>CM068592.1:6175852-6695268 GCA_035048485.1 Pteria penguin
GTCAGATGAGTGGCCTGAAATCTGCCTCCACTAAAGATGAGATAAAAACCGTCATATATATACATAATATGACATCACATATATATGACGCCACATCCTACGTTAAGTTACATTATGTGTGCTAAGCAGTTCGTGTAACGTCTATGTTTTCGTATGAAGTTTTACTCTCCCCACATTTTCATTAATTGATTCATCTTAGATACCAAATGGGAAATAACTTTTACTGATGCAAAGAATCTAGTGTTACATATGGATCTAGGTGAAGCATGACTGTCCTCAGCTCCTCGGCGATCTGTCATTGTTAGACAGATAATCATTTGATCCATTTACCATAGTAACACGAACCTGATCATACCATATCACGTAAATGTATAGAGTGGGAAATTGGGTCTGCAAAAGTGAACTAACTGACTATTGACCCCTTCTTTACAGCACTAACTGAGTATTGATCTACTTTTTTACAGCACTAACTGACTAATGACCCCATTTTTTACAGCACTAACTGACTCCAGTCCCTTTCTTTACAGCACTATTTGACCTATTTGACTTTTGACTATTGGTCCCTTTATTTACAGCACTACCTGATTGTTGGCCTTTTTCTTTACAGCACTAACTGACTATTGGCCCCTCTATTTACAGCACTGACTGACTATTGGCCCCTTTCTGTCTTAAGGAACCTATGTAGGTACATCAATTGAATTTCAATATAGCCTATGTATTATTGCAATAATTTAAGATGACAGAAATATTAGATGTCAGTTGACGCCCAATTTTTGACGTATATGCGTCAATGAATAAATACTTTTCCTATAATCTCAGCAAGTTTCAGATCTGTATCTCTTGTCAACGCGGAGATACGCCACTTGAAATATGGTCATGTTCTCGTAAGTTCAATGTTCGGGCAAAAGACCATCCATGAATCGACGGCGTGATACAATACAATAGCATTCGAGCTACACTACAGAGAGGACCTTCTTCCTAACATGTTAAAATATACGCACTTACCCCGTAACTGTCGAAATGAATCCCTATTTCCTCTTTTATTTTCGCCTCTCATCCTACACATACGTCACATAAGAAAAAGGCATCTAGCGAATTCAAAATACGTTTGCCGAATTATCGTGAATAAAGAAGGAAATAAAATGTATTTATGTATTGGGGCATATACGTCAAAAGGTGGGCGTCAATTGAATATATTTCTTAATGACTGTTGATCGAAATTGGGTCGGTTTTCACAATCGAGAGAGTTCAATCCCTTCTCCATATACACAGGAAATTCGATCCCGGGTACAACCGGGCTTTGTCCATGTGCGATTGATGTCCTAGATTTCTCTACAGATAGAAAGATATTTAATTTTCTCACCCATACCCGAATCCGATAACCCACTCCAAGTGGCAGAATCAAATGGTCACTCCAATATCAGTAATTGTATTATTAAGTATATAATGTTTTCTTTCCTAGAAATACATCATTACCAGTGGATGATATAGTATTAAATCTTATCAATACTTGTGTCTTTGTTGTATGAGGAAACGCCACTAGGCAGCGCCCTATCAAATTATTGGGTGATTTTTTTTTTATTTGATTGTTTGTTTGACTCGACTTTTTTTATCAGCTTAGATTACATGTCAACCCCCTCCCTATGCTCTTCTCTTCTATAGTTGGTCAGGCCATCCACGTTGATATTTATATAAACTGTAATACATCGTTGACTATAGGCTGTGTATACAGTTACAAATACTTGAAAAAGTGACCCTAGCGTGAAAATGTGACCCTCGTTGAAAATTGACCCGCAGTACTAGGTCATATTTTATCTATCTTTAACACATACAGATTTTCTACTTAACTAAAATATTTACAAAGATTAAGCCCGATTTTGAGGGCTAAATAGCTGTGGACAACAGAATTATATTCCAAAATTTTCATGAGCATTTTTATAAATATTTCAAGAGAACTGTTATAAACTTTCGATTTTATTTATCCCAAATTTTAAGTTTACATTTTTTTTTCTCATTGGAAATAATCAAGGGGGAGGGGGTTAATGTCATATCTAAAGGTATATACAGACATTCCGCTGGAACGAGGTACACTGTTAAGGTCACCCAATATATAAATGGGCATCATTTCCCGGTATCTTTTAAATCACAATATACATGAATAGGTAAAACGCAGATGGAGATTTTCTTTTATTTATTTATTTATTTATTTATTTATTTATTTATTATTATTATTATTATTTTGTTATTTGATGAAGAAAATCGGGAAAATGCTATTTTATCAAAATTAGAGAAAATTTCAGGTAAATTTGCCTTAAACTCATTTCCACTCGTCATTTTTATTAGATTTTTATGACTACCTGAGATTTTTATAAATAGTGCAGAAAAAAATATGACGTCATATCTGTATCGAGTTTGTAGCCTTACACTTGACTGATTCGTGACGTGGGCATGACGTATGATGCATATTTTACACAGGTTCACTGTACATACATGTGTTTTTACTTCTTCAAAAGTTATCGAAAAGGAAATTATTAGAAATAGGAGTCCTTAGTGCACTTGCATACAGGTAGGACATATTTCTATGATTCCGAGCGGAGAGAAATGCTCGCGTCTTATTTGCCTTCTTTTAATTTCATATTTATTTTTAGTCTGACATGTTAAGGCTGCTTCATAAGCTTATGTATGTCGATGCTAATGCTACAAACCTACACTACATGTATTTCCTGTAGATAACAGATTCATAATGAGTATTGTGCTTGTAATTTCGTATTTACAGCAGTAAACGTTAACATTGATTGCAGATTTACATGTTATAACAAACAAAACGACAATAAGGTAAAATTACGATTTTTATTACGTAAAACTATTGTAAAAAAGAAAATCCACGAAAACTCACTCATTAAAATTTAACACCTCAACTGAGTTGAGTATGGTTAAATCGACCTCAAATGAGGAAGGCCTCAACTATTTTGTGACGGCGATTTGAGGAGTATACACCGTTGAGTTCACCTCAGCGATTTGAGTTGAATATTGAAGTTGAGATTTCTAAAATTTTGGTGACGGCGGGACCGGAGCGTAGTGCTAAATATGCATGACCGATCAGCCTCGGATCTACTCAGCCAACAATGTCCGAGTGTAATTCCCAGCCTCCTTTCTTACACACAGTCTGGCAGAATTTCGCAGAAGTTTGACCGAGTGACGTCATAATCTCCCGTCCATTACAGCAACTATAAACAATTCATGAATCCATCATTTGTTGTAAAACTGTCTTATTGTTCAGTAACCTGACTCAAATTCAAAACTACGCCTCATTCAACTCTAGGACAAGTCATTATACTAAAAGCTTTACTGTGCATACCCAACGGAACTTTTGATTTTTATCCTCTCCCACTCGCATTTTTTTTTTTTTTTTCTTCTTTTTTTTTTTTTTTTTTTTTGCGTTTTAATGTAGGACCTGTAGAAATACTTAAACTGTTAATGCGCCTGCATACCTGAACATCCAGTTATTGTCTCAATAATGTTGCAAAGTATCTCTTTTTCTCTAAGAGGAAAAAGAAGTGTTTAAAACCCGTGATTAAATAAATAAAGAAAAGTACAAATGTTAAATTGCGAACGAACACAGAAAGTTGCACATTTTGACGGCAGAAATTAAATGGATAACTAACTAAATAAACGAATAAATAAAACATGAAATAAAAGAACAGTGGTCTTAAGGATTGAAGTACACATTTATTTGTGAACGATAAATGTTTTACATTACATTCAATTCCTCTCAAACCCGTCCCCGACTTCTACTGAACACAACTGTCAAATGGGTGACCTCAAATCTTACTCCACTAAAGGTGAGATAAGATTCGTCTTATATATACATAATATGACGCCACATAGGTGTGACGTCACGTCCTTCCTTAAGTTACATTATGTGTGCTAGGCAGCTCGTGGAAGGTCTATTTTTTCGTATGAAGTTTTACTCTTTTTTTTTACATTAATTGATTCATGTCAGATACCAAATGGGAAATAACTCTGTTGAACGAAAAGATACAGCAGATGTTTGGTTTTTCAACGAATCTAGTGTTACATATGGATCTCAACTAAGCATGACTATCCTCACATCGATCGATTTTCATAGTACGACGAACCTGACCATATCATATTTCGTATATATAAAGGGTGGGAAATTTGGTTTATGAAGATGTTAACAGAACTAACTGAGTATTGGTCCCTTTCTGCACAGCTCTAACTGACTATATATTGGCCTCTTTCTTCACAGCATTAACTGACTATTGGCCCCCTTTCTTTCTTGAGGGCCCTATGTAGGTACCTCAATTCAATTGCAATAATTAAATTTGACAGGAATATTAGAATTCAGTTGACGCCCAACTTTTGACGTATATGTCTCATTAAATAAATAATTCTCTGATAATCTCAGCAAGTTTCCGATCTGTATCTCCCGTAAACGTGAAGATACGCCACATCAAATATTGTCATGTTCTCTTAAGTTCAATGGTCCGACAAAAGCCCGTTCATAGGTCGACGGCGTGATTACAGCACAATAACATATGAACTACAGCATCAGTAAATCTTTCTTCCTAAAGTTATGTAAAAGTACATGCACTTACCCCGCTCAGCGTCGAAATAAATCCCCGTTTCCTCCGTTATTCAAAATAATACGGCGGCGACATGTTAAATCTGCCTCTTTATGACATTTTTATGTGAAGTAGGTGTAGGATGAGCGGATTGGTTCATGTTTGCGGGAGTGTTTATCCAACCAATTAGCTTGCGCCTCTCATCCTACACATACGTCACATAAGAAAATGACATCGGGCGGCGGATTGAAAATACCGTCGCCGAATTATCGTGAATAAAGAAGGAAATACAATTTATTTATCTATTGAGGCATATACGTCAAAAATTTAGCGTCAATTGACTATAGTGTTTAATGACTGTTGACCGAAGTTGGATGGCTTTTTATCATCAAGAAAGGTCAGTCCCTTCTCCATATACAATTTGATTAAAACCATGTCTTTATTCCGCTTCTCTATTTGTCCCATTGCGGATAAAGATTTGGCGAAAGCCAGTAAGGGGTTCTGTTCTGGTGAACTCTGATGACGTTTCAGTCACAGAAAACGTTATTTCCATAAGCCAAGCAATGGCTCCGCTAGGCACGTGATAGTGACGCAATATGTAACAAACACTGTTCAAATACTACCTTGTGGGTCACGCGCGCTGTGGATGTTCATTTCATTCTGAGGAATTTGTAGCCGATCCACTGATTGGCTGAAAATCAGAGTTCACCAGAAGATGACCCCTTACGTAGTTTCGCCAGATCTTTATCCGCAATGAGACAAATAGAGATATGGAATACGGAATAAAGATATGGTTTTAATCAGATCGCAACATATACATCCGACAATCGATCCAGGGTACAATCGAGGTTTGTCCCTGTACGACTGATGTCCTAGAATTCTCTACAGATAGATCGATGTTTAATTTGCTCATCAATACCCGAATCAGACAACCCACGTTAAGTGGCAGAATGAAATAGTCATTAAGAAGTTTGTTGTAATAGAAAGCATCATAGTAGGCATCTAAGGACGTGCAGAACTCCCTCTAAAAACGACGAGTCCGAGATTTCCTGTGACCAATGCTTTCTAATCGCACACGAAAACGAACCTAAGTTTGCCAATATAACACATTTTAACATGACGTAAAACAACCTTAAAAAGACCGAAAACGGCCTCTAGAGTCTCAAAGGTCTCTACATATTATAAATGGAACAGTTTATTGGTGAATTTCATATTAGTGTAAATGCTACATATCCTCAAGATATCCTCAACATGTAAAAGTATCTGGACTTACCGCGTCAGCGTCGATAGAAAACCCTATTTTCTCCTTTCTCCATGATAATTCGGCGGTGGTATTTTGAATCCCCATTTCGATGGCATTTTTATGTGCCGTAGGATGGGGGAATCGGTCAGGTTTCGGGGTGTGTCTATGCAACCAATCTGCTTTCGCCTCTCATCCTACACATACGTCACATAAGAAAATGGCATCGAGGATTGTAAATACCGTTGCCGAATTATCGTGGATAAAGAAGGAAATAAAATTTATTTATGTATTGGGGCATATCCGTCAAAAGTATATACTATTTAATGACTGTTAATCGAAGTTGGGTGGGGTTTTACCATCAAGAGAGTTCAATCCCTTCTCCATATACATACCAAAATCGATGCCGGGTACAATGAAGCTTCGTCCCTGTGCGATTGATGTCCAAGAGTTCTCTACAGCTAGAAAGCTATTTAATTTTCTCACCCATACCCGAATCCGATAACCCACTCTAAGTGGCAGAATCAAATAGTCACTCTAGTAGTAGTAATGATATTATTAAGTATATAATGTATTCTTTCCTAGAAATACATCATTACCAGAGAATGATATTGTATTAAATCCTATTAATTCTTGTGTCTTTGTAGAATGAGAAAACTCCACTCCATTATGCAGCACGGTCTGGACACAGTGATACAGTGAAGATACTTATAGATGCTAAAGCTGATATAAATGCTAAAAACCAGGTAAGTCAAATTAGTATTTCCAATAAAGTTTGTTATAAAAGCAATCTACATATAATTGGTAGGAATATAGGAAATACAGGGGAAAGATATTTGCTATTATATTCCATTATGTGATTTTTCATTATTAAATAAATCAATGTTTTTTGTATTATAAGACTTCTTGCAACTCTGCATGTATATAATCTGACATGTATTCACAGAGAACACCTGTTAGAAACCTTATTTTTAATTACAATGCAGTCACATCTAACCTTAACTCTTTTGACTCTATTCCATCGTCCTGTTCATGCTTTAAATCTAAATTCATGTATCAGCCTGCCGGCCATATTGTTACAGGTGATCTTAATTGTATTTCGGATAAATTTCTACTTTCACGTTCACGCCAAACTATAGGTAGGATAGATGTTTTTCAAATGCCGGGATATAGTTGAAGACGCATTAAACTGTTATGGTAAATGATGGTGTAAAAAAGAAGGTGTAAAGATACATGCCTTGAATGACTGGAAAAATGAAATCTTACAAATTATCAATTAAGATCACCTATTGATTTTCATTATTTTTCGAAATAGAGTACAGTGTTCTGGTTTATTTTGTTTAACTAGCGGTACCGAATTTGAATAAACGCATATTTTTGATAGCAATATATTATTTTGTAAACGGTGTCTGTGCAATAAATATTTATAAACTTATCTTTACTTTTATGTTATTAGTTTGTACTTCAAATATCTGAATATTCTATTTTCACATATGTGGTCGAAATGCCCATAGGAAACTTCAAATTCTACACGTATTATTCATTAAAAAACCATATTGTGATGTTGTGTCACTTTGAATCATTCTGCTCCTTTGAGTTGATCACATTTCAAATGTTTCAAGAGTCTTTGTAGTCAAAACGTTTGGCATACTTAGCTGGTGTAATTAATCAAACCGGAAACTGTATGCCTCATTAACATCTAGTCAAATATCTGATTTCCACACATATATCTTATTTGTAATAGAATGCTATTTACGCTCTTCTCTTCTATAGATGGTCAGGCCATCCACGTTGATATTTATATAAACTGTAATGCATCGTTGACTATAGGCTCTATAGACAGACTAGTTACCATAATGTTACAAAGACTTAAACACTAATAACGTGTTTCGGTGTAAAATTAATTAAAAAATCGATCACAAGATACTTCTCTTATAGCATGGATATTTATATTATTATGAATGTGAAGTGTTTGTTTAAATTTTATCTGTCTGTGGCCAATCTATTCTGTAAACGTGTCCATATGGCATTGTGTCCTGAAAATAAAGCATCGTTTCTAATGATTGATAGGTGCTAGCATCCCCTAGAGATAAAACAATATTTAATTTTCTCATGAATACCTTAATCATGTGGCAGCAATAAATGGTCAATACAATATTAAATAAGAAAAATATCTGTTCTTGTAGTTCACGGAAATTGTAGTCGTTTTCTTCATATTGATAAAATCAAGATGGTATGTCTAAATAAAGGTTTAGATCTGCTGAAGATTTCTATACGCTAACAGGGAAGTGAGACTCTACGAATGGCCTTGTCCAAACTTTTTCAGAGGCGACATGGTCCTGTTCTGAGTCCCCTCTAACTGCTAGTCGGGATTCTATTGATCAGGCACCCGAGCTCGCTTACATACGCGGTTTACTTATCTTGATGTCGCCTTACATATTGTGGATAGTAATATATCCTTCGATAAACTTTTTGTGTGTAACAAATATTTATGACCATTCTTTAGAAACCTTCTGGGCACCGTAAACTGGTTAACCACCATTCTTTATCGGTACAGTAACCGCAGCACAACCGATGCTTTTTGTAATATCGTTTTCCAGTGTATATTCTACTATTATCATGTTTTGTGCACATGTCCTTTGTGATTTGTGTCTTTGAATCTTTGTGAGGTGTCTTCTGTTTTCTCTTTAATGTAATCATTTTGTTCTTCAAATATCGGAATATTCTTTTTGCATATCTGTGGTCGAAATTTACATATGAAGCTTCAATTTATACACATGTATACATGTTGTGATATTTATTAAAGAACCTTTTTGCGATTTTTATGACTTTGAATCATTCTGCACAAAGTTTCCTCGAGTTGATCACATATCAAATGTTTCAATAGTCTTGTGTCGTCAAAACGTTTGGCACACTTACCTGGTGTCATTAATCAAACCGGACACTCTACTCCTCCAGAGCAACTGGTCATATATCTGATTTCCATATATATATATATATCATTGTAATAGAATGTTATTGTACTTGAAAGTATCTGACTTTGTTGTGTGATAGCTTTCATGAGGGATGTAGGTATTCCTCATTATATAAAATAGGTTTACATTCTATCACAAGCATAATGACCTGTAATAAAGCTGTCTGTAGGTATTGATACAGGAAACCCTTACTTATCCTAAGAATCTAGTGATAATTATGGTGAAGCGTCACTGTCCTCGGCGATTTGTCTTTGTTCCCAATATTAGACAGATAATACTGGGTCGATTTACCATTGTCAGACGGTTTGACCTTTTCACATTCGGTCCTTTCATTATTTTGCTTTAGTGGAGAGTGAGAATTTAGGTATGTAGAAGAGTTAACAACACTTTTTATTTAGCTATTCTCACGTGATTAGAGGAGCCTTTTTCCCATACTAAATATAATGTTGCACAATGGAGTTATCTTTCTTTGTCCGCTGCGTCGTATCCGTAGTTGTATGTGACCGTTTTGGTTTTCGTTTTAGAGGTAGAAACGTAGTTCCTACTACAATAGAATATAACGTATCCGCTTGCACCAAGCAAATAATTTCATCTTTTGCATTATAAATATTGTGTTGCATTGTTCCTGCACCGTGTGCATGTCTACATCTTTGTATTATTTGTAAAATATATTGCTATGATTATGCATATAAACCACTTACATGTATTGCTATATATTTGTGCTTTTACTATTGACCAGGTATGGTACAGTTTCGTTTCTGTTGTTGGATTCCTGTGGGTTTATAAATCATAGCATCCATACATATAGCTGTTGTCACTAGATAAATGGGTATCATCTGTGTATTTTGTGCATTTTCTGAATAACATGTATGTTTACCCCCAGGTGTATACATTTTTCACGCAATAAATTTGTACTTTTATGATGCCGTTGATGTAAATTGCTTTAATATGCTATAAATGGAAAGTCACTTAAGCGTTAAATTAATCAAATTTAACTCTTCAAAACCATGTACAATACTGAAAAAAAAAATCAATTAGCAAACTGACAGGTGTTCACCACAAACATATGTAATGTTAAGTTCTTGATCAACAGAATCCTGATCATTTGTATCAGCGATGGTTAAAGGAGACGCAAAGACATGCTCTTGCAGACTACACTACGATAGCACAATGTTTTTTCACATTTTATGCAGATTTATAAACTATATAGATTTAAAAATATAAAAACAACCATAAAAGAAGGCATGAGAAAAGTGGGTATAGCTACCTTTTTTTTTTTAATTTTCTGTGTTTTATTTTACCTCTTGAATCATCGTCCTCTGTTGAAAGAGCTTTTTTTTCTTTTTTAGAGTATTGCTCTTTTTCTGTTAATTATTGAATAAATGAAAGTTTGTGCGTCTCCATAAATTTTAATATTTCCTTTTTTTCCCAATATACAATAATATGATTTCGGTTGATGTGAGACATATATAAGTTAAAGCAGTCTATAAGTAGGGCTCATTCTACTCCACCCTGAGATTAGTTTTTATCAATCATGTATAATAAGAATTCTTAGAAAGATAAACCTTAGTTAATGAGCTATGAAAATTGCAACAACTGCAACAAACAGTGTACACACTTATCAAATACAATCTGAAATTCTTGATCTGTAAATAATGGGAGAGGGGAAGGGCATGAATGACCTTGTAGTTACACCATCACAACTGTGAATTTTAAGAAATTCTGTGAGTGCATTGGGCACAACTCTACAAAATGCAACTTTCCCAAAGGGTAGTAAAAATATGACATCCTTCCATTAACACTCTCAGTAACATCAATGTACATTCGCTAAATATAATCATATAGCAGCTTTTCGCTTGTGTAATTAATCAAACCTATAACTATACTGTTACGGTCTATATACCGATGCCAGAGGTTTTCTGATACTCAAATGTTATCATTCATATGTCCCTTGAACCTTGAATATCTTCAGAAATACACAGTTTCTGTGCTTTATCTGTTCAATGATGGCACACTTTGACTTGAAATCTGGTATAAAGCTACACCATAATTCTATCTAATTCAAGTTATAACTTGGTGTGGGTTGAAAACATTTTGATAGAGTTATTCCTCCTGTGCTTTGATGTCTATGCATATATTAAATTCACTTTAGTATTTACAATGAAACTTGTAAAAGTATAGACCATATTGCATATCGCCAGCAGAATGTTCTTCTAAATATTTCCGGGGTTATCCGCCTACATTTGCTATTAAAATGTTTGGCTGCCGTCGGGGCATACACGGTCTATCGGCACATGACGTTACCAATCGTATTGACTTTTAATTCGACGGAGAGCTCGCGCTGTGATGTGTCTCTCGTTTAGTAAAACTCTATGACAGCAAATAGATCGAAATATACAACAAGACGTCACTGGAATTTGTCTTGTGTTTAAAAACTTTGCTAATGATTTTTTCCGGAAATACAATATAAAATCACTAATGGTGTGAAAACCTTACTTACAACGTACAGCTGTATTTTATCGTTGGGGGGTTTGACCGTGCATGTCAGTCCTATATATATTTCGAAAGACTTTTGATGCTAATCTATGAACGAGCTACATTGACCAACCATGACCAATATATAGCACACTTGTAACAACTTTTTGTAATAACATCTCAGTGTGTGGGGGGGGGGGTTGTTTTTTTGTCCGTCTGTCTGTTTGATTTTGGGGAAAACAATATTGCTCATACACTAAGATGTATTTGTATTCAAAATAGAGATTTCTATTAAAAATGTCGACTCCACTATGAAAGTTGACAATACAACGTTTGCTAAAACAGCAGTTTTTAAAATTGCTGCCATAAGAAGCATAGTGTTTCAAAAACGCATCTTCTATTATAGACCGTGGGATTGAACCCATGACTTTAACTATTTCCCCAAGTATTATTTCATGCATATCTCGCGGAGTATATGTTTATGAAGAAATGAGAGTGGATGGTAAAGTCTTCTGGAAGCTGTCGAGTTGATAATTACCATTTCAACTAGGACTACCATTAAATTGGAACGACGTGACAGTGTTTGACACTTGGAAGTCAGTGCAGTCAAGAGACGACTTGTTTGTGGTCTACGTTCTTCTCAGAGCATAGGCGGAATGATATCATTGTGGTAACTGTCCTTTATGAGATATTTGCTTTGAATTTATGGGATTTTTAGATGATATTTGTGATGTGTAAAATAAGATGGTACATATTGGTTATGATATTGTATCTTGCATAAAAGAGAAAACAGACAACATAGAACATTAATGGAATTAATGTGTCAGATCTAACTGGGGAGACGGTATATATGGTGTGTATTTGCTGGATATTGAAAATCGCATTAGATATCATCAATGTATGAAGGGTGGACAAATCCCATATTCAAGATTTCTGTAAAAGAAAAGAGGGGGGGGGGGGTTAAATGTAAAAATCAACCATGTGCCAAACACAAAAATACGGATGTTAATGGAGGTGTCAATAATAATAACAACATATTAAGAATATTTAATATGCCTTGTTGATCTTTGATCTTTATGTGGAATATTATTTATAAAATTTTAATTGTGTGTCCTATGATTGTCCTGCTTTTGCGGTGAGTGGGAAGGTGGCGCCTGAAAATCGGTTAACCACACTAATTCAGTGACGTTTCTTACTTCAATCGACCGTCCTAAGTCGGTATCGTAACCGCAGCACAATGGAATGTTCTTGTAAAGTCGTTTCGTGTATACTCTACTGTTTTCGTTTTTTGTGTGCAGGTCCGTGGTGATTTGTGTCATACAGCTTTGTCAGATGCCTTCTGTTGTCCCTTATGTACTTTCCATTACATAACGGAGAATTATTTTACAGATTTGATAGGGTCTGTGTAGAACCTTTCATATCAATTAAAGGATTTTAAGACTTGATTAAGATATACACATGTTTATCGTGACTGCAAACAATATTTATGTCGAAAACATTTTTATACAACCAGAGACATATGTACACAAAGACTGGAAACTCCCGTTGAAAGCTAAATAGCTTTCTGACATAGGTAACATTTTACGACAGGCATCCCGATAAACCGGATGTCCATCATATTATTCTCGGCGTTGGTTCACCTGGAAATTTAAAGCTCGTAAAGAAGAGAAATTAGCAACGATGTTCTAATTTTCTAAATGACTTTCTATAACTCGTGAATATTTACTCGGCCAGGTATGAAGATCTCGCGAGATATTTCTACTCGCTACCGAATACGTTGAGAAACGACCACGTCAAGAAAATTTCTTAAAACAACAAAGATATTATCATCTGTCTGACTAAATTCATAAATACATTGTATTTTCAGACACATTTTTATACTATTAAGTGTGCGAAACTTTGTTATTTTGTTATTTTGATTTTAATCCAGTTTTACATAGGCGGTATATCTTGTATCTTTCTTAACCGGAAAATGGATAGTATAATATACACGACAAAATAATTTTGTTATTTGGCGATATATTACTTCTATATTGGAAGTCATCTGTACACATTCAAGAAATTTAAATTTCCCTATTAGTACGAATTGAAGGTATCATTGGAATTGGATATATTGTAATGCATATTTTCTTCAGTTACCCGATGGCCATATTCTTTTTTTAATTCAGACTTAATAAATAAACACTAAATTGATATATACTGCCCATGAATGGGAATAACATACCCTGGTGCTTCCCTTGGGATGATAATGCTAATTAGTTAATCAAATAATAGTAAAAGCAGGGGCATTGATTGCTTTTTATCAAGAACCTGTAAATATCAAAGTTGTTAAATGAATAAATATATAAAGAGAACTGAAGGTGTAGAAGAAAGGCAGGGAATGAATGACTAAAAATCGTGTTATTAAAAATGTTTAATGATACAAGATTGTCTCGATATCCTACGGAGTTAAAATCGGCGAATTGTAGAGCGCGGTCACCTAGTTAGCCTAACAAAAGAACGCACAACATTCCAGACGAAGCGGCGAGTTTCCAGTCTCCGTGTGTATATGTCTCGGATGCAACCTCTAACCTATTTAGTGTGTAATTATAGTATCATTGTTAATGCTTACGATGTGTTGAGATATTGTATACTCCATTATACAATTTACCGTTTTTAAACTAGAACTTTGACTGTTCATTTATCTACATAATAAGTTGTTTCAATTTTTTTTTATTATGAAAAAGTATCTTAATAATCAGAAGAAATTTTTTTGGTATTGGTTATTTCGTTAAATAATCGGTCATTCTCTTCCACTCACAAACATCAAGGGGCCAGCGAATGACCGCTCTGATACCTGGCTCATAGTTCTACACTGGCATTGCATACGTTCCAAATTTCATTAAATCAAAAGAGTATCATTTAACAAGAGAAACAGTTATGATGCTTTCTAAACTCCTAATGCATGTACTTTACATAACAAAAAACACTCGACAAATTCTTTAGTCGTCTTCAGTCTACTGAGCATTTGAATGTATAGTCCATGGTAGATACATTGTATGTCTACATAAATCAGACATCTCGAAGTAACACGTTGGGAATTTTTTTTTCTATTTACTTACTACTACTTCCTACTGCAGTAAATGCTACTGAAAATCTGTCTGAATGATGTTTAAACCCCAAGTATCATTGATTAGAAGTGAATACAAGTAGTCACAAACATATAGTTTTAGAATGACTATCCCTTTTGTTCGCTGACACAATATGATATTGCGTACCTTTTGACTCAGTGATTAAACTCAAATAGAATCTGGAACGTATTTAAATGATATAGCAGAATTTTTTCAAGTCATTTAATTGTATCATTTCGGTATTGTATGGCAAAATTAATTCTTTTCTTATGTAATAAACAATACATAAAACAAGAAATAATAATAATAATAATAATAATAATAATAATAATAATAATAATAATAATAATAATAATAATAATAATAATAATAATAATAGTAATAATATTAATAATATTAATAATAATTATAATAATAGAAATAATAATAATAATAATAATAATAATAATAATAATAATAATAATAATAATAATAATAATAATAATATTAATAAATATAATAATTATGATAATAACACACATTGATAACATTTCTACGGCGATCCTGTATATTAACATGGATGGATAAATAGCTCAGATGACGTCACAGCATCTCGTTATGAGTTAGTAAAATGCCTTTACAATCCCCATTAAGGCCCTAGGGTAATTGATAAGACAATACGTCTGATACAAGACTGATCAACTGCCCGTTAAAAACTTTTTTGGGGAACGGTAAACTATCAATAACAGGACTTTTTGGACTCTATGACGAGACTTGTCTAAATTTCCTTAGAGGAGATAAGATATTACGCCATTAGTCGGGACATCGATGGAACAAGGACCTTAACTGACTTTCAGAAGAGCGGAGTAAGATAGGCTAAAATTGAAGTAACTTTTATATTTGAAATTGAAAAAAAAAAAGAAAGAAGGAAAGATATATCTATTATACATTTCTTATTTGCATGTTTATAATCTTTCAATTTGTGTAATTTTTTGGGTCTTCCATCTATATAAATGCAGTACGTTTTATATATTGTGAAATGATAAGTTTTGTCATACAATTGCATCAGATGTGTATAGGGTTTCTTTTATTGTAAGTTTACTTCCATGTGAATTATGATCTCATTCCTGTTGTTAATAATGATAAGCCAATGATTCTTTCTCGTGTGGAATAGACAGAGTTTGTTTGAAAGGAAGTAGACTGGTTTATCTTTATTTTCCTCAGCTCCGTGAATGAGACACGCTCCTAAGGTATTGCTGCTTGTGTTCATGTATAATACTTTGTTAGGGAGGCCCAAACTCTTTCCTTAAAAACACATGAGATACACTTTTTAGATACCTTTAAATAATTTATTTGTATCACAATATACCAGAGAATAAGTAAGTTACAAAGCATGTTTTATATTCAACAAACTCTAAAAATTTCACGGGTTTATCTCGAGTACTTTACAAAATATGAGGATTTGAAAATGGACAATATTGCGTATAACTTAATCAGCTATGCATAAAATTTGTGATTTATTTATATAAATCTACTCTATGTACTACAGGGTATTGCGGACAAAGATAAAAACATTGGTTGTAAGTCTTATTATCTCAAATATAATCTCTTAAACTTGACGAAGAATGGTTTTTCCTTTGATGAAAATGACGAAGTCCAAATGTCCAAGGTCATTTTTCTAAAAACTTATACAAGGAGTCATAATAATGTAAAAACTTATTTAAAATGGTTACTTATGAGGATATTTGAAGGAATTTAGATTGTATGACAAAAAATAAGCTCTGTATAAGCAAAAACATTTTTACCTAAATCAGGGGCGGATAACTCTTTAAAAAATGTGAAAAATATCACATACCTTTTAATTTATCATAGTATAGCTTAATGTTTTATATTAATCCACTATATGCATTATATTCATTATTTTAAAAACATAAAAACTTTTATCAAAAGTGTTAAAATCTCAAATATAAACTCTTCATGAATACAAATTGTCGTAAAGTTTGGTTGATTTCAATTCCTGTTCTTTATGTCTCCTTCATGATAATCCTTCACAATTAACGGGAAACCTGATAATTAGTCCTTGTCTTTCATTAATATGAATACCCAGTTTATTAAGATCGCTAATTAATATCTTGAAAGCTGTTGAAATGTACGAAATGAAGGTTGATATTTGCTGGGTCAAACAGTGGGTTGAGGTGATATTACGTAAAAATTTAGCCGCACAGGTGACAGGTGATCGCCCTAGACTGCGTTACCTCGATATATTGAAAATATTGCAACTTGATTAGGAAGTCAACCATTAAAGATATTATAGAATTTGTCTTGGAACTGGCCATCTGATTTGCACATGACGAAAAGTCAACGCTATCGCTGGTGTTTTCGTGCGAGCTGTACTGACATACGTACCTTTTCGAGTGCCAATTACAGGTATATCGGGAATATTAAAATTAGAATTATTTTTTATAAAGTCTTCAATACACAGTTATCTACATAAAAATTACAAATTAAAAACCTTTATTTCTTTTTTTTTTTTTCGTGAATCTTAGGTCACGCGACGATTGGCGTTTCGTAGTACCTTAACATAACTTGTTCTCTCATTGTTATATACTTGTTCTCTCATTTTAATATCTACAGTGGCGGATTTATAGGGATCGCTCCCCCTTTTACCCACAATTATGAGCAAATCTTCAGATTTCGCCCCTAAATTGGCAGAGTATTTTGGTTTATATTGGACTTTCACTTGTGCGCCCCCCCCCCTCCCATTTCGGAAATTCTGGATTCTCTGATATAAATACCAAAATTAATTAAAGAGGATTAAAACCAAATCATTTGAATCAAAATAGGCTCTTAGTCTCGTCATTTTTCCTTTAACAAAAATGTCTTCCTTAGATATATATGAATAAATTAACCCCCCCCCCCCCCCACCTTCCTTTCGCAGAGGTCTAGACTTATTTGCAATTAAAATGTAAGTCTGAAGTTGTAAACAGTGGGGTTAATGTAAACTAAATGATGAAATGATGCCTTATTTTATTGCACAATATATCTTATGGTATTTATTACATTGAAATGTGTATTTCTGTACATAATTCTATACGCCAATACGTGGAGGTCGCCCCGAGTCAGAGGAAACTCGTGTAAAATCGTATTAATACAGCTACAAAATTTCAATAAACTATATGAAATCGTCAAATATTTAATTAATGTAAATACCAATAATTCGAATGTAAAAATCGTTCACGGTAAGTATTAACCCACGCGCCTACGCCGTTCTTCAAATTACATCATGAATGATGAAATGAAACTTTTGAGAAATAAAACTTTGTAAATAATAGCTACGGGGTAATTTTTTCACAAACAGGATAATCATGATTACTTCTATAGACATTGCTTTCGTTATGTGTTCTCTTATTTGAGAACTTTATAATGTACGATTGTTTAATATGTATATCGATGTAATCAAATGACTCGTGAAACAATATGGCGGACCGTTGTTTTGGCAAAGAGGAGGACGCTATCTTTTAATTTTTAAATGTTTGTAGTCATTTCTAGGTATATTTTCATAAAAATGGTATCAAATGAATCGGGGGAAACATACTTATCGCATATTATGGGCCGGTAGAAATAAATTAAAAACTAAAAAATTATATATTTAAAAAACTTATGTGTGCCCGCATCGTACATCGTTTTCGCTTCGGCGATCAGCTGTTTACAGGTAATGGACGTATCTACCTGAAAAACCTCACTTCACTGGATTTGATACACTCGTGACCCCGAACAACGCCAGTGAACATATCGCTTTTATGCTCATTGATTCTAAGCGCGCCGTCAATTATAAGGCAAAATAAACATCTCGCTGTACCGCCGCGGTATCGTTAGATATTTTAATGATTTTAGCTATTTTCAAATTGCCCTAATTTCTTTATTTCTACTCCAAATGAGATAAAATTTAAGAAATGAGAAGAAAACAAAATGAATATTCTAATGATATGATTTTGATTTACATGTTAAAAATATTTCCCGATAAATTATTGATGCGAAAATTGCAAACAACGCATTTTGATTAATTTGAACTTAGTCATTTGCGATGGGCCTCACTAACTTTGTACTAATAAGGAAGTAATGGCTGGTTTGTAATAATAGTAAGGCGGTAAGACTCTTCATCAGATAGTGAAAAGTTCTTTGGAACTCGTCGCTCCATTTGAATTCTGCGGTTTTCTTAAACTGATGAGAGGCTTTACAATCTTAGAGAAGTTTGGTATAAACTATCTGTACTAAACACATATTCCTATAAATCCTCTATTTTCTCTTATTTCTCTAATTTCCTTTGGTGAACATTCTGGCTTGAACATACTTTGGAGTCGGCTTAACTTCGATTTTGTTGATACAAGTCCTACTTTTTCAGTTTCGGTTCTGACAAAATCACAGTGGTATATTTTTCAGTTTGTCTCCATGCTTTCTTTTTCGTTTGATGACTTTTTGTTTACCGGTTTTCGGGAGTCTGTTATTGGACAACATACAGTTTGCTCGGTTGATCAGTGATTGGGTTTAATTGTTCAAGTTTAATTTCCGTAATTTTATTCAGAACTGGGCTGGGTATATCTCGGTTCCCATATCGTCTGCAGAGTTCCGCTAAAGGATTGCCATTTTTGTCAGCAGAATCCTTTCGTTCATGTAGTCTTTGTGTGATGCAAAATTCTGATTCTTGATCCACAAGATTGATAGATGTTGTATTATCTTTATCTTCAGAATGTTGAGGTGACATATCTTGCTTTTCAAAATATTACCGCCTTCGTCAAAAGCTATTGCCCATTCATTGATTTTGGCTCACATAGTAAGTCTTGCGTGTGTTGTGATGTATTTCCGACTAATTGATTCCTCACTATGAAAGAAAGAGTTTGTTTTCGTCAGTCATTACATAGTCAGGTTGTCTTGAGTTTTCCATTTCTTGATTCTTCAGTGAATTTTTTTCTTTTTTCTTTTTTCTCGGCTTTTGCCGTTCCCGGTCTTCTCTGCGTTTTTTATGTATCGAAGTAAAACATTTGTGCTGTAGTTGCACAGCAATTGGTTGTTGACATTTTCCCATGTAAAGTCTTCTTTGTGTCAGTATTTTGTCTAATGGCAGCACCATATCGCAATTGTATAATAAGTAGACGGACGGCAATTTCTAGAACCCGTTTGCATGGAGTCTAACTGCTGCGAAAGTTTGATTCAAGTTTAAATCTCAGATTTTAATATCAAATATTTTAGCCATAATGTCGTGGAGATTTCAGTGAAAACCTTCGATTGCTTTTTTTTTTTTTTTGTCTGAGTAAACAACCTAAAAGTACCAAAAGTAAGCCATAACTGGTAGCCATATTCAGGTACATGGCAGCCTCCGTTAAATCGAGGTAAGACTATATGCTGTTAGACAGTGCTGCAGGTTCTTTAAATTTCTCAGCTGCAGGAGATCGTAAAGGTTAGTGGAAAAAGAACATTAATAAGTCAACAATATAATAACGAATAATTAAAGCTCGATAACTTTTATAACCAAAACCAGTATTGTTACAATATATTAGATAAGAATGATTGACTTAAACAATAAGTGATTCAATTTCAGAAACAATCAAATGTACCAATTAGACAAACGTTAAGTAGAAACGAGAATACAATCAGTTACTTTTAGAATGCACCAAATAATTAAATAGATAGATAGATCCAAATAAAGGGGGGGGGGGTTTCACCGTTCTTAATTGCCAAATAATCTTACGTGCTAGCAATGTAATTTTGTGTATATGGTAAGTCTATCAAATATGGTGAATTTGGTGAATCTGATCAGGTAGTAGCGCTCTAGGCTTATATACGAAATGAGCCTTGTTTTTATGACCGGTACAAACTTTTAGTAATGACTATTGTATTGTTTATTTATGCACAAAACACATTACAGTCATTGTATCAACCGTCATTGGGTCAATCATTATATCAATACATGTATTAATGCACACCTGCCCGTAGGCCATTTGGCGGATCCAAGTTTAGTTGTGTGGCAGTAAGTAAAAAGGGTGCGTAAGATGGTTATCTTACAGTGCATCGAAAAAATAAGCGTCCAGGGGTTGCATGGAGTTGATTTTCTTGTACAGATTGGGGAATGTGTATTTGATTGGGATATAAATGCATGGTGTGTCTACAGCCATATATTCATGTTAATAGCGTTAGTGTTTGATAGGGATAGATTCGTATGGCGTGTCTACAGTCATAACTTCAAGATAATAGCCTTATTGTTTGCTGGGGATGGACTAGTATGTTGTGTCTACAGCCATCTCTCCATGTTAATAGCGTTGTTGTTTGATAGGGATAGAATCGCATTGTGTGTCTACAGCCATATCTCCATGATAATAGCATTATGGTTTGATAGGGATAGAATCGTATGGTTTGTCTACAGTCATATTTCCATGATAATAGCGTTATTGTTTGATAGGGATAGAATCGTTTGGTGTGTCTACAGTCATATCTCCATGATAATAGCGTTATTGTTTGATAGGGATAGAATCGTATGGTGTGTCTACAGTCATATCTCCATGATAATAGCGTTGTTGTTTGATAGGCATAGTATCGTATGGAGTGTCTACAGTCATATCTCCATGATAATAGCGTTGTTGTTTGATAGGCATAGTATCGTATTGTGTGTCTACATTCATATCTTTATTACAATAGTGTTATTGTTTGATAGGAATAGAGTCGTATGTTGTGTCTACAGTCATATCTCCATGATAATAGCGTTATTATTTGATAGGGATAGAATCGTATGTTGTGTCTATATTTATATCTTCATGATAATAGCGTTATTGTTTGATAGGGCTATAGTCGTATGCTGTGTCTACAGCCATATCTCGATGGTAATAGCGTTTTTGTTTGATACAGATAGAGTCGTATGGTGTGTCTACAGCCATATCTTCATTTTAGTAGCGTTATTGTTTGATAGGGATAGAATCCTATGTTGTGTCTACAGTCAGTTCTCCATGATAATAGCGTTTTTGTTTGGGAACAACCTTTTTCATTTCTTGGGGGATGTAAAGTCTACGTCTTCTGAGTGGGATTCAGAATTATCCGTTTCTCAGATGGATTATTTCATGATCACTGTCTTGTTTTTCCTTCAAATTGCTATTGACCTTTTCTTAATATAAGCTTTGTATCTAATGATAGTATCAAATCTCCACTGTATAGTAGGTAGTGTTGTTAAACTCTGGATTGATTGATTGGTATTTGTTTAATTTCACACCACAAATAGTTTACGTATATGGTGACGGCATCTGTCTGATGCAGGATATACAAATTTTGACTTTGCAACGGACCCACCCGAAGCAGTGAGGGATCTTTAACGTGCCATGCATACCACGACACGGGGCCTCGGTTTTTACTGTCTCATCCGAAAGACATGACACCGGGATGACCAGAGCGGGAATCGAACCCCGACCTCCCGATGAGGAGTCCAGTGCAATATCACTAGGCCACGCAGACTTTGTAAAAATCTGGATGATTCATAATGGAGCGCAGATACCGTCAGCAGTTTCTATTTGACATGAACGAATCATCCTGTGAAAATAAATAGTGTACCGTTTGGCAGATTGTTCTTGTGCTTAATTGTTAGCCAATAAATCACAGATTTAAAACTGATTTTAAAAAGTCTTATGGCACAATCTGCTAAATTGCAGTAGATTTCTTCCCATTTTTTTCATAAAAACTGTATTCCTTTTCATCATATTGACCAAAATACAGGCGCTAAAATTTTACTCTCAAGGGATATTTTATATACTGTAAATGATAGGACAGGGGCCACCATGAAGATGCACAATAAAGCTTGGTAGGAAGTTATAAAATATATGAAATGTCATAACAAAGTATTGAGTATACAACAGATGCGATACCGCCTTAGGACGGTCAATTGAGGTAACAAACGGTACTTAATTTGTGTGGTTAACCGGTTTGGGGGCCAACTTTCTCACAATAGCAATAGCAATAGCTGCACAATCAAAGGACATGCATTTAAAAATTCCCTCCATATGGCGAACAAGGTTTCAATAGGTCTCTCAATAAGAGAGGTCATAAAAATTATTACACACGAAACATTTATAGAATGATATGTTAGTTAGCGTGGAATGCTCAAGTAAAAGTCTGCCTCTGTTGTTTGGGATCTAATACAAGACCTATGGTTTTAGCAATGATCCCGGCGTCATACTTTCGATGTCGAAGGCGTTTAATATTATAAGAACCCACCGATACGAAAGTATTGGAACTTTTGACCCTCCTTAGATTTTACACCAGAGCACCGTAGAAATTGTGATGGGAAATTCCTTTGGATACATATTGCTGAAAAGTAGCCATTCCCAATTTAGATAAAATGTCTGAATAAAATCTATAAAATTTACCAAAAGTTTTTCGATGTTGATGATATCTATAACCCCGAGTAAGGCGTTTAAAAGTAATCTGAATTTTTTGCGTGAATATCCAAAACGTTAGTGCAGGCGCCAGTGAACCAAACCAATTGACTAATATATATATATACCATACGATAAGATCTGGGGACATCAGTATCCAGATAAGGGAAATTTACAATAAGAAATCCAAAGTCGGCACGTTTATCATACATGTTGGTATGAATATTGTTATTAATAATTTTAATATTTAAATTTCAAAAAAAGTTTCCTGGTCGGAATTATTGGCTCTGTTTACTTGAAGTTCACATAGGAAAATTTCAATCATATATTTCGCAAACTCAGGATTATCGATAAGTAAAATATTATCAAGATATCTAGAGTTGCCATTGAACTTATCAATATGGTCGAAACGTTTAGAAGTTTGAATGGAATACGTAAAGTCTCTTTCATAACAATATAAAAATAAATCTGCTATATGGGGAGTGCATATAGTACCCACAGGAATCCCAATAATCTGTTGATACGTCTTGCCATTGAATTGTACGTAAACGTCATCCAAAAGAATACACTCAGATTTCTATTTGAACGAGCTGTAACTGCTAATTTATATGCACAGTAAGTTGTTTCAACATTTTTTCATAAAAAAAGTATTTTACTCCTTTATAAAGAATTCAATTGTTCGTAAAAAATTCGTTATTTCGTTCAATAATAGATTATTAATTTCCAGGCCACAAACGTCTAGGTGTCAATGAATGACCACGGTGGTGCATCGCTGGTAGTGCTACACTGGCATTGTATATGTTCGTAGATCCATTAAATCATAAGAAAAACATTCAGCACAAGAAACAATTACGATGCTTTCTACACTCCTACTGCAAATACATAACAATAGAGCTTGAGAACCTCTTTACTCGCTAGAATGTTTAGACTACGGTATATTTTTCTACATAAAGCAGCTATTTAGGATGTACGCGTTGCTTTTTTTTCTATTTACTTGCCAGTTTTTCCTACTGCAGTAAATGCTACTGAGAATCTGTCTCAATGATGTTTAACACCTAAGTATCTTTAATTATGAGAGAAATTTAGAAGTCACAAACATATAATTTTATACTGAATATCCCTACACGTCACTGACACCGTATAGGACAATGTAATTTTTACTTCAATAATTGAATTCGATTAGAATCTAAAATGAATATAAGTGATAAAGCAGTAATTTCCCATGTATCATTCAGATGTTGTATGGAAAAGTTGTTATCAAGATTTTTCTGTTACGTCATAAACCTGACACCATAAATAATAGATAATAATCCATATGGTTGATTCTGCTACCGAGATATTAGTACGCAAACGTGTGGATGATTGGGACTATATTCAAAGAAAACGGCAAATTTGTCACGGGTAGGGCTTAAAATTGTGTGTAGTCTTCAGACGACAAATTGGGGTAAGTTATTATTGTCGATCGTTTGCTTAATTTCTATATATGTTTAACTCCAAAAAGGCGTAGAATCGTGCCCGCCATTCCGTTTATCAAACTTTCAAGTTCAAGCAACGTAAGTAATTGTGGCACTATATTTCATATGGGGCCACTACTTGCGGTTATTCAAAGCCCGTGTCGTAACTGCGCCATAATGGAAATTATATTTGTAGAAAACGTTCATCTCAATGTTAATTGGATAAAGAAACAACTTTTTTGGAAGCATTACAATTATTGATAACAATACCTATACATATATAAATACATATATCATAATTGTGACGACTTTAGTTCCATTATTCTGATAAAGTTCATTAACTTCATTAACTTATAAATTAAAGAGTAAGGCTACTACTGAATGTCTCATTAAAACACGGCAAATGTGTTAATGCAAGAACAATTGAAAATCTACATAGAATTAGTGAAGATGTTTAGAAAGCGTGAGCGTCTCCTAAAAGCATGTTACACCCATTGCAATCTTCCATAGAATCCCGGAGCATATATACATGTACTGGTCAAATTAAGTCGCATTATGGCACTGATATGTCTTTTCGCTAAAGCAGATACTAAAGAAATATTAAGTGAAAAAAAAAACAAAAAATAAAAACAATGATGCATATTTTAATAACTTGTTTATAACCATTTTGGACAACCTGGTTGTATTCGTCAATCCATTTTAATTTTGTCATAGTCAAATCAATGGCAGGTACTGCCATCTTAGGAAAGTTTCGTACATATTTTCTGTAGTAACTGTTCATTCCAATGAATTCTCTAATTTCTCCAACGATTTTTGTGTTTTAATGGCAAGTTTCTGTTGTTGGATCGGCTTGCTTACGCATTTTTCTCATAACAAATCATATGTGCTCTTTATTCCCGGTTCTGAACACACTTTTCCGATTTGAGTTTATTCTTTCTTATTCGTTTGAATACATTTATGTGTCTAAGAATACCATATACGTAAGTCCTTCCAAATATTACTCATTCCCGTAACTTAGAGTAAAATAGAGTAGAGGACTAGCGGAGTGTGTTGACGTAATATAACGGACTTCCCTTTGGAGGACTATTTAGAATCTTTTAAGCAAAGCTTTAAACAAATGTAAAAAAAAATCCAAAACAGCACAATGGCTACCCAATGGCACATTTGTTTTTAACTGCGCGAAAATTCTTTAATAGTATTAAACATCGAATTGAATACAAGCATGTAAGTATTGGTGATTATGGAAGTTTGATTTTGAACTTTCTGAGTATCAAAATGATACAATGATTTTCGCTTGTATCTGTCTTCAGCAAATGAACTGATAAAACCCTGATCAGAAAGTTTAAATCTATTTTCCCGTAGAAAATTGTATGTCCCAGTAGCATTCATTAACAATCTTCTTGTAAGAAGCAATAGACAGTAAGATAACCACAAATCGTATCAAACACGACAGGCGTTTTTCTTCCTTTTCCTTACACAATTCCCTACATTGCGTAATCTTGGAATTTTGATACACGGATTGGACAGCAGGATTCTACACATTTCGACGTAAATGGAGCAAATGTCAAACATTAATATTAAGCAAACAAACAGAAGTACAAGTAATTACTTACCCGCAATCTGCATCTGAAGGATCCACACACATAGTTCCTCAACTTGTGTTAACTCTGCTGGTTTGCTTATATGTAATCTGAATCATACATATGTCTGATTCTGCTACAGGTATGTGATTACATAAACGTGGCTCAGATGATTCGTTTACGTTTTCGTGAACGAATAATATAAATCCGTAACAAAAGAATATCACATCTATTTTGTCTTTTGTATGATCCATGCATAGTTTAGTATCCCTTAACGAAAACTAACATTGTAAATATTGCATCTGCTGGAGTGGTTTATGTTTTGTGTTGTTTTAAGTATTGGGCACGATATGTGACCTGATTAATTGTAACACGTCCACGTCCGGGTCTTGTTAAACACTTGGCATTAGTTATATAGCTGGTGGACAATAATGAACTTTAGAGTTAGTAATAATATGAATAGTTATATTTTTATTTCAAAACCAGTAATACACATATATAACAAAAGAAGAAAACATGATCACATCTGTTTGCAATTGGTGGGATAAAGGACACGGTTCCTAAACCCTAAATTCTGCCTGCACCAGATAATTTTAACAGCATACTGTTACCTACAAATGACACTTCTAGACACAGATGGGAGCAGTCCTCACATAATATACACGTTAATGCGAAAAGCGGTCACTAGGATTGGTTCAGCACACGGACAGGTCTGCTCAACCGGACGCACGTGCGTTCCTTGTAATAACTCGAAAGGAAATTTGCGTTTATTCCTGCGTGCGATTGGTCAAATCGCATGATTGCATGGTAAGGTTGGAGGAAATATAATGTATACAATTAAATCACCGACAATATCGACATAATATATCGTATAATTATATACTATTGTATCAAAATGAAATCCTGAATTAAAGGTTTCGAATGTAATATAAGATAGGACATTGCCGTGTAGACATGCAATAAGGTATTTCTGAAAAACAAAACATCATCAGTTTACACCATATAGAAACTACCATAGTCCCCTTTAAAATTTTATTTTATTTATTTATTTTGAATTATTCTATCCCTTTCTTGTTATTCATTAACATATATTTATTTTTTTATTAATCTATATATCTATCTATTTCTTTGTAATTATTTGTAATGTAACTATATTATTCATCTATGGACATTCTAATTTTTATCATTATCATTTTCAATTTTAAAACTATTATCTTTTATTATTATTATTATTATTATTATTATTATTATTATTATTATTATTATTATTATTATTATTATTTATTGTTGTTGTTGTAAAATAAGAATAAAGTTTGTGACATTCAATGTTCGGAAACTGCGTTCAATATTTGTAAAATTCATCCCATAAAAAGCTATACAGTATGTATAGCGATCCTCCTTTGAATTCTTCTATATATACACGTTAATGTAAATTGTAAGTTGAAAGTAAGCGAACAAGGCTGTCAAGCGTGTTAATGCGGCAGTCAAGCACTTTTACGCTGTCTCGAAAATAAGTCCACGTGGATATATTAACGCAGACGCTTGTGCATAGCGGTCCTGAGTGTACGAGGAAAGCAAACTTCGCGTTAACATAATATTGTTAGGACTGGATATCACTGTATTTTGTATCAAAATACAAATAGATTATAAAGACTTGACTCATGCGTAATCAAAGATTTCCATCATTGCACCCTTATATTTGAGTACATTTGCTAAAATAAACACAAAATAAGAACATACGCATGAATTGCGATATGAACCCATATACTTACGGACGATTGCATGATTTTTATCATAAATGGTCTACAAAGAAATAATCAGTCAACAGGTATTGGATAAAACTTGCACTCTATTTTAAACCGGGGAAGGTTAGTACTAAACCAAACATTTGGTTGCATTTAATAATATTTTTATCATTGGAATGAAGAGATCCAAATAATGAAACGTAGATTTTAAAAATAGTATTTATCACACATGAGTGTTATCAATAATGATATATGTGTTTATCATAGCTCTGGTCCTTTTTCAGTAACATTAGACTGCAGTTAATCGTTACCATTTTTCTCCGATTATATACATAAACCAGTAGAGTCATCCCTACATTACCTTTGCTGGGTTTATCTATAGAATTAGTGGTGAATATGAACTGATTCACCCGCTTTGACTTCTAGTCTTTTATGTATCGTATTCGAGAATATCCTAGATAAGACGAAACGGAAATATATTAACTAATGTCATTGATTAAACACAAATAAACCTTTAAATAATACAAAATATTAAAACAAATTAACAAAATGATAAACATACCCTATGCTCTGAAATTAGAGAGATGGACAATTTATTATCATTACATATCAATGTTTTAATGGATAATATTGAATCATTAAAACGCAATGTACAACGAGATGAAGTTGCTGAAAGAAAGACTGCCAAGTGTAATTCTTATGCTTATGTCCTCAAAAATGTGTTTATTGATCCATGCCATTGGCTTACCTTGGCTACAGATACGCATACATTTCAAAGATGAATCTTTCATATTCAGAGTTATGGATAGTTAGTATATATCTCTACATGTGTCATTTCTTCGAGTTCAGATTCAATAGAAATAGATAAGTTAATGATTGATGCATGTTTATTTATGCATTATTTGATATATATTTTTTTTTTGTAGAAATGTGGGTTATTTTCGTTTATTGTCATTACGTATACAGTTTCCAGGTAGTTTAGACACAGTCTCCATAATATCTAAACTAGTTTCTTTAATGCTAAGGTCGTCGCTGTAAGAGATGAACTATGTTCGGAACACTCAAAATATCTATGATTTGGTTAACTCGACCACTTGCATTTGGGTGAAAATCTTATAGTTCAAAGTTTTTTCTTTTGTCTATTGATTTTATACATAAATCGATTATAAAGTCGCCGTTCCGTTTCTCAACATGTACATCACATTTTCAAGCAAGCATCTCACTAAAATAAAATAAAAGTGGATAAATCAATAAAAAGACATTAAGTCTTGAAAGATTTGGATGTCGACACATGTATCCGAATAAAAAAATAAATCTGAAATATTATATAATAGAAAGAAGTACGTTGATAACAATCTATTAATACGTTGATTAACTAACAAATAATTGTTTGCGTCTGCCATTTAAACAGCAAATAAGGATTGAGGTATTGACATATATTTGACCAGTATCATCTCCAAGAACATGCAAGTCATCTTTAATCATCTGTGGTTTCTGATATACGTATATCTTGTAACATATATTTGATATATATGGATAGCTAGCCTCTAACTTTTTGTTTTCATTTTTATTTTTTGTTTTGTTTTGTTTGTTTCTTATGGGGTTGGGTTTTTTTTTTTTTTTTTTTTTGTTTTTGTTTTTGGGGTGGTTTTTTTGTTTTTATTGTTGTTCTTATTTTACTACTATTTCGCTTATACTTATGGCATCACGACGGGTTTGACCGGTCGGCAGGGGATGCTTACTCCTCCATTGCACCTGATCCCACTTCTGTTTCGACAGAGGTTCGTGATTGTTTATATTATATTTACATATGAATTGTCGTTTTTCTTCGACTTCGAATTGTGGATCTCGGAACAATATCTTGGATTTGTATTTAAACACATCCATCCCATTATCCCATATCATGCTCACAAGTGTTTTGTCCATTATTTTGTATGTGTTAATTCTCCTCTCCCATCCCCCTTTTCAAATGTTATTATCCTTGTAAGCTTTATTTTGTATGTGTTAAACCTCCTCCTCCCCTTTTAAAAATGTTATTATCATTATATGCTTTTACATGCATGGTTATTTATTACTTTCATTTTACTAGACGTTCCGCGATTGTAGTTGATGTCAGTCTGTATTTTGAGTGGCGTAGTCTGATGATGTTGCGCAATTAAAGTCCGTCGGCGAAAATTCTGTATAAATTACGGATCCACCATACAAATATACTTAGAAATATACTTAGTGAAAAATTGAAGTTCTTACTATTACTGACGTTTATATCAATGTATATATGCTATGTACGCCTAACCAATATAAACAAATGACTGGCTGCAGTTAAAGGGAACATTATAAAGTACTGCAAATACAGAAATAGCTAACTTACCCCTGCCTATTTAAAGTTAAACTGGAGATTCCAGCTTCAGAACTTCCTCCGCTAATTTGTTTCAATAAACCAGTCTCAAGTGTCATTGATGTGATATTCAATGCAAGTTCCTTTTAAAGACAAACTTTTGAAGCGATGAATCCCACTTAATTCATTAGAAGCGATACAATAATCTTTTGAAAATCACAGGAAAGTCACATTTCACTTCAAAATATATCGTTAAATCCAGCATCGTAAACGGTTTTCATAGATGCGTGTACCCGGATGTCGGGGCTAGATTTTCCACAAAACTAATCATTACTATTATTATAATTATCATGGTCATTTGTGACATTTTTCGCTCGAGAAGAAATACATAGACCTATTTCAATTCATACGCACCTAGTGGACCAAATTATAACATATCAACATGTTCTGAATTTATCATATCATACTCTATGTTGATTTTCTTTTCATTATAACAATAAAAAATAATGTAGCAAAGCCGTAATTGGTTATTTACGGTGGCTCTTACACAGTTGACCAGTTCTTAAAACCCTAGTAATTAGGCATGACACACGTACATTGTAAGATCATGCAGTAAAGCATCTCTCTTCTATCAGGGCCGTCAATCGGCCCCATTCCCAATGCCATAAAGTAATCAGCATAACATATTAGATATATTGTTTCAGTGTTTGTGTCGACGTTATTAAATTCCATAAATAATAATAAAAGATCAGTGTTAAAAGAATCAAGACAGCAAATGTTATGCCCATTTAGATTCGACTATGGCCGTATGTACCGCAAATACCCGTGTATATATAATGCGTATCGCCAAAATCCCAGGAAAAGCCTTCTTCCCACGTATAATACGCATTTTAAAAATACATAAAAAGTTATCATCCCTATTGTTGATGTAGAGTAGCGTGAATTATCCGACACTTTACGTTTTTCATATAGCAATTAATACAAACTGGACAAAATTCCTTTTATTTTTATACGTCCCTAACAAAATTTATCGGATATCCGTTTGGGCATGTCAATTATAGGATTAAATTTGCCGGTACTCATAATTATGATTATACGGCTGCCGTAAGTCTGAAACAAATTAAATTTTATCTTCATTAAATTCAGAGATATGCGCCATGTTCCTGTTCGACTGATATGTGTGTACAACACTTAGCGGTCAGTTGATCAGGCATTGTTAGAAGGTGACGTTTATACCAATTTGAGCACAGCGGGTGTCTATGATTGATTCATTGATTTTTGTTTAACGACAAACCATGAATATTTCGCGTATACGGTGACGGCATCTGCGTGATGCGGGGCATACAAATGTTGACCGTAGCAATGGACCCACCCGAAGCAGTGAGGGATCTTTAACGTGCCGTGCATACCAAGACAGGGGGCCTCGATTTTTACTGTCTCATCCGAAAGACAGAACACCGGCATGACCTTGACCTGAACGGGACTTGAACCCCGGCCTCCAGATTAGGAGGCGAGCGCAATACCAGTAGGCCATGCCGGCTTCAGCAGGTATCTATCTGTGGATTGCACCGAACTGTGTAGGTGAAAGGTATACAATGGACTAATTAACGATGATTTTTATGACCGTCTTATTTAACATCGAACTCTCCTTCAGCGTACTTTTTAATTGAACATGTAAAACACTTGTAAACACATCAATACATAGGTCATGCGAAAGATAAGACACACAATGTGCGAGAACGAAGTATAGCTTAGTATATCCACAGCCAATTCTGCTGTGATTTAGTATATGCTGGCATTTTGGCGGTCATGTTCAGATTAACATTACGTATGGATTCTTGGGGAACAATTGTTATATTTATAGTTTCCATGTATAATGTGCACACACAAAAATCGACGTAAGAACTTATGAAATAAGTAGGCATTATACTCTCCTATTACCCGTAGACTAGCACCCAAAGCAAGGACTTTTAATCTTTTACACCAAAGGGGTATAGCACAAGGGCATAGGGAGCCCAGTGAGAAAAAAATCAGAAATATCAATAGAGGTGAAAAAGTTTAACATGATGGAGTTGAAATCTCAGATGACCATAATGGTTAGAATGCTTCATCTCAATCTGGCCCGTCTCATGTCCATGATTTTGATTATGAAAGGTCAGATTTCACTCAGCACTGATGAAAGAGCTGAATAGTGGCTAGAGTTAAGACAGAGACATTTATACACATAAATGTATCTCTTGTTCAGATGACAGTAAATTCAGAATGTCAGATCTGTTGTGAATATTTATAGAACAGAGCTTTTTCATTTGATCTTATATTTCATTCCTTTTATAAACTAATAAAATGTTTGTTCAAAGTTCAATTATCATTTATATCAATATACATGCTATAACATTCGATCAAGATAGATTTTAGAACTCACCTATATGCAGTATTAGTACAACTATGTACACGTATTTATTCTGATATTGTAAATTTACTTTAAAAGAGCTATGTGAAATAAATGCAATTTTAGCACAATATCAAATTTAATAATTAAGAAATAAAGTGACAAAACAGATAGGATTTTATTGTTTTGTTCTTCAGCAGACAGAAAAAAAATCTTTGTATCATTATTTGAAAAGGACTCAAAAATGATCAGATTGCACAATTTTATTCATAATTTTAAATTTCCCGGTGGAGCCCCCCCCCCCCCCCCTTTTTTTTTTCACAGATGGAAGTATACTGACGTTACTATGCTTTCATCAATGTCATGACGAAAATTTCAGCAATAATGACATATCGATATTTATCACATGTTTAATTTGCTGTTTAAGCAGTGAAATACCTCTATGTCATAAGTTAATTTATGACATAGATGACGTATACAAGAAATATAAAATATAACCATGTATCAGGACTTAACGCTTCTTCGCCAAACCTGTCGTCATTATATTCGAAGTCCGAATTCACATTATGATCATCGCCATCGATATCGCTGTCCGACTCGGAGTCAGTACTGGCATTCCAATCTCACCAGACTGCCGGTGTTATATAATAGTTTTTCCCCCATAGTAGTTTTCCCCCCGTAAAATGGCTATATAGTAGTTTTTCCCCCATGGCGGAAAAACTACTATATAGTAGTCTTTCCCCCATAGTAGTTTTTCCCCCTTACGTAACGGTTTGGAAATTATACACGTTCGTTCTGTATTAGTCAGATAACATTTGAAATACAAAGGCACTATAGTAATAGACTGTGGGTCAAACCGATGGTATTATGGTTAATGGGTTTCTATATACTGTTAAGTGTTCTGTTGTTGCGTGTATGTGTGTGTATTTATTTTTTGTTTTATGTATTTATTTACAAGTCTTTCTTTTTATATATTTACCACAGTATGCTATTTTCTTCTATTATTTCATTGTAAAAATTGTTGTTTACTTGCGTATAGATGTCAATCATGACGTCAGGCTGTGACTCAAGATTCGATTCGAAACTTTTCGTAATACAACATAAGTAAAATAGGAATTTATCAATCAAAATGTTCCCATGACAAATATAAGAATTGAACGCGCAAGAATTCCTTGAACATTCAATACCTAAATAAATAAAGACTGATGCATTGTATATATCACAATATCGCTCATCGTGTAGAGAGTACATGATGGACATGAAAATAATAGAAGGGAATTTCACCCAGGTGTCTACGATTTGCAATCTACAACAAGGTTTGTCTAGTCGCAGATGTAGTAAATCATGATCACAAGAATGCGATTTTCTTGTCCCTTACGCATGATGAAAGGTTTCATTTAAAAGTATCTCTATGCTAAGTTTCAAAGCCCTACACTCTTTCGTGTAGAAGATATAGTCAAGGTTAAAGTTTTTTAAAAGTAGGTCACACTTCAAGATCAAGGTCATTAGGTCAAAAGTCATGGTCCCAAATTAAAGATCTTATCACAAGTAATCTATATATGAAGTTCAAAACCCCTTCTCCTTTTGGTACAAAAGATACAGCCATAGTTTAAGTTTTTGAAAACGTAGAGCACCAAGGTCAAAGTCACTAGTTAAAAAATCATGGTCCCAAATAAAAAGTCATCACAAGAAAACTATATGTGGAGTTTCAAAGCCTTGTACCTCTTGGTACAAACGATATACTCAAGGTTTTTTGCCACAGGCGAAGAGTCACAGACAGGCCAAAAACTAGATGCCCCCGAACTTCATTCCGGGGGCATAAAAACGAACTTGTTTTTCTTTTTTCCATTTGTATATATAGAGATTTCTCGGATTAAATAAAGATATCTTGAATGAAAGTCTAGTATATAAATCTGTTCTAAATAAATGCATTTGTATTTGGAAAAGAGATTAAAATTGAAGACATTTCTACCTAAGAAAATGAGGTACATGTATCTCTAAATTAATTGGATATATCTCCGTATAAAAAAATTCAGATATCTCTATTTTAGATAGAAATCTATTTATTTTTAACAAGGTAGCAAGCTGGATTTACTTACATGTATGTGTGAAAAGAAAATCCGAAATTTCTCATTGGGGGGAAAATCCACTATATAGTAGTTTTTCCCCAGGGGGGAATGGCTATAAGAGGGGGAAAAATTTCCCCCGGGGGAAAACTACTATATGGCCATTTTTCCGGGGGAAAAACTACTATATAGACATTTTTCCGGGGTGAAAAATGGCTAGGGGGAAAAACTACCATATAACACGAGCTCTCGTTCGTACATGTACGATTGAAACTCCTTTTTTAACTCTGTCATCGAGATACAATTCGCTATCGAGACTGAAATCCATTCTGGTATTGATAAACAACGTACCGCATCAGTGCATCAGCATATCGTTATGAAAGGTATAGCAAGTGTAAGACGGACATAGGAGTGTGCTTATTTTATATATATATATATATATATATATATATATATATATATATATATATATATATATATATATATAAAAAATATATATATATATATATATATATATATATATATATATATATATATATATATATATATATATATATATATATATTTTTTTTTTTTTTTTTTTTTGGTATATATATTTATATTTGAAAATAGTATCAAAAGTGTATATTAGAATATGTTTCACTTCACCTTTAAACATAACAGTGGCGGATTTAGAGGAGGGTCCGGGTCACGTATTTACATGTAATAATCCAGAGTTGGCACCAAAAATGACCGAGTAGTTTGGCCTATAAGCATGTGTCCCCTCCCTTTTTCAAAAATTCTGGATCCGCCACTGCATAGTACACTAGAATCATTTTAGTATTTGTGATTAATACTTGTGTCTTTGCAGTCTAAGAGAACTCCACTTCATGATGCAGCAATACGGGGACACAAAGATACAGTGAGGATCCTTTTAGATGCTAAAGCCGATATAAATGCAATGGACAACGTAAGTCAAATAAGTATTTCAAACAAAACATTTGGTTATATTTGAAGAGCATAATAAATATATTGATTATAGGAAATAAACGAGAAAAAAATATTTACCGTTTCATTGCATCATACTGTTTCGATTACGATTTGATTATGATACGTGCTAATATAAGTTTATACACGCATACATTCTACAATGCATTAATATAGGGAGAGGCATAACCTTACAACAATTCCACCCTTCAAATACATAGGTCCAAGGCAAATTGTTTTATACATTTGATTAGATATAACCCCCTCCTTATTCCTCTATTAACTATTTTTTTCTGGGACCGTGAACAAAAAAGGGCTTGACGAGGACAGCAGACGAAGACACATAAATTGAACTATTCAATAAAAGGAACAAGAAAATACAATATAAATCTTCCTTTTTTTGTACTGCGGATTTTTTTTTCTATGTTTCAAACTCTGTCTTAATATTTTTGCATCACTTTCTATCAAAACTCACTATGGTATAACTTTCATTGTGATTTGACATGGTTTTTCATCTTAGTTTTTTGTTATTGGGATAAAGTTCATTAACTTTATTAACTTATAAAGTGAAGAGTAAAGAGTACTACTGGATGTCTAATTAAAACACGGCGAATGTGTTAATGCAAGAAGAATTGAAACCTCTACATACATTACAGAAGGTGTTTTAAAAAGCGTGAGCGTCTCCTAAAAGCATGTTACAACCATTGCAAATCTTCCATAGAATCCTGGAAGATATATACATGTACTACTTAAATTTTTGACATTTTGGCAACTGATATGTCTTTTCGCTGAACCAAATACTAAAGAAATGTTTAGTACAAATTCCTAAAGAGTTAAACTTCCACATTTCAAAAACAACGATGCTTATTGTAGTATCTTTTTGATTAGCAATTTTTGGACAACCTTTTTACACTATTCAGTCCATTTGAATTTTGCGTATGTCATAGTCCAATCAATGGCAGGTTCTGCAAATTAAGTTTGGTACACATTTTCTGTATTGACTGCACATTCCAATAAATCCTCTAATTTCTCTAACCTTTTCTGGTGATGCCAAGTATCTGTTATTGGATCTGGCTTGTCTACGCACTTTTGCTCATAACAAATCCTATGTGCTCTTTGTGCCCGGTTCTGAACACATTTTATCGATTTGTGTCCATTCTTTCTATTCGTTTGAATACATTTATGTGTATAAGTATACCATATACGTAAGTTCTTCCAAGTATTCCACATTCCTGTAACTTCCAAATACAGTAGAGGAGTAGCGGAGTGTGTTGATGTAATGTATCGGACTTCCCTTTGGAGGACTATTTAGAATCATTCAAACAAAACTTTATACAAATGTAAGAAAAAGAATCAAAACAGCACAACAGTTTCTCCCTGATGGCACATTTGTACTTAATTACGTGAGCAGTTTTTAATAGTATTAAACATTGATTTGAATACATGCATGTAAATTTGGGTGATTATTGAAGTTTGAGGGAGAACTTTCTGATTATCAAAATGATATCATGATTTCCGCAGTCCAACAATAATCACTGACGTCATATAGATAATCCATGAAATATACATCTCCAGGTAACTTTTATCTGTTTTCAGAAAGTGTACCGATAAAACTCTGATCAAAAGGTACCGATAAAACTAGAATGTACTGATAAAACCTTGATCAAAAGGTACCGATAAAACTAGAATGTACTGATAAAACCCTGATCAGAAGGCACCAATAAAACTAGAATGTACTGAAAAAACCCTGATCAAAAGGCACCAATAAAACTAGAAGTTACTGATAAAACCCTGATTCGAAGGCACCAATAAAACTAGAATGTACTGATAAAACCCTAATCAAAAGCACCAATAAAACTAGAATGTACTGATAAAACCCTGATCAGAAGGCTTAAATCTGTTTTCCCGTAGATAATGGTATGTCCCAGGATCATTGATTATCACTCGTCATGTAAAAAGCAATAGGTGGTAAGACTAACACAGATCGTATCAAACACGACAGGCGCTTTTCTTTCTTTTTCTTACATAATTCCCTAAATTGCGTAATCTTGCAATTTGACTAACGGATTGGACAGCAGGATTATACCCATTCGTTTTCAGAACGAATAGTATAAATTCTTAACAATACAAGATCACATCTATTTCGTCTTTCTTATGATCCAGTCATGATGTACTATCCCTTAACCAAAGCCAACATTGTAAATATTACATCTGCTGGGTTGGTGGAGGTTTTGAGGGGGTTTTTTTTCTTTAGTACTGGACACGATTTCTTACCTGATGAATTTAAAAACGTCCACGTCCGGGTCTTGGCATAAATAATACAGCTGGTTGCATAATAATGAACTAAAGTGTTAGTTATAAGATGAACGGTTATATCTTTACTTCAAAACGAGTAGTACAAATATATAACAAAAGAAGAAAACGTGATCACATCTCTTTGCCATTGGTAGGGTAAAGGACTCGGTTCTCGGAACCCTCGACGAGATAAGCTTAAACAACATACTGTTAACTATAAATGATACTTCTAGACACATATGGGTGCAGTCCTTACATAGCATACACGTTAATGCGAAAAGCGGTCACGAGGATTGGTTCAGCAGACGGACAGGACTGCTCAACCGCAAACACGTGCGTTCCTTGTGTTAACTCGGGAGGAAATTTGCGTTAACGCAATTTCTTCCCGCGTGCGATTGGTCCAATTGCATGATTACATGCCTTCATTCTTTCTATGTAGTGCTAAGGTTGGAGTAAATATAATGAATACAATTAAATCACCGAGAATATCGACATAATAAATTGTATGTGTATAAAATATTATATCAAAATGAAATTCTGAATTAAAACTTTCGAATGAAATATCAGATAGGACATTGCCGCGTAGACATGCAATTAGGTATTTCTGAAAAAAAAAATCGTCAGTTTATACAATATAGAAACTGCCATAGTCACTTTTAAAATTTTATTTTATTTATCAATTTTTAATTATTCTATTTATTTCTTGTTATTCATTAACAAGCATTTATTTTTAATTCATCTATATATCTATTTATTTCTTATCATTATTTGTAATTTAGCTATATTTTTTTTTTAATTTATGAACATCTTAATTTTTATCATTTTCAATTTTACTATTATTATTATCATCATTATTAGTATTATCATAATAAGTATTATTATTATTGTTGTTGTTGTAAAATAAGAATAAAGTTTATTGCGTTCAATATCTGTAAAAACCATCCCATAACAAGGAAGTGGTTTATTCTTATAATTAGATGTACAGTATATATATAGCGATCCTCCTTGCAATTCTTGTATATGTACATGTACATGTTAATGTAACTTGTAGGTTGTAGGTAAGCAAACGAGGCTGTCAAGCGCGTTAACGCTGGCTCGAAAATAAGTTCACTTTGAAACCTTAGTTAAGGCAGACGTGTGTGCATAGCAGTCCTGAGTGTACGAGGAAAGCAAACTTCTCGTTATCGTCATGTTAACATAATATTATGTTTGGACTGGATCTCACTGTATATACCATGAAAATAGGAATAGATTGTAAGTACTTGACACATTCGTAATCAAAGATTTCCAATATTGCAACCTTGAATATGTGTAAATTTGCTAAAATAAACACAAAATAAGAACGTACGCATGAACTGCGATATGAACCCATATACTGACGGACGATCGCATGATTTTGATCATAAATAGTCTGCAAAGAAATAATCAGTCTAACGATATTTGGTAAAACTTGCACTCTATTTTCGACCGGAGAAGGGCAGTATCAAATCATAAAATTGGTTGCATTTAATAATACTTTTAACATTGGCATGAAGAGACCTCAATAATGAAACGTAAATTTTATAAATAATATTTATCACAAATGAGTGTTATCAAATAGTAAACTAAATTAACAAAATGATAAACATACCATACGTACTACAAGTATTGAGATGGACAATTCATTATTATTACATATCAATGATCCTGTGGCTAATATTCAAACATTAAAACGTTATGAACAACGAAATGAATTTGCTGAAAAAAGACATTGTTTGATTTCAGTTGAATGCTGCCAAGTGTAATTTTTATGCTGATGTCCTCAAAAATGTGTTTATAGATCCACGTCATTGGCTTGCCTTGGCTACAGAGCATATGCATAAATTTCAAAGATGAATATTTCATATTCAGGGTTATAAATAGTAAGCATATCTCTACGTGTGTTATATCAACGATTTTGGATTCAATAGAAATGAATAAATTTATGATTAATGCATTGTTATTTATGCATTATTTAATTTTTTTTTATTTTTTTATTTTTTTATTTTTTTTTTTTTTTTTTTTTTTTTTTGTAGAAATGGGTTGTGTCGGACATTTTCGTTTTTTGCCATTACTTATGGAGTTTTCCGGTAGTTTAGACACAGTCACAATCACATCTAATCTAGTTTCTTTAATGCTGTCGTCGCTGTAAGAGATGAACTATGTTCGTAAGACTCAACATATCTATGATTTGGTTAACTCGACCACTTACATTAGCGTGAAAATCCTATAGTTCAAAGTTTCCTTTTTTGTCTATTGACTTTATACATAAATCGATTATAAAGTCGTCGTTCCGGATCCATTGTCGACATTTATGTCACATCTTCAGGCAACTTTCTCACTAAAATAAAACAAACATGGATAAATCAATATATACATTTTATGTCTTTAAAGATTTGGAGGTCGTCATATATATCTGAATCAAACATAAGTCTAAAATATCATATAATAGAAAGAACTACGTTAATAACAATCTTTAATACATTTATTCACTAGAAAATAATTGTTTCCGTTGACCATTTACAAACAGCAAATAAGGATTGACGTATTGTCAACTCCATTACTCCAGTATCATCTCCATGAACATCAAAGATATCTTTTAATCAGCTGTGGTTTCAGATATACGTATATCTTGTTACATATATTTGATGAAGAAGGATAGCAAACCTCTACCTTTTTTTTTTATTGATTTTTTTTTGTAGGATACCATATATATATATATATATATATATATATATATATATATATATATATATATATATATATATATATATATATATATATATATATATATATATATATATATATATATATATATATATATATATATATATATATATATATATATATATATATATATATATAATATATATATATATATATATATATATATATATATATATATATATATATATATATATATATATATATATATAATATATATATATATATATATATATATATAATATATATATATATATATATATATATATATATATATATATATGTATGTATGTATATATATATATATATATATATATATAAGGCGTTACAGAATAAAAAAGGAAATTTTTTTTTGTCCCTTTTTCTGGGGATCAATATATACAGATGAATGAAAAGTATCAACTGTTCACCAACAGATAGGAGAATAATCCACCATCCATTCAGACCTCCTGAAAGGGATGAGGGAATATAGATAGGGGAATATTCCCCCATCTAGTCAAGATTTAATCCAATATATAGGGGAATATTCCTCCATCTATGCAGACTCTATCAGATAGATAGGGAAATATTCCCCTATCTAGTCAAGAATTAAACAAATAGATAGGGGAATGTTCCTCCATCTAGTATATAGATTTCATCAGATAGATAGGGGAATATTCCCCTATCTAGTCAAGAATTAAACAAATAGATAGGGGAATGTTCCTCCATCTAGTATGTACATTTCTTCAGACAGATAGGGGAATATTCCCCTATCTAGTCAAGAATTAAACAAATAGATAGGGGAATGTTCCTCCATCTATGCAGACTCTATCAGATAGATAGGGAAATATTCCCCTATCTAGTCAAGAATTAAACAAAAAGATAGGGGAATGTTCCTCCATCTAGTATGTACATTTCTTCAGACAGATAGGGGAATATTCCCCTATCTAGTCAAGAATTAAACAAATAGATAGGGGAATGTTCCTCCATCTATGCAGACTCTATCAGATAGATAGGGGAATATTCCCCCATCCATATAGACTCCATCACATAGATAGGGGAATGTTCCTCTTTCTATATAGACTCCATCAGATAGATAGGGGAATATTCCCCCATCTATACAGACTCTATCAGAGAAGATAGAGGAATGTTCCTCCATCTATTCAGACTCCATCAGATAGATGGGAGAATGTTAGGTAATATTGAGAATATAGTCTGCATTACAACATTTTCTGAATTTTCTCAAAGGTCAAGGTCTAACTAGAAGTTACACTAAAAGTTTTTGTACTCGTTGATAGATCTACGAATCAAAATTCTTATCTGGACTGTACTTATGTAGTAGAGAAGTTACGCTTATTTGAAAAAGAGCTGTCTAATCCATCGAATGCTGATGACCTCATTCATGTGAAAAGTAAGACATTAGCTCTTCTGGACATTTGTCCAATTGAGGTAAAGATAGAAATTTACTTTGTGACTTTGACTATAACCGAAATCCTCTGACATATTTTTCTTTCTAATAATGGGGGCATCAGTGTTTCATAAATATGCTTTATTTTCAATATTTGATCCCACTGGGTCACATCTTGGTCATTTGAATTATTGTTTTGTAATCTGGCTTTAGCAGTTTCCTGTTCTTTTTTACAGTAAGGTGATAAATTGATAATCATGATACAAGGTTTTAAGACATTTATGAAATTCCCTCTTTATAACCCCTCCCACACGGTAATCAGCACAACTGGGACAATGTCAATAACTGTCATATTGTTTTGGATGCAAGCTAGATATTTTTGAATTAAAAAATTTAATAAAGAAAATCTACTATCTAAATTTTAATATGAGACATGCTGATTTTTAATTTCAAATCCAAAACAAGGGAAAAAAAAGTACACCCCCCCTTTCTGAAAAAAAAAAATCCAAAACACCCCCCCCCCCAATCACACAAACGAACCCCCACTCACCCCCAAAAATACAAAAAAAACACACAAAAAAAAAATCAAAACAAAAAAATAATAACCCCCCCAACCCCCCCCCCAAAAAAAAAAACAAAAAAAAAAAAAGAAAAAGAAAAACAAGACAAAACACGAAACAAGAGAATACAAGCAAATTTAGAGAATTGTGGTCCCCCCCCCATTCGGGGTTCTATCAGTAAGGGTGCAGTGATATTGTCATGGGTGTACATGTCTACATGTATCTATAGTGCCATTTGGGACACACAAACCCAAATATCAAGGCCCCGTGTCTTATGCTTAAACAGTTACATTGAAGAAGATCAAAGGTCACATGATAAAAATTTTGGTACCAACGGAAAGGTATTGCAACTAGGAACACGGTTAAAAGTTATTACCAATGTTAAAGTTTTTGTGACAAACGGACAGACACCAGACAGACGAAGGAGATTTAATGTCCCCACGTTTTCGCGAAAAGCGGTGGACCACAAGCAAGCGAACAATACAGTGATATATATTTTCTTTCAAATGAATTATAGAATGTACTGTGCGTCCGGATGCAAGTGTATAAATTACCGTTGCTTTTAAATTATTGTGTTTCTTCACTACTATGAAATACTGATAATGAGTATGAATACTTGTTCAAGTTCCTTACCGTTTTAATGATCCTCTTCTTTACTGCAAACAAACGACTTATTTCTTTAAATGGTCTACTTTCTGTTGTGCATGATTTTCTTTTAAATAAACAGGACAATCTAGTTAACTAATCTCATCAACGACATCGGGCAGATCGACCGCCAGCTGTGATAACGATTTCATACTAAAATCTATTTATAACGCGCGGCGCCTATTCGGTTAATGTCTATGGAATGGGTGTCCAGGACAGACTATGTCAGGAGATGCAAGATACTGAATAATGCTGGAATTCAGATGCTGTTATATTTCATTCAAAGAAATAAATTTAAATACTGTTTCTGTTGTGGGTTCTTTTATTTATTTATTTTAATAAAAATAATTCAATAATAATAATAATAATAATAATAATAATAATAATAATAATAATAAAAATAATAATAATAATAATAATAATAATAATAATAATAATAATAATAATAATAATAATAATAATAATAATAATAATAATAATAATAATAAATATTATTATTATTGTTGTTATTGTTATTATTATTATTAGTATTATTATTATTATTATTATTATTATTATTATTATTATTATTATTATTATTATTATCAAGGACTTCCCTGTTATTATTATTATGGACCTCTGAGACTGACAGTGTCAAATAATATTTGAATCTCCCGTTTATACATTATCCATGCCTGCGTGCAAAGAGATACTATTTCAATTTTTTTGGTAACATATTTAAAATATTTAGGATATCTAGTACTCATGGCGTTGTTTTTAGCATAGCTAGTTCCCCGTATAGACCTCCCTTTAATAGTGAGACCCATGATAAGTTTCAAATTCATTTTTAATCCATAAAAAATAAGATTTCTAATATTCGAACCTAAGCTGATTTACCCTAAAAGAGTAAAAAGCGCATTGGCACCAAAAAAAAAAAAATAAATAAATAAATAAAATAATAATAATAATAAAAGAAAGAAAAAAGAGGGAGGGGAGGTTGAGGTTATTTTTACTACGTCATTTTCTCTATCGGGAATATTACATCCTAGTTTAGTTCAACACGGAGTGGAGTGGGGTGGGGAATCCAGTCTCTCCTAGAAATGGTAAACAGCATTGGCGCACAAAAGGGGGGGGGGGGTTAGTTTGAGGTTATCTATACTACGTAATTTTCTCCGTAGGGAATATTACATCCCAGTTTAGTTCATCTAGGAGTATGGTGGACTGGCGGATCCAGTCTGGAAAAGCAAATGAACATCTCTATATACACCAAGGAATGTGACCCAGAAGCCGGCGTGGCCTAGTGGTATCGTGCCGGACTCCTGATCGGGAGGCCCGGGTTCGGGCCCCGCTCTGGTGATGCCGGTGTCTTGTCTTTCGGATGAGACAGTAAAAACCGAGGCCCCGTGTCGTGGTATGCATGGCACGTTAAACATCCCTCACTGCTTGGGGTGGGTCCGTTGCTAAGGTCAAAATTTGTATGCCCCGCATCAGGCAAATGCCGTCACCACATATGTGAAATATTCGTGGTGTGACGTAAAACAAAAATCAACCAATCAATTAATGTGATCTAGACAAATATTACATAAGGTACATTACTGAAAATGCCATACCAAGATCTATGTAACTGCATCTGGGCATGATCCAGTCAAACCGCTCGTTATGGAGGTCGTGACCTTAAACCACTGGGACACAAAAATACCATCAGTGTGCACAACAGACAATGAACATCGAAAAGTAACTCCCCTACACCCTCAAGCAAATGGATATGTCGAGAAATTAATAAAACCTTAACGAAGATAATTAAAGCCGCAAACATTGAAAGACAAAATAAAAATTACGCACAAAAACTTCACCATTTTCTGAGAAATTACCGAACAACATCACAATTGAAACTTCACGCAGTAGAACGTCTTCTCTTCAGAAAAAAAAATTAAAAGAAGCTACATGTAATGTCGAAATTACCAATCAAAAGTCCGCTACGAAATAAAGGTACGTCCGAAGAAGACACAGAAACCAGCGAGATACCGAGATTAGTGAAATGAAGTTCTTGATAGAAAATGTGAAAAGTCATATTCTATATCATGTAATATAAAATCATTGTCAAAATTTCTGTTTGAAATGACAAAGTATTTTTAATACGATCACATATTAATGTACTCATTAATGATACCGATTCATTTTGTACATATATCCAGAGACATAGGCTAGTTGAAAGCAGTCTAGGTCTCTGATATATCGTATTTGATCTAAATTTTCATGCAGTCAACTGTCTTGTTAATTTTGTGTCAGTATTAATTGCTTCACAGAGATTCGGACATCGTGAACTCTATCACTTGTAGTTTTATACTGCTGTCTTATCTTCCGTTTAGATTAGCTGAAACGTGCATACACTTTCTAGGACATTTAATTTAGAGATCAATCGAGAGACTCGTTACACTTTGTAAACGCACGTTATATTCTAAGATAATTGGCTAAATTGCTTCACGTTATCTGTGAATATCGAGATCGAGACAGTGAACTTTTCACATTAACTGCGAACTTTATATGTCGTCGACACTAATCTATATATTTCCGAATATTTTCATGATATCTTATTTCATTTTAAGTAATCATAACTTTTCAATAAACAAAGAGATGTTAGATGCAATAACCAAATATATTAGTCACGTGATTCTGTACCAATTTATTTGTAATGCATAACTACGTGTTGGTCAGTCTACCAGCTAGCGTGTACCTCAGAGCAGCTTACGTACTATGAGTCTATGTACATATGTTACACCAATGTTTAATACATTTAGTATGTTAAACATTATTATAACAATCTAATACTAAATGTTTTAAACTTTAGTGTAACACAAATGTTGATATAGAAACTAAATTATCTTATATATTGTATATAGCAATATTACAGAAACTATATGTTTATCAATGTACCAACTTGGGAAACATTTGTCTACAGCACTGTCTTTATTTAATAAGATAATTAACTTGGAACAAACTTACAAAAATTCTTTCTATCGATGTCAACGTGACAAAACACATTGTAGATGAGTACAAAATTGTTACTCTTAGAATCTTTAAGATATTGATGAATCGTAGTAGGTATAAAGAACTCAAGTTTCCCTACATATGTTGCTGTTCAACCAGATTTGTCAAGGAGTGGATCCAAGGGGGGGGGGGGGGGGCAACAAATACTTCAGAGTGTACCCTGTCGTGAAAGACTTGTCAAACTCGCTGCACACACACACCCACACACACATATTTATATATACATAATTTTTGTTAAATGCTTTATTTATAAATCTTTCAATCTTACCTACTCAGCTGTGTTAAAATCAAGTGAAAAAATTATTTAATACTTGCAAATAATCATTTAAAATTAATACCTAATATGTGTTTATTGAATAATTGCAAAGTAACTGGAAATACGTGCTAATACAAGTAAGCGGGTGTAATAATAAAAACCGACTCCGTTATCAATGTTAAAAACTGACCAGTAAGTCAATTTTCAATGCTAAATTTGGTTCAAAAGTCATTGAAAATTGACACACGCCGTTAGATTTTGACTCCCCATGGGATAATTTTTCAACGATTTTTAATTTTAATTTTATATTTATTATAACCTTGATAACTGAGTTTGGACATAAGGAATGTCTCTCACCATTCCTCCTCATTTCCCCTTCCATATAACCTTTGCCTCCTCCTTCCCTAACGGGGGAAATCGGGCTTCGCAATGGGTGCATATTGTCAGACGTTTATACATAGTGGTTGTAGATCAGCTCTTCAATGTTTTATGTAGTTTGGATTGCCAAAGTTTTGGTCTTTAACATCACTGAAGAGACATTAGTTGTAGATATGCGCACCCGGTGCACTAAATTATAACGTATGCATTTATGTTATGATATTTAGTTCCCTCATTTACACTTCTTCCTAAATTAGATTTCCCCTGTAAAGGATATTCTTGTTTAGATTTCCCATCTTACAAGATACCATCATAACCCCTACTCCATAATAAGAGGGCGTGCAGGCCTGGTTTAATTTCATAATAAAACTTTTAACTTTAAATAAAAAAAATTTCTTTCTCCGTGTGTGTATATGTTTTGAATTTAAAAGAAATGGGGCACATGTACATGATGAAAAGGGCGTTATAGAATTTTGCTCACACATTTAGTCTTGAATTTCTTTCATCATAAATTTCCATTGAAATTTATCTTATTTGAGTACGTATATTCATAGAACAGAACGTTTCAAAGACAACTATGTAGTGTTGTTATCATATTTTTTTTACAAAACATTATATTACCTATAAAATATTACAGAATTCCAACAGGGAAAAAGTAGATATATACATGGGGTCAAGATATGTGGTTTAGGGGAAAATACTACAATTTATAAGGATGAAATTGAAATATTCAAAATGACTACTAAGTACTCCTTAATGAGGAGTTTGAAACTTTTTCATATTGAGGCATTAATTAATGTTGAAATATGAACACCCCTCCCTATAAAGTATCATTTCTCATAGACAACACCAGTTGTTGATTTAAAATTCGCTTAGTACACTGTTTGATCATATTTTCAGTGGTAGATTTAAGAACAAACCCGGCGCTCCCTTATATTCGTATAGGTTATATATCCGTTGGAATTAATTAACTCTATTTTCCAATTCAACTATGCGTTGAGACTTTACTAGAACGCTGTTCCCGCGGAATTCATTTCCGTAATAACTGACAACACCGAAGCAGTTCTGAAGTTTATACCTATGTTGTAATATCCGATCATGAAACGAGGAAAGATAAGTAAGTTTTTTGAAGTTGAAATGCGACAAAGAACATAAAACCATAGACCTGTATCAAGATCTTGATACAAGTCTATGATAAAACAAAACAAAGCTTGCTGCAGAAGAATTGAATAGAAGATACTTACTCCCAAATTTTGTGGCACATCTAGTTTATACAATACTAATTCTTTAGTTGATATTTGCTATGACATGTCAAAGTACGGTTATGTATAATATACGGCATCGTCCATTTGATATTTTGGGGGGAGGGAAGCCTGGGATGTTTTGAAAAAAAAAATTCTGCCCTGATTTTGACTAAAAATATGATAGTGCTCAGTCACACAATGAAAAAATAATCTGTCTCCAATAAATTACCGTAATCTAAAATCATACATTGGAAAAAACTAAGTGATAAAACTCAATTTTTCCTGGATAGCTTTGCTCGCCAGAATTATACATAACACAACAGTTTGTGTTATTATGATCTTTTGTTCTTCATCAGTTCAGTCATGGGCAAACCTCCCATATTTTTAACTTGAATTTGATGGCAAAATCATCAGATAGTTCGGATTTCTATGGGTACTAACTGTGCACCTCTTATAGCAGATTTGTTTCTATATTGTTATGTGGGGTGGGGTTTCATGTATTCTATTAAAAATCTATACGATTCAACCTTATTGAGATGTTGGATGATACATCTAGTTACATGTACATGCATCTTGACAACATCTTAGTTATTGATAACCCAGAGTTTGAAAGATATATAGCTAACGTATACCCACCTAAACTTCAGGAAAACAAAGCCAGTATTTGTGATACAGAAAGACTTTTCTTTGACCTATACATTAAGACAATTAACAATAAATTAAAATTCATACAAAAATTTATGATAAACATGACGATTTTAGATTTTCTGTGGTAAATTTCCCTTAGTTGGAAAGTTACAGATATTCCTAGACTAGACTCCAAGCATGTGGTATCTATAAAATTCAGTTTTTTCGATTTGCAAGCGCCTGCACTAACGTTTTGGAGTTTCATACAAAAAAAATTACAAATAATGTTTGAACTTCTAACTCTGGGTTACAAGTATCATAAACTTAGAAAAGCCTTCGGAAATTGTTTTACGTCCTATTCAGAACTTTTATCAAAATTCGGAAATATTACTTTATATCGAATGGAATTTCACATCCCAATTTCTGCGTTGATCTTGTGTACATAAGAGGGTTTTAACAAGTTTATCTAGTCGGGTTCCAAAATAGTGAAAGGCCTTCGTGATTTACAATAGTATGACCCGGAGATCATCAAAAAGACAATAATTCGTGTATCAACCCCTTCTACACTCTTATATAAAAAATTTGACTTGAACGCTGATTAACAGGTGGGTGGGGACTATATGGTGGGCCTTGTTATATAGGGCTAGTCCAGCCCAAACTTTTACTAGCCAGAGGAAAATTCTGCTAGCCCAGACAAAAAGTCTTTAATCTTGATAAATCAAAATTTTATAATTCATTGTTGTACACGAATTATTAGTCATAATCATTATTACACTTGTCATTGCACTAAATTTTGCGTATTGAAAAGCACGTCATTCACGAGGAAGTATCTGCAATTTGCAAGACTAAAACGATACACTACCCTCAGGATATGGACATTATAAAATTAATGTGACCAATACTTCTTAAATTTAAAGAAAAACTTTAATTAAGGGACCGCCAGATCAAACTTTATCCATACTCATTCTGTAATTTCATTAAAACGTCATTGGGATATGTACAGTAACTTCTTTAAATCTGCGCACATCCATCATTTTGTATAAGACAAAGATACATATATTATATGCATTCATGAATGCATTCACGAATAGAAATAGAAATTTGTAAACCACAACATATTTAATCTTCTTAATTTCATTACCTATCTGAGTGCAAGATTTCTGGTAAATCACTTGCTTGGTCATTAGATAGATACATTAAAGATAATTTATCTGACTTTACTGTAGAGAAAGTTTACAATAATATGTTTTGATTTCAATTTTTAAAGTTCTATTTGCGTTTTTGTGAGATCGTTTTCTTTTTGTATTCAGAATTTCCTCTGATAAATTAAACTGCAAAAATCATGTAAAATTTTTCAGTAAATCTGAGTTTTAAACCAAATCAAAATGTTCCAAATAAGATATAATATGCCATCATTGACGAAGTGTTTAAGAAATCAAAAACATTCGCTTGTCTAAAATTGTACTGCATGGAGATATAGAAGATTATTTAACACTAGAGATTATAAAACGAAAGTCTAACAGCTGAATCGAACTAAAATTCAGACAGTTGCATCAAACACCGAGTCAAAAGAAAATATCGAGCCGAATTAAAATTGCAATGAATCGTTTCAGTCCTACTAGCAATGCGTTATCTTTTGTTCTCAAAAAATTCTTTTACTAAGACATCGATATTTTTACTAGCCAGTCGGGCTTTTTCAAAAGCAAATTTTACTAGCCCAATGGAATTTTTGGTAGCCTCGGGCGTCGGGCTAGTGAGTTTTCGTAAAGACTGTGTGCTTAAAGTATTTGGATAGAGCTCAGTGAGATAAATTCAAGACAGTTTTCCTTTTGGTGATATATCAATTTTACTAAAAGTTATGGCAGTTTGAAGATGCCAAATTTTTACATTTTCGTAGATGTTTTTCCTTTTTATAATTCATGATTGATTTTGCGACTAAGACGGAACAGACAGACATTTCTCACATTTTCATAATTTGTGTCATAACTCTGTCAGTTTATTTTTCCTGGGTAGCCTCTTTCCTTCACACCCCTACCCCCTTCTCTCCTTCCTCGTCCTCCTGCTTCCAGTCTCATCCTCATTTCAGTATATGGCATCATTATGACAGACTTAAATCGTATTTACATAGCTGAGATAGGTTTGAGCAGATTTTTGTCAAAAATAACAATGTTTACGATCAAATTTGTATAACTATACAACAATTTTTTATTGGTGAAAAAAATTACCTTGCTCTGGCTCTTCCAAAAACGAAATTCCCTTGCCCCAAGGTTGAGGTAAAATATAATCTGGTCCGGTTGGAAAACACAGCCCCCCCCCTTCCCCCGATTATCAAATGGATGGTGGCTAACGATCTTTTGTTCTTCTATAACGATTTTGTGCAAAATTTTGAGAGGAGAAATGAGAGACCAGGGGTGGATCCAGGATTTCCGAAAAGGGGGGGGGGAGATTTACTTTTTCGAAATTGCGAACTGGACTTTGTTTTTTTTTTTTTTGTGTTTTGTTTTCAAAGTCTTCCTGCCCCTCCCACCCCCTTTCCTCATAAAAATCAAATGGTTGCTAACTAAGAAATGTTATGACTGACGTAAACTAAATACACATTTATCTCTGAAATGGAGGAAAGGAAGACGTATATATTCTAAAAGGAGATGGTGGCGTAGCTTAAAACTTAAAATTTTGTGTATTCAGAAATCAAACATCTACAAAATCAAAAAGACAAAAAGGTAGGGACCCTCGGGGGGGGGGGGGGGGGGGGCAACAAACAACCACAAATGGGTCCAAGGTGAATCCCTGGTAAGGGAGGTGAAACTCCTCGAAATTTCAGCGAATTTAGAATTTTGATATTAAAAATTCCATAAAAAAACACAATGCCAACTGCTGTAAAATTTTACGAAAATAGCATATACATTGTACATTCAAATACATGTAAATATCAATCATAGTAGACCTATATCCTACGACCTTGTGTGTATATATTTCTGTTTTTGCATGAAGAGCGGTAGATTCATCTGAACTTATTCCTTACATGTCATGAATGCCAGTGTTTTCATTTTAAAGCTACGCGTTTTTAATTTAAAGAGGTATATATTACACAAATGGGGAAAATTCTATTCAATTCATGTAAAGTTTACTCGCAATTTCAAAGACAAGCAAGCCCCCAAGCGTTTTAAGCCTTGGTCTTGCATCAGGGACTGAATGCTGTGTGAAAAATTTTGCTCACCCCCTAATATTAAATCTTGGATCCGCCCCCGAACACGTCTAATTAGATCGAAATTTGCCATTGCCCAACGTAAAATTTAGACGATACGTAACTGACCATTGCGCAAACAAAAACTACACAGCATGAATTGCATTTCAAGGGTAATTTTTAACGTTAAAATATGATCCAACACTGCGGATCGATTTTCAGCGAGGGTGACATTTTCATTGCCAGGGTCACATTTTCACGCGTCCGTGCGGTCAATTAATAACGGATTAGGTTTATTATTAAGGTAAAAATTCGACTCTTAAACCGTTGAAAATTAATTCGTGGCTCAGTTCTCAACGGGGTGGGGACCAGGTAGCGCAGTTGGTAGCGCGCTCGCTTCTCACAAATGCGACCCGGGTTGGATTCTCGGTGTGGTATGTGAGATGGTGGGGCTGTCACCAACCTGGCTTCGTGGGTTTTCTCCGGGTACTCCGGTTTCCTCCCACACAAACGACACCCTTACGCCAAGATCTGTGCCAACGAGCAAGATTTATATAAGTTGTTAACTTGTTTCTTAATCGCTGTAAATAAGTTTAATTTTTTTTTAGTTCTCAACGGGGATCACTTTTTAATGTTACACCGGAATGGGAAGATGTAATTAGGTATAGACCTGTTCAGTTAGCGGGTAATCATGAATGCAAAAACTGCAATATATTGTATTATTTACATTACATGCATGCATAAAAACAAGTTCTGCACGCGAAGTAACGAGTCATAAATATTTGCAGTCCGAGATTTCTCTGTATCAGTCAGTGTTCGATACCTTTGGGAGCACAACCTGTGCTTATCGCCATATTTTCAACTGGAATATGAAACACAGCACTTTTCAATTCGTCAACAATATGAATATACCAAGTAGATTTACACCAGATAGAGTAGCAAAAAAAAAAATATGCGAGAAAATTGGATTTCCCGTTTTTCATTTCGTGTTTACAAGATTCAATATTAAAACATGTTTTGCTTGGACCGCCTTTAAGAAGAAGACGGAAATTGCTGATTTCGAAGTATTTGCTTGTTCTATTTGTGGCGATAAGAAACAACGTACATTCTTATCTTAGATGTCTAATCACATCATTTATCACTCAAAGCAATTATCCATTATATGACAAAGGTCATCCACAAAGAAATTTAGATATCTGCAATGCCCGCGTGAAACCCAGGAACGTGGGGATCAGATAATGAATTACTCTGATGTGCGCACTTTTTGGATGTGAATATCATGTTATATAGTGCCTATGGATCTAAACTTGACTGTTTGAAATTTAGTCCTTGTGAATCAAATGAGACTTCGTGTGCAGCAATTTATCTGTATCATAGAAATGAATATCACCATGACGTTGTTACATCTATGGACATTATGGATGAAGGTCAATATAAACAGATAGAAGATAAAATTACAGTTGTTGTTGCTGATAGTGAAGAAGAGATGTCCATAGTGAATATTAATTTTGAAGGTACTAAACATTTACTATTTTGCATAAAATGTAGGGCCAAGTAAGGCAATGAATTTGTTTCGTGTAAATTGAACCAGAAACACAGAGCTTACGGCTTGTTAGTCTCTTGTCAGTTATACCAATATGATATTATTTTGGTATATTTGAGGCGCGGGGAAGGGGGGGGGGGTAACGAGCCGAAAGCCCTGCAATTAAGCTTTGATTTAAGCAATATAAACTGTATCTTCATCTGATATTTTTCCTTACACCTATTTTCATGATGTTATTTATTGACTTAACAAATATCACATACTAAAATATCGTCAAAATAATTCCTATATGTAATACATTCCATGTGAGATGTCAGCTCTTTCTACCCTTTAAGTAATAATGTTTAGCCAGTCTAGGGTCACGTCTACACTTAACGGCATATCATCTCCTAAAAGGGTAGTTAAGATGCAGTTACATTTCCAGGAAGATTTAAATGTTTTATCTAGTTTGTTGAGGTAGGAGAGATCAACTTTCTTGTCATATTAATTTGTGCAATGTAAAAGTTTGATAACGCATGTTTTTAAAATTCATTATAGATACGTCTGTTGAAGCCAAAAATTATATACATATTAGTACTGCAGTGTATATTCATGATTGTATATATGTTGACAGTACTGTGATTTATAAAAGCCTTCATGACGATTAAGTCTCATCTATTCTTTGTGCACTCTGTATCATGTAACTTAAACAAATATTTTGTCTGATTAATAAAAGAACACTCCAGTAAATGTCTCACACACACACACACCCACACACACACACACACACACACACACACACACACACACACATCTGTACACCCCCTCACACAGACACACCCCCTCACACACACACACTTATGATGATAATAACAACAAATAAATAAACAGTTGAGGATGGATATATAGATGGTAGACTATTCCCCTATCCATTTGATAAAGTCTGAGTGGATGGGAATCTATCCCCGTATTTATTACATTGATTGATTATTGTTTTACGTCATTTCACGTTTATTTCACGTATATGGTGACGGCATCTGCTTGATGCATTGCATAGAAATTCTACCTTTGCAACGAACCCACTCGAAAAGGTGAGGGATCTTTTATGTGCCACGCCTACTGTGAAATGGGACCTCGGATTGTACTGTCTCATCCAAAAGACAGAACACCGGTGTGCCCAGGACTGAACTCGAACTCGGGACCTTTAGATCATTAGCCAAGCACTAAATCCACTAGGCCACACCGGCTTCATATTTATTAGAAGTCAGATTAGGTGGAGGTATATTCCTAATCATAACCGAAGTCTGTATAAATGAGGAAATATTCCCCATCTAATAGATGAGTTCTGACTAGATGGGGTAATATTCCCTGATCTCTCTGATGGAGTCTGTATGGATGGAGGAACATTCCCCTATCTATCTCATGGAGTCTATATAGATAGTGGAATATTCCCCTGTCTATCTGATGGAGTCTATATCGATGGGGGAACATTCCCCTATCTATCTGATGGAGTCTATAGAGATGGAGGAACCTTCCCCTATCTATCGGATGGAGTCTATATAGATGGAGGAATATTCCCCTATCTATCTGATGGAGTCCATAGAGATGTAGGAACATTCCCCTATGTGTCTGATGGAGTCTATATAGATGGGGGAACATTCCCCTTTCTATCTGATGGAGTTTATAGAGATGATGGAACATTCCCCTATTTATCTGATGGGAGTCTATAGAAATGGAGGCACATTCCCCTATCTATCTGATGGAGTCTATAGAGATGGAGGAACATTCCCCCATCTATCTGATGGCGTCAGTATAGATGGAGGAACATTCCCCTATCTATCTGATGGAGTCCACAGAGATGGAGGAACATTCCCCTATCTATCTGATGGAGTTTATATAGATGGGGGAATATTCCCCTATCTATCTGATGGAGGCCATAGAGATGGAGGAACATTCCCCTATCTATCTTATGGAGTCTATATAGATAGAGGAATATTCCCCTTTTTAACTGATGAAGTGTATATAGTTGGAGGGATATTCCCCTATCTATCTGATGGAGTCTATAGAGATGGAGGAACCTTCCCCTATCTATCGGATGGAGTCTGTATAGATGGAGGAATATTCCCCTATCTATCTGATGGAGTCCATAGAGATGGAGGAACATTCCCCTATGTGTCTGATGGAGTCTATATAGATGGGGTAACATTCCCCTTTCTATCTGATGGAGTTTATAGAGATGAAGGAACATTCCCCTATCTATCTGATGGGAGTCTATAGAAATGGAGGCACATTCCCCTATCTATCTGATAGAGTCTATAGAGATGGAGGAACATTCCCCTATCTATCTGATGGAGTCCACAGAGATGGAGGAACATTCCCCTATCTATCTGATGGAGTTTATATAGATGGGGGAATATTCCCCTATCTATCTGATGGAGTCCATAGAGATGGAGGAACATTCCCCTATCTATCTGATGGAGTCTATATAGATGGGGGAAAATTCCCCTATCTATCTGATGGAGTCCACAGAGATGGAGGAACATTCCCCTATCTATCTGATGGAGACTATATAGATCGGGGAATATTCCCCTATCTATCTGATGGAGTCCATAAAGATGGAGGAACATTCCCCTATCTATCTGATGGAGTTTATAGAGATGGAGGAACCTTCCCCTATCTATCTGATGAAGTCTATATAGATAGAGGAATATTTCCCTATCTATCTGATGGAGTTCATAGAGATGGAGGAGCATTCCCCTATCTATCTGATGGAGTCTATATAGATGGGGGAATATTCCCCTATGTGTCTGATGGAGTCCATAAAGATGGAGGAACATTCCCCTATCTATCTGATGGAGACTATATATATGGGGGAATATTCCCCTATCTATCTGATGGAGTCCATAAAGATGGAGGAACATTCCCCTATCTATCTGATGGAGACTATATAGATCGGGGAATATTCCCATATCTATCTGATGAAGTCTATATGGATAGAGGAATATTCCCCTTTCTATCTGATGGAGTTCATAGAGATGGAGGAACATTCCCCTATCTATCTGATAGAGTCTATATAGATGGGGAACATTCCCCTATTTATCTGATGAAGTCTTTATAGATGGAGGAACATTCCCCTATTTTTTTGATGAATTCTTGACTAGATAGGGGAATATTCCCCTATCTGTCTGATGAAATCTTTATACTAGATGGAGGAATATTCCCCTATCTTTTAGATTAAATCTTGACTAGATGGGGGAATATTCCCCTATCTATATTCACTTATCCTTTTCAGGAGGTCTGAATGGATAGGGGATAATTCTCCTATCTGTTGGTGAAAAGTTGATACTTTTTATTCATCTGTATATATTGATCCCCAGAAAAAGGTCAGAAAAATTTTCCTTTTTTATTCTGTAACGCCATATATATATATTTTTTAAAGGAAATGGGATATCACGACTTATGTCAACAGTCTGCATATTTTACGATCGGTATAAAGATCGTATTTGTTCACATGATGTATCGTTGTCTGACATGTTGACTGCCTTATGTCACAGTAAGGATATTTTGTTTTTATTTGGTTTACGGAATTTTTTTAAAAAATCGGATCATGCCCAAATAGATTGAAAGTAAAGAAAGAGAAGCACTGAGGGACATTCAACGAAAACACTTCTTTAGCAAACAAACCAACTATTGTGTGTTTCTTGCAGCCTTTAATGGTATTAGGGTGTGACAGACAGATAAGACGGGCATACGATAAAAACTAGTTTGCAGCACTCCAAGGAATGCATGTGTCGCCTGCGAAACATAGTGACACTTAGGAATCACTTCTGTGTGACAGACAAACAACATCTCATAATAAAATCTAGTTTGTTCACATCGTATTGGGTCGAACTAGAGAACTGACAGACAATGCACCCTTTAGTTTGTATAACTATAAGACCACTATGGCCAGATTGCAAAGCAAAGTCCAAAACTTTGATGCAACAGTTAACCAATAGGTTATCACAGACAGACGGACATCCTCAGTCCTTACTTGGAACTGATTTTCAGACAAGATGGCCAACAAAATATTGGATCATTCATAAATCCACATCAACTAAGAAGTTCACAGAAGCTGCAATCAAAGGAAATGGTTTTTATTTCATTTTTTTCTGGCATTCTATTTTCTTTTGTTGCCGCCAACTTTGAGTGCATTTCTTGTTACAGGTTCCTTTCCTTGTCCAAGATAGGTGTTACATAATGGCCGATCTATTGAACATTTTGTCTTCTTCTCTGCAATAGCCTCATGGATATCACTGAGTATATCTGTGTCCCCACAAAAGAAGCATATCTCTGTGAACCTTTGGGTAACTCCTGTTAAAATATCAAAATTAAAATGAAATGAGATATTATTAAAGATACAACATATTTTTAAGGTTGTTAAAGATATATGTACAGTATTATGTCAATACAATTGATTATTCCTTTTAATCAAACTAGAACAAATTTACAAAATTTGAAAACACAATGACAAAGCATTAAAAGGGGCAATTCATACCTTCAATCTGGCACACACTGAAATCACAAATTACAAAATGCAACATGATGTGTCTGTGATGCCCTTGGCGGCAACAAAGTCCATGAGGGACGCAATCACAGATGGACAGATGGGTGTTCCGATTTATAATACAAGATGCCCATTGCATATTTGCAGGCAGGGGCATGATAAAAAGACATCAAGAATCTAATTTCATAGCAATATAAAATGCAAATTAGTGTGGTTACTTCAATGTAATAAGTACCAATGAACTGAACCTTCCCACTTACTTAAAAACTCTTGGATAAATCAAATCAGAAAATCATAAACTGCATCAATATAAACTCATACCAGCATAGTATGTTGTCTCAATGTTTGACTGACATGTCTGTCTCTCCTTCACAACTAGGACATCTCTGAACTTGTGACCTTCTGGTAGTAGTGGAGAACCATAAGTGTAATTCAGCTCCTCTTGGCAACGGTCTAAAGCCCTTACGATTTCCATTATTAGCCTTTGCCCACAGTACACCACTCTTCTTTTACCACATTCACAGCAAGTGATAACACTGCGGACTTTCGCTGTAAAATTCAACATGGGTGGAATATCATAAATGTGATATTATAGTTTATATTTTTTTTTTTTTTGTCTTGTCTGCTTTTTATTTGTCTGTCTGTCTGTTGTGAACTATAACCTTCCCTTAACTTTTGAATCGTAACAGCCTCAAAGAAATGACTCCCATTTACCTACAAATATTTATCACAATTAAAACGTAAAAATGAAGTGAAATATGGTTCCCATGGCGAAATTTGGAACTTTACTATACAATCCCTAGTTATACTGGTTATGATGAAACTTAACTGCAACTATAATACTTTTTTTTTTTCTTGTCATTTTCTGATGTTCTGCTCTGCATTCTGAGCACTAGGACGGTCAGCATCATTTGTTTCCTTCCCATACAACTCGTCAAAAGAAAGGGAACAATTTTTGTCTGCGTCTAGTGTTGGGTCCAAAGAATCTATCAAAACCTCCTTCAAAGCATGCTGCTTTTCACTGGCCAGGCGTATTTTCTTTAGTGTTGAGAGAGATTTGACTTTAGATTCCCATCCTTGATCCATTTCAACACGTTGAAAGCTAGTATGCTGCAACGCCATGTTGAGCAAGCCCATGCACCGTTCAGCTGGGTTGTTATAGCTGTGGGATGGACCTGTGCGTGCAGCCACTGACATATCGAGGTCGAGTGCAATGAACATCACAAGGTATGCCAACTGGACTGACCAATAGGTTGTTCTGTGGTCAGGACCACCAACAGTGTAAATAAAAAGCAAAGGATAAAGTAGATTTACATCATCCTCACTGCTCTCAGTATTTTGCATGATTCTGTTACATGACGTAAGGCAGAAGAGGGTTGAAAGACCTTGTCTTTCACAGTGACATGTACAGTGCCATCATAGAATGAGTCAGATATATCTTCAGGAATGCTGACATGGAACAAAACCGATGGATTGGCCCCTTGGATGTGAAAGTCATGATCCAGAGCAGTTAGTTCTACACCATCTGGTACGAGTGCTCGATTATTTGGTCTCAATCCAGAGGATATAGGACAGTGTGGTTTCCCGATGGGAACAATCGACTTGTCATCTAATCATATGAAGTCTGAGAAATCTCTAAATTTGGCAATCCTTTCTTTCATCATCATGTACTGTTGAAATGTAAATTCGGAGTCATGATGCTTCTGTCTGAGTAACCTTTGTTGAAATGCATATTTCACTTTAAATGTCCCCGTGTAAGAAATTGCAGTCTTACTGTATGCATTTGCTGGCCAAAACTTTAGTCTGAGCCAAGAAACAAATGGTACCTTTGCATTAGGCTCCTTCTTAATAATGTCACTGAAATTATGCAATGACACCGCAGGAGGCATGTACATATGTGCTGCATGTCTCCTATCATGCATAACAGCAACTTTATCCAAATACTTTTGTGTTTCTGTCCAAAAAGGAATTAGAGCTTCATCTTTGGGCCTTCCATTGTTTTTCTTCAAGTCATAGAACAATGTAGGGTCATCAGATGTAACAAGGAATTCCGCTACTCTCATAACAACATCATCTTGTTCTCTGTGTTCAGCTGATGAAGCATCGTTTGTCAAGAAATGATACACATTTCTCAGAATGGCAGGTTTAATCTTGCAAGCATTTGAACACCTATATATAAACTCCTTCCGCATGGCATGAGTTGAAAAAAGGCACCTTGTCTTTAATAATGCTAATTACTTGAAGGTAGCCATCGCCATGTAAATTGGTTTCACACCGCCAGATACAGCTATATATATTCAGAAGAGAAGATAGATGTGTCTGCAGGATGATATCTGAAATATTACAAAATTTGTAATATTAAAAGCAAAGTACAAGCAAAGAAGGTCAATGTCATCTTACTGCATTATCACAAGGATCACATGTGCCAAATATGAATGACATACCATTTTACCTCAGATTTTATGTCAGACTTAGAGTGATCAGGATGTTTCGTTATGCTTCACAGGTGACACAACTATTATTATTAAAAGATCAATTTAAATTGTATATGTAGAGTATTTTAGAGAATGATATTGTATAAATTTGCTCTGTATTATTGGCACATTATTTACACTCCTAATGCGATAAAACAATGGAAAACAGGGGCATTCAATTTCCAATGAAACGAAGAAGGTCAAATGGCCAGTGGAACTAACAAGCAGATGTATTTATACTATCATACCACTGAGTTTTCCAGTCATTGTAACCAACAAGATCACTGAATATTGGGGGGAGGCTAATTTCTCTGGACTGGACTGTAGCTTTGATCTGAGTGGGTCAATGCACCAAAGCATATCCGTCAGTGTTTTAACAATCGTAGCTCCAATGTTGTCAACCTTAAAGGCTTAAAGGCCCTACTATTTTTCCTCAAAACTTGCAACACCTCATTGAACAACCTATCCTTTGCATTTGCAGGAATTCTGAAATAAGAAACCATGCATAAAGGATAAAAAATGATTTTTATAATCTGAGAATATAATTCATGAGTAATCTAAATTGTACTGTAAAATCCCCATGACTGCAGTCAAATAGACATTCATTCCTTTAATATATTTACATTAAAATTTCCTTGTGATGTAAGATCAACAAGCAGATTCAGTGAATCCAGAGTCCCCTGCAATACAGTTTTTTTAATCTCCAAGGTCAAGGGTCACAGGGTCAAGGTTGTGATATCAAATGAAAGGTCTTGTCACAAGGAATAAAGTCAAATATGGAAGTCCTAGCACTAACCAATCAAAAGTTATAGCATAGGTTAAAATTTTTGAAAAGTAGGTCAAACTCCAAGGTCAGGGTCAAGTTCATGGTCTAATGATAGGTCTTGTCACAAAGAATATACATATGAAATACGAAAACCATAGCACATACCAATCAAAAGTAATGGCCAAGTTTAAAATCGAAAGGACGGATAGACAGACGGACGAACACGATTTAATGTCCCTTCGCTTTTGCGCAAAAGCGGGGGACAAAAATCACTTCAATTGTGATATATTCATTTTTGTGCTACAGGGGCCGATTGATCGGTATAAAATTGCATCTCTAGTTATCATGTGCAAGTTAATATTGGCCCATATTGCATAAATGCAATCTGTGTTCCATTGAACTTGATTGGGAGTAAATTTCAAAATGTAAATATATTAATTTAAATTTATGTCGCATGTAAGCTTTGATAGTAAAGTGTGACAGTTAAGACGGACAGACAGACAGAAAAGTGGTACCTAAGTGAATGAATAAGTGTCACTTTGCTTTGCAGGCGATACAAAAAGCACAACGAATAATAGATAGAAAGCAATTGTTCTCCACACAACAAGTATCAGACTGTCCGAGTGTTGTTGATGTGAAAATATCATAAATGAAAGGATGGCAATTATATACTACTGAAGTGACAAAATGCTGGTATTAAATGTGAAAATATTAAGGATTAAAGGAAGGAAATTACATGTTAGACTACTAGTACTATTAAAATGGCAAAGTCAGAGACAGACAATGAAGTTACATCCTATTAACATGCACTAGCTGCTATATTTAAAAAGTACGGTAGTATTAAATACATGTTTACTTTACATTAATACCCTCGCCAAATATATGTGCCGCACAGATCATTAAAAATGTTTTATACCTGATTCATGCTTTTGAAATCACCTGCATATAAAAAATCAAAGGCCTGAAAGGCCATAAAGGCATCAAGCCGTTTAAACTGCAAGTGGGACAATGAGCAAGTATGTTGATTAATTTCATTATATTAACTATGACTGGATACATGTCACAACAAGGGTATGATAGTAGATTTCCAGACATTTGTCCTGGCAAGCTAAACAATAGAGCTGTCCTAACGAGACAAATACCCCACGCGGCAAAAAAGTTGAACATGCCATAATTCAGGAAGCTGAACATTTAGTCTTGCCAAAATCCAATCAGAGTTTAGTCACCAAAGAAACAGCGATCTTGAACTATGCCACACCCTCAGGTCATGGACAACAATTCTGTGAAATATTATCCAAATCTATTAACCCAATAACAAGATATTGCCTGGACAGGGTCTTTAACACCAAGTACACCGTGACCTTGATTGTTGACCTTCAGTAAAGGTCATGACACACCCTTGGGTCATGGGCAATAATCCTGTAAGATATTATCCAAATCTATTGACCAAATAAAAAGATATGACCCGGACACGATTTTAATAACCAAGTCCACATCGAACTTGACCTTTAAACTTGGGTCAAGGCCATGACACACCATTGGGCGACGAGCAACAATCCTGCGATATATTATCTAAATCCATCAACCCCATATAAAGATATGGCCCGGATAGTATTTGAACAACCAATTCCACAGTAACATCCACCTTTGACCTATGACCTTGGGTCAAGGTAATGACACATCCTTAGGCAAAGGGTAACACTAAATCCATCCGTCCAGTATAAAGATTTGGTCCGTACAGGATTTTAACAACCAAGTCCACATTGACTTTGACCTTGGGTTAAGGTCATGATACATCCTTAGGTCATGGACAACAATCCTGTGATATATTATCCAAATCTATTGACCAAATAAAAACTTGTGTCTCCGATACAGAGTGGCCCAGGATTTACTATCAAAGAGGTCTTAAGCCAGTTCACAGTGACCAAATTTTGGTACGTGACACATCCCGTTCCCATGAGAAATTCACATACCAAGTGTGATCATCCTGAGTCCTATGGTACATAAGTTATCAAGTGGACAAGAATCGGGACGCACGGACAGACGGACATGGTGATTCCTATATAGGAACCCAACCCCCACCCCCTTCCCAACTTCCTTGGTGGGGGTATCATGGTAAATATTTCCAAGTCCTTGAAATTTGGAATCCCAAGTCTATAGAGTACATCAACGACTCTGGTGCAGTGACTCTCGTTACAACGGCCATGTCTGTATTTCTGAATTTTGCCGTTTAAACGAATTTAAAATTGCTAATATATACGAATTGCTGCTATGTCGTATAAAATTATATAAATCAAATTTTTTCAATTAATAAACTTGGAGACAACTATAATTACGGTCATTACCGAACTCTATTGTGTTCTGTTTAATTTATATGTACAGTGTATGTAATGTATAAAATATTTACGTAGAAATACTGAGTGTAGAATAAACATATTCCAGTTCCTGCATAATTAGTGTTTTATTATTTCAAATGAAGTCATATCAGGGAAGTATAGTTTAGTACTTAAACTATACATCCTTGGCCATATGTACAGGTAAACGCATGTGCGTTGTAAAAAAGCAAATAACAGACTAAACTGCGTTCCGGATATTTGGTGCGGTCAGCCGTGAAATCCCTTGTCGATAGTTCCTATATCGGCATTTAAGGTAGTCTGCCGGTGTAAAGAATTTTAACTGGTATGAAAATGTACATTTGTTCCGTGCTGCCGAAGCCAAAAGGCGAATATGCCGGTATAAAGAACACAAATAAGAGCATATACATTTATTACGGGCAGATTTCTGCCGATTTCGAAATATGCAGTTATTTCGAGTGAAGTTGTAACGGGAGTGCACTGTATATACCATTGAGGTTTATTAACAACAAATAATGTAAAGTAATGTAAAATAATGTAAAGTTCAAACTTTCAAAATTCAATTCACTGCTGTATCTACAGTTGCATACTCATAACTACGCGCACAGTTCACAAATCTATCTTAAAAGAAAACATGACATCATTTATACTTACGCCCCCCCCCCCCTATCTAAGTTTATAAACAACATTCGGAACAATCTCGTCTTTTACATGAAAAAGGTCGAGGATATCCGAAAGCATAAACGTCGAATTTGACCCTTGGTTAAGGTCAAATATTGTATATACCTTCGCATAATTTAATCATGAATCACAGTGTTTACGTATGTCATTTACGTCACATTGCATATTAGACATTTTTACAAATAAATGTTTCAAGGCAATAGAAGACAATCAGGAAGTATAATTGCATTTTCTAGAATCTAATATGAGCATTCAAAAGAAAGTACTATTTTCTTTCGCGAGTGAGGTTTCGCCAGGCGAAGAAGTAAAATTTTTACGATCCCTATAGGCTCTCGATCATGCTTCGCATGTTCGATGCCTGACAAGGTCTACATTATCAATACTGAAACAGAAAATAAAAATCTGCTATAAAAAGACGGTATGGTTTGATTGAAAATCAAAAGGTTAACCAAAATGTTGAAAGGTAGACAGACAGACAGACACCATCAATCGCTAAGGCGAATTTTAGGTAGTGACCTGGACAGCTTTTGTTAGAGCATCTGCATGGTATATATAAAGCCAAAGATTTCTGGCCCGATTCCCAAGTCCAGTCACATCTTTTTCTCCTGTCTGCATTACAACATCAAGTCTGGCAGAAAGGCAAAATTAGAAAATGTGTCAATTTTTATTTGATTAAACTTATCATAGTCCAACATGAATTGAGAAATTGAATACAAAATATTTATAGTGTTTTACCTCTCTTTCGGAAGGGTACTGTAGGAGCAAGCCGACTGCATCAAGATATCGAATACATTTTTAGAGTTTACAGTGTTGAACCTGCTGTCATCAGTTTTCATATCATGTACTTTCACATGAATAAATTTGGTGCCGAAATCTGCGAGGACTTCGCAAGGTGTTGACTCGCGCGTTGCTGTACCCCCTTCCATTTCACCCCTGCTGCTTGCCCGAATTTCCTCGATTGCAACATTTTCGTCTTCAAGGATATGTCTAATGACAACTTCTACAGTCTGTTTAAATTTACATTTTGTAAATTGGCTACGGTTAGGCCTACTAATAGTACTATTAACGGATGGGTAATATATTTTGACATTAAAATACAGTGAGGAGTCCGATTCCATTTGTCTTGCATATTGGGTAGGTGCAATATGAACATTTCAATCTGGAAATTTTACCTTCCGATCTCGATCATTATTATTTGTTTTACCTGATGTAAACATTATTTTCGGTCGCCGAAAATAAAAAAAAAATCAAAATCTCAATTTTATTTTTTGTTCGAAATTCCCAAAAATCGGGTCGGCGGATAGGTAAACCGAGGAATTAAGAAAAGGCCTAACTAAACCATCTGTATTACCTATACTATACAGCAGTATTCTTACTGCTTATGACATATACTTTTTTTGATTACGGCTGTGCCGTTTCCTAATTCTGTGACAGCGAATAATACTATTTCGCTTATACTTATGGCATCACGACGGGTGTGACCGGTCGGCAGGGGATGCCTCCTACTTTATGGAACCTGATCCCACCTCTGCTTTGACAGAGGTTCGTGATTGTTTATATTATATTTACATATGTATTGTCGTGTTTCTTCGACTTCCAGTTGTGGATTTCGGAACAATATCTTGGATTTCTACTTATGTTGAATGCAAATGCTGCAGTTATATTTTCATTGATTTTCATCAACCAACAATTTTGATAAAAGCATGTTTAACATGTGTGAATACAGTTTAGAGTAAAACATGTAATGTCAGTCTCAATTGAATGCTTTAGTCAGGATACGGTTAGATGTGTATTGCTCAGCGACGCATAATAAATCCCAATAAAGAAATTCTCATAGACCGTTTCATTTTGATGATATGCCGAGGCAGAATAAGAATTAGCTGCACTGACGGGTTCCGTTGATGACAAACCACGCCCAGTCAGATCTAGAGTGACGTAACAAATCAGGACTTTCTCGTTCACTTACGGCGTGTGCGTCATCTTACGGTGACATAAACAACACAAACCATACCCGACATAGTGGTTCGGCGTCTGTTTGCGTCAACTGTGCTTTGTCGGCTTCGATCTATGGGCCTGCACTCAATTCGACAGTTTAAAGGCAATAAGTTGGCGGTAATCAGTTGATAGAATCGACTGCAGTGGACCGAATGGCGTCAGCGATCGTTGCAAAGAATTTTGATTACAATGGTTGTCGTGCTTGTCATTGTTGATATACACTGTACAATCAAGCAATCAATTTTATACACAGGATGTTCGTTTCTCAAACCATTTTATAGTTGACAATGGATTTAAATGATACCAATGGCATTTTTAATAAAATTCACATCTCGTTCATTGTTGCATTTTCATTGATTGTGAGTATATGTGAAATCCGTTGTCCCATGCGTTTAGATATTTCATATATTTCATGATAAAGCATTTCATTTTACAACGTCTATCCATACCTTGTTTGTCCATGTGCTTTGAAAGAAAAACACTTTCAAAGGTCCGTCGTTTGCTTTGCTTGAATTTCGCAGGATGTTTTACTTCATAAGTGATCGTTTGTTCTGCATCCACTTTTGTTATCTTTATATCCTATTTAAGATCGAGGTAAATAACACAGATAATAATAATTTCCATATATACTCAATTTCAACTAAATACTTGAATATTACTTCATAATTTATTTTCCTTTCTCCGTATGTCTACATTATTACATTATTAACAGTGTTTTTCCATAGTGACTTCTGTGATATGACGGAGCCAAATGCCAAATATAATTCCTTATTATTGCCTTCGTTTTAAAATGAAGAAAAATTCGTGCACTACACGTTAACGTTGTATCTGTAGCCTGTATTCTTTACACACACCCACCCCATTATCCGATATCATGCTCACATGTCTTTCGTCCATTATTTTGTATGTGTTTAACCCCCCCCCCCCCCCCCCCCCCACACACACACACACTTTTTTTAAATGCTATTATCATTATATGCGTTTAAATGCATGGCTATTTTTCATCATTCTTCTAGATGTTCCACGATTTTAATTGACGTCAGTCTGTATTTTGAGTGGCTTAGCTTGATGATGTTATGTCGATGGAAATAATGTATATATTACGGATATCCTTAGTAACAGAAAAAGTGAAGACCCTAATATGACTGAGGTTTACATCAATGTATTTCTGCGAAATCCCAATTTATACAAGAGCAACATATACGTCTAACCAAAATAAGCAAATGGCTGGCTGCAGTTAAAGCGAATATTATAAAGTACTGCAGTATTATGTTCAATAATAATAACATCGATTCCTTTTCATAAAAATAAACAAACTCCGCGTACTTATCAACGTACTCCGGTCAGAAAATATGATTAATAACAATACATGACTTATAAACAACATTTTGTGTCCTATCTTGTACTCCCACTGGTTACTTAACAAACTCCCCAGATTCACTTCTTATGGTCAATTAATATTATTCATAGCTCTCTCTCCTAACGTTTTCACTTGCCATCCAAAAGAGAAAAAAAAAACAACAACCCCCCCCCCAAAAAAAACAAACAAACAAAAACAAAATAACAAACAAACAAAATCAATAAAAATAAATATAGCATATAAGGCATCACATTGCCATCTAAACAGGGGAAAGTTACAAGGCAATATTGTTGTCATCAATTTTAATATATATGCCCAAGAAAGTCATTTCCCTGTCACTTATTTGCTTTGTGTAAATGGAAATCAAGTGCTCAAATTTCACTGAAGTATCAATCGGTCGTATATCATCTCGATATCTAAATGCGCCATTAATCATACGAATAAGTTCTAAAGCTGACTAGAATAGTGTTGGTGAGACAAGTACTCCACATATATATTTGGAAGATGTAGTCCACATATCATGAACTGCAATACTAACAATATCATATTACAACATATACGTAACGCAACTCCTCGGAACAATGAAAGGTGTACTTATGCTGATCATTTGGTTTATTATTTGTTTTTTTTTTTCTGGATTTGATGTAATGTCCATAGTCGTAAGTTGTAGTGAATGCCACAATGTCATCGCACATCTCCGTTGTGTAATTTTATACCTCGAAGGATACTTTATTCAAAACACTGTTTATCCTTTATTCCTTTCTCTTGTTAGCTTAATAACACCCCACTCCATGAAGCAGCTGAATGGGATAATGTGGATATCATAAGGATACTTCTAGAAATGAAAGCTGATTTCACCATTAAGAACAAAGTAAGTAATAGAGTTATCCTCTATAAACAAATGTTCGAATACCTAATTATCATAATTACACACCACAATGAAACACTAGGGGTGGCACGATGCATTATTAAGATGAATTGATGACGTTATATGAAGAAAATGTATCTTAAGATTACAGTTTATTGTGAACTAGTGTAGATTTCTAAATAATGATATTTGTTTTCATCTATTCTCGTCATTCCTCATAATATCTGCCCACATTATCCGTAATCACATTCAACTGCACGCTTCCGGCTTTTACAGTACACGCAGTACTCGCAAAGTGTAAAATATTTGACATCATAATTAAAGTTTTCCTCTATAAACAAATGTTTGAATACCTACTTATCATAATTACACACCACAAAACAGCACCACTGCCCACAGTTTGTACATTATATACAACTTCCAAAGGTTGAAATATATATATATATATATATATATATATATATATATATATATATATATATATATATATATATATATATATTATATATATATATATATATATATATATATATATATATATATATATATATATATATATATATATATATATATATATATATATATATATGTATATATATATATATATATATATGTATATATATATATATAAAGCACAAATGGAATCAGTGAAACACCTGGGAGTACTATGGACCTCGGATCTCCGAACAAATACCTGTAGAAAATAAAGACAAATTAGGCAAACATATAAAGCACAAAGACACTACAGTTAACAAGGCACCCTATATTTCACTTATATTCGTTCCCCGTCTGAGACTCGAACCCACGACCTATGGTACCGAATCACCTAGCTGTCATGCATCCGACCCTCTAACCGACTGAGCTACCCGAGCTCCATAAAAATGGAGCTTTAATAGCCAATCATTAGCTAATCGCATGCATGACAACACGGCCGCGGAAAGTGAAGGAATTTACCCGACGTAAACGCAGGCGGATCCCCTGAGAGGATACATCACTGAAAGAGAAATAAACATATAAAGCACAAATAGAATCAGTGAAACACCTGGGAGTACTATGGACCTCGGATCTCCGAAGAATTACCTGTAGAAAATAAAGACAAATTAGACAAACATATAAAGCACAAAGACACTACAGTTAACAAGGCACCCTATATTTCACTTATATTCGTTCCCCGTCTGGGACTCGAACCCACGACCTATGGTACCGAATCACCTAGCTGTCATGCATCCGACCCTCTAACCGACTGAGCTACCCGAGCTCCACAAAAATGGAGCTTTAATAGCCAATCATTAGCTAATCGCATGCATGACAACACGGCCGCGGAAAGTGAAGAATTTACCCGACGTAAACGCAGGCGGATCCCCTGAGAGGATACATCACTGAAAGAGAAATAAACATATAAAGCACAAATAGAATCAGTGAAACACCTGGGAGTACTATGGACCTTGGATCTCCAAAGAAATACCTGTAGAAAATAAAGACAAATTAGACAAACATATAAAGCACAAAGACACTACAGTTAACAAGGCACCCTATATTTCACTTATATTCGTTCCCCGACTGGGACTCGAACCCACGACCTATGGTACCGAATCACCTAGCTGTCATGCATCCGACCCTCTAACCGACTGAGCTACCCGAGCTCCACAAAAATGGAGCTTTAATAGCCAATCATTAGCTAATCGCATGCATGACAACACGGCCGCGGAAAGTGAAGGAATTTACCCGACGTAAACGCAGGCGGATCCCCTGAGAGGATACATCACTGAAAGAGAAATAAACATATAAAGCACAAATAGAATCAGTGAAACACCTGGGAGTACTATGGACCTTGGATCTCCGAAGAAATACCTGTAGAAAATAAAGACAAATTAGACAAACATATAAAGCACAACGACACTACAGTTAACAAGGCACCCTATATTTCACTTATATTCGTTCCCCGTCTGGGACTCGAACCCACGACCTATGGTACCGAATCACCTAGCTGTCATGCATCCGACCCTCTAACCGACTGAGCTACCCGAGCTCCATAAAAATGGAGCTTTAATAGCCAATCATTAGCTAATCGCATGCATGACAACACGGCCGCGGAAAGTGAAGGAATTTACCCGACGTAAACGCAGGCGGATCCCCTGAGAGGATACATCACTGAAAGAGAAATAAACATATAAAGCACAAATAGAATCAGTGAAACACCTGGGAGTACTATGGACCTTGGATCTCCGAAGAAATACCTGTAGAAAATAAAGACAAATTAGACAAACATATAAAGCACAAAGACACTACAGTTAACAAGGCACCCTATATTTCACTTATATTCGTTCCCCGACTGGGACTCGAACCCACGACCTATGGTACCGAATCACCTAGCTGTCATGCATCCGACCCTCTAACCGACTGAGCTACCCGAGCTCCACAAAAATGGAGCTTTATTAGCCAATCATTAGCTAATCGCATGCATGACATCACGGCCGCGGAAAGTGAAGAATTTACCCGACGTAAACGCAGGCGGATCCCCTGAGAGGATACATCACTGAAAGAGAAATAAACATATAAAGCACAAATAGAATCAGTGAAACACCTGGGAGTACTATGGACCTTGGATCTCCGAAGAAATACCTGTAGAAAATAAAGACAAATTAGACAAACATATAAAGCACAAAGACACTACAGTTAACAAGGCACCCTATATTTCACTTATATTCGTTCCCCGTCTGGGACTCGAACCCACGACCTATGGTACCGAATCACCTAGCTGTCATGCATCCGACCCTCTAACCGACTGAGCTACCCGAGCTCCACAAAAATGGAGCTTTAATAGCCAATCGGCCGCGGGAAGTGAAGGAATTTACCCGACGTAAACGCAGGCGGATCCCCTGAGAGGATACATCACTGAAAGAGAAATAACCATATAAAGCACAAATAGAATCAGTGAAACACCTGGGATTGCTATGGACCTTGGATCTCCGAAGAATTACCTGTAGAAAATATATGTATATATATATACCTGTATACTTATTTGTTTTCAGCATATCGGTAAATTATCACTCTAAGCTCATTTCAAATTTTCGAAATATCCAAATTATAAACCAAAGAAATCAAGCAAGAAAAGGACCTTGCGTTAGGGCATTAACCCTTTAGGGGATGTTTATGCACACACAGAAATTTTTGAAATATATATTTTGGCATAAAAGAAATGTAAACTGAGTTACGTTATACATATATTCTTAGTTCTTTCATTACAATATTGCAGAAGTTCCTAACTCTTGAGAACAATTCTTATTAAAATTTTGTATTGTAGAAATTACTAACTATAGAGGAGAAATCTTATTAGATTTTATTTACTATATTTTTAGGATGGCAAAACAGCTGAAGAATTAAGTAATCCTAAATCAAAAAAGGTAAGTACTTAGAATTAGTTATGTTTATATTCAAGGACTGACATGTTACTTTGCTATGAAATATAAGATATACACGCTACCTCCCACTGTATTAAAATGATTGTCTCACTATGAATACAAGTTATATAGATAATGGCAAGTTAACTTTAATTTGACCATATATCTTTCTTGATTTAACAGGTTTTCAGAGGTAAGTTTATACTCATTTTATTAATAGATAGCTTGATAGATAGATAGATAGATAGAGAACTAGAAGGACAGACGGACTGAAAGAAGGGTGTGTGGGTTTATTCATTATTCACATGTACATATAAGTCATCATTATTCCAATAAGCTCTGACTGTTCACCTTTTTCAGCGGATTAGTTTAGATATTAAAATGAAACTTATGTTCTTTTTTTCCATATCTAAGGGCATTCACACGCGAGCATCTCGTCTCGCCTTAATTTGAATGTCAGTGGCGACACATTGCATACAAATCATGTGTCCACGTTTTTAAACCGAAAAATCATTCACACGCACAGAGTTACATAAGGAGTCGGTAGATTCCTTGATGCTATGGTTACAACCATGTCCGAATCTTGCCTGATTGCACTACAGGTGTGACATATAACATAAACTCATTCTAATCAAGAGCGATATTTTATTGACTGAGCGACAATTTATCCGTCAGTACTGCATCTTATTACCTATTCTATTGTCTCAAATAATACAATGGACTGATGAGGAACCGGTCGGAAAGGGATGCCTTAGTGACACCTCATCACATGTTCTGCTTTTGTCAGGAGTGGGAGATAGCTCATTCTTCTTAATGGGCCCGTAAACCAGTTAATCACACCATTTGTTTTGTCAAATTAAATGACCGTCCTAAGTCGGTATTGTAATTGCACTACAATAAAATAATTTTGTAATGTGTTATATGTGCTAGTATATTATCGATATTCATGTATTGTATAGCACCATGGTGACTTCTGCCACATAACTGAGCCAGTAACTCCTCTTTTTTTCTTTTAATCCATATTGAAATAATCGAATATGTCTTAAAATATCTATCTATATTTTGCTGTTAATGCACATATATGACTAAATCACACATCATAGATATAAGACCATATATACCTCTCAATTTTGTGCACCAAATGCGCATTTCCACAAGGTATGTCTCTTCACTAATGCTGGTGGCCGAATGACTGGAATATATAAATATTTGAAGAGTAGTGTTGAAACCAATATGACCGAAAAGTGAACCAAAGAATCTATCTAAGAACAGAGATATGCATAAGGGAGATACTCCTCGGTTTTAGAGAGATTTACAAAATCAATTGAACAACAACTATCAGAACATATGTACGTGTAGGTATTTGGTGTACCTCATAAGCATTTTAACTACGTGTATCTCTTCACTGATATTCTCTCATGGAATGATGTTCTTGTATTCAATATATATGTACCTTTCCTTCTCACCAGATGCTTTAGAAAAACTCATCCCAAAAGAAATAAAACAACTAGGTTCAAATGCAGTTAGCTTGTTTTGGAAGTCCCTCAGTGAAGATGCAGTTCCTGCAAATGTTGTTCGGTGTATGTTTGTTGGTCATTTTGGTGTGGGAAAGACAACATTAGTGAACAAACTGCTCGGATTTCCTAGAAAGAAAGCAAAAAGTACCAACGGTATTGATTTGCATATGGGGAAAATCTTTGTCAATGAAAAGACAGGCGAATGGCATGTACAAGGTATCAATAGCGTCACATTATATCATATAAGGTCCCGCAATTTTCTCAATAAAATCGGCGAAAATGACACAATGAAACATTTAGTTTAATCGCAATTACATTTATCTCTAGTTCTTACGTCGTATGTTTGTAGATTTTGTCATTATTCGTCAAGTAGACAAGTCCCGATCAATATTTTAGTCTATAGGAAATGAAATAAAAACTGAAAAAGAAAAGGGTTCTAAGGTAAGAATCAAGATTCATGAGGAATAAGGAAATTATAGTTTCTATGAGTGAAACTTAAGCAAAATACATACGAAAATACAGGATAGTCATATTTCAGAATATTAATCTAGAAACACCATAAAATAATAAATGACTCGGACAAAATAGTACGGTCATGTCCAAATAAATTCGTTAATACTAAAGGCTAATGATGTTGGAATTGAAGCATTAAGTGACTGTCTTCATAAGAGTAAGACATAAGGGGCTACACTTCAGTCTTCGGATTTAAAAACGAAAAACTCTCTCTATCTTAAAATCTTATAGCAATATTATGTTTATCAAGTTTCAATAAAATCCACCAACGGTTGCTAAGGAAAAGGAGACTTTGAAGTTTCCTTGGTAACATAAGAATATTAAAATATATTATACATGAAAATAAAACATATATCAAGGCTTATTTTTGCCGGATCATTTTGACTTAGACCTTCTATAGTGCAATGGAGAAAATAGAAATCATGGCGTTCAAATCTACCTAATTTATATATTCTGTACCTGTTAATTTCTTTACCATAACAACATCTTTTATGCAAAAAGGAAAATGAATAAATCAATAAATTAATAAATAAAATAATAAATATATATATATATATATATATATATATATATATATATATATATATATATATATATAAAAACTACGACCTTAAACAAATATTTTCTTGATAATGACACTTTTAAATGATCAAACATTTTTATATAACCAGCAATAATAGTAAAAACAATTGAAGTAGACTTTTTGAGAATATGAGAGTAAACTTTGTATTAATTGAATAGAATTTTCCCTTCTTGAGTACATTTACCTTTTTAAATTAAGAACAGGTCGTTATTGAATGGAATCACTGATAAATACGACATTTAAAGATTAAGTTCGAATGGATATAGCGCGATCCACACAAAAAGGTAAATGAGTGCAAAGCAATCTGTAGCACATAATTCCTTTACAAATGAAATATGCACATATTTGAATATGTAGTTCTAGGGGAATTTTACATTCCGCATTGTTTGTATGGAATTTGTTTACATAAAGATGCTAAAAATGCCCAATGAGTTTCGCCCCTTCACTATGACCCCCATTACCAGACTGAGACCACCTTACCAGGGATTCACATTGGATCCACATTCAGCTTTATTTTCTCTTCTATACAGTCTGTTTTTTCTGTCTCTGATCTCGCTGAAATATCGGACGGGATGATTCATGGTATAGCTATACATATCCCTTGTATCCTAAGATTAGGGATTTATAAAGTGTAACTGATGATAACGGAACACATGGTGGGACACAGACTCATTTATTGGGTATGGCTATATAAGGGATTTATATAAGATAACTGAAGAAAAGGGAACACATATTGGGAGACAGACTCAGGTTTAGGGTACAGCTATACACACCCCATGACTCCTAAGATCAGGGACATATAATATAAGTGATGAAAACGGAACACATGGTGGGAGACAGACTCAGGTTAAGAGTATAGCTATATATATCCCTTGCCTCCTAAGATTAGGGATTTATATGGTATAATTGATGATAATGGAACACATAATGAGAGGCTGACTCAGGTTTAGGGTACAGCTATTGGTATCCATTGCCTCCTGAGTTCAGGGATTTAAGGTATTTATAAAACGTATTATCATACTATAAATCAGAGATATTCTCCGTAGTCCGTATAAATTAAAAAAAAATACTTCATTACATAGCATGTTCATTAATGTTCATTAGCTAGGTTCAAGATTCTTAGCTCACAGGTTATAATGTGTTGATATCGAGGCTTATATTTCAATATGCTGTGTTTTAATTATAGTCTTCAAGATCTGAGAATAAAAAATGACGTTTGAATTTTTCCCTCCCTTTTGCCCGATTCTTAATCAGAAAGCTACCAAAGATGTTAAGAGGAAACTACTTACCAATTTATCTAAATTACAAAATCTTGATTAAACAGAAAGGCTGTTTTACAACAACTACTACCCATTTTATCATTAATGTAAAATGCATTTCTTGGTTCCTTTGTTTGCTGTACAGTAAGTATTCAAAACATAGTATAAGTAAAATACATTCCGTTAAGAACCGTAATTTGAAAAAAAGCCAATTGCATACGTATTCTGGAATAGAAATAAAGGTTAATGTATAGCTCTTGCTTTGTTGCCACGAGAGGATAAAAGATGGCGAGGAAGGAATAAATGATTTGATAAAGATTTTATTCGTCATAGAACTAAACAAAAAATAAATAAAAAATAAAATAAACCAAAACCAAAAAAAAAAAAAAAACAAACAAACCCAAAACAACAAACCAAAATCAAAAACCTATATGTCGTAACGAAAGTTTAACTATTTATTGGTATTGTAATCAACTCATTTTGTGTATTATGAATATGAATTCAAGTTGATTTTAAAAATTCAGTGTAAACTATGTGAAAAGGGAAATAAAAATATAATCCTGGAAGATAAACGGACAGTGTCAATGTGAAATGATTTGATATCTAAACCTTATCCACATTCCAATATCGGAAATATATTGAGTTTTCCTAAGTATATACAGAATAAAAATCAATTTACTTTACGAAGATAAGACTATTATATCTAAAATATATGTGTAAGTAAATAAGTATATTTCTTGTAGATGAGCACACAGAGAAAATGTTTGGATTGGAAGGTTATATTCAAATAGACGTTTGGGATTTCGCTGGACAAATGGTGTTTTATACAACGCATCAGACCCATCTGTCTCCCCGATGTTTTTACTTCCTTGTTTTCAATGTTGCCTTGGGCCTGAAGGGAGTAGTACAAGATGATAGTCTAGATCCCTCTGATGCAAACAAACGATTGGTAGAAGGTAAGTACAGCTTTCCATATATAACACCATGTATGCATTATGTAAAGGCAGAGGAGTGACCCGATTCCATAATGCAATCATCGTTGATAATAGAGTAAGAGTAAATCATATAAACAAAACATATGAGTGATATATTCACTCGTTATATATGTATATGTAATATTACTCTTTCACTGGCAACCACGTACCTCATTCAGATGATACCAGGTACCGAAGAGAAAAGAAAGTCTCATTCCTATCCAGTAATTACTTCCAGAACACTCACATTATTATTATGCTCAATCTCCCCTGGCACCTGATCTCATTCCATCATAGGGGTTCGCATATGCTCTTCAAGTTGACATTTTCGTTGTTTTCTGTTTGGTTTTCATTTTCAATAAATTTGTACGTCCTTTGGTCTCATGAATTTCGGACCCATTATTTGGATTTATCCATCATCTTTCTGGTTGTTATCCAGAATCAATAATAGCTAACAAAGGTCTGAAATATCGTAATTGTTGGTGGTTCTTATATTAACCGTCTGGGGCATTTATCCGAAAGTTTAACCACTGGTTAAGCTAACCAGAGGTTCATTTTTGAGAGGCAATTAATTTACTTTATACGGTTTCTGTTTAAATTTCTAAAATTACAGTGCTACATGTAGTTTTATATGCTACAAACAAGTATGACAGATGAAAGTTAAGCATTGGTTAGCTAAAGTTACAAATACTGGCACCTGGTGTATATCTTAACCAAGAATATTGTCCCTAACTCTTACTCAATGCTGTTTTTGGTTTTTAATAAAATACACGATACCTCACAATATTTGTAATAATTTTATAAACAAACTTGTTAGGTTGTTCCGACTTTGAACGTAAAACAATGGACATCTTTCCTGAACCAGACATTCATCGATTGAAGTGTTCGTCTCTCCTACATGTATCTATTATTACAGGGATAGTGAAAAAACCATATCTATTTTATTTATTAACTGCTTTAACTTAGTAACTTTGATGATAGTATACCGGGTTCTCGTTTAATTTGACAGCGTTTATCACTTTACATGAATTCTCACTACTGCAACAACATTCTGAATAACTTACATGTAGTTTACGAATGTATTTTTTCAGACTACGTTGATTTTTGGGTAACATCAATTGCAACTTATGCACGAAGTGATGACCAGGGTTTTCCAATGATTGCCATAGTTGGTACACATATCGACCAACTTGCGGTATTTATATATATATTATTGATATATATTAAGTCATAAACCTTGACTTTTTTGTCTACACAATTTAGTACGTGCATGGTCCTGTTATGGTTTTTGTTTTGAGCTGTATACTGAAGCTGAGGGTTCTATAAGGGGAATAGTGATCCAACTCTGCGATGATAGCCTTACTATTTAAACGATAGAGATACGACACATTATCGTAGCCTTACTATTTATATGATAGAGATACAACACATCATGATAGCCTAACCATTTCTAGGATAAAGATACAACACATAATGATAGCCTTACTCTTTATATCACAAAGATACAAGATAGGCGAACTAGAATAGAGATACAACACATGATGATAGCTATTTATATGATACAAATAAAACCCATGATGGAAGCCATACTATATATATGATACAGATACAATTAACGATTAAAGACTGAATATTTATATTTAACGATACAACACATAATGGTGGCATTTCTATTTATATGATAAAGATACAGTACATGGTGTTAACCTTACTATTTATATGATAGAGATACAACACACGATGATAACCTTACTATTCTTATGATAGAGATACAACACATCATGATAGCCTAACCATTTCTATGACAAAGATACAACACATAATGATAGCTTTACTCTTTATATCAAAAAGATACAACTACAATAGAGATACAACACATGATGTAAGCCATTTATATGATACAAATAAACCCATGATGGAAACCCTACTATGTATATGATACAGATACAATTAACGATTAAAGCCTGAATATTTATATGATAGAGATACAACACATGGTGACAGTATTACTATTTATATCTTTAAAATTAAGTGAAATATCTAAAAACTAATTGCAATATTGTTAAAAGTGACCGATAGGTGTAACATAGAATCACATCAAAAACTGTTTTTGATATATACAAACCTGGAAAGAGACATTGATAGAAAATGTATATTAAGTCTTAGAAACCATGTTTAACTAAGTGTCTTTATACTAGTTCATAAAGACTACTGAATAACTGAGTTTGTCCCTGATTTATACATGTATTTACATTTGTGTGTTATAGATGATTAGGGATTTTTAGTGTCGTTAGAACATGCTGAGGGTGACATTAACATTCCCAATGTTGGGACAAAAACACAAGTAGACTAAAACAGTAGAGACTGAGTTTCCGAATCGGTAAAATGGTTGGAATTCGTTTATTAGATCACTTTATTATTACACGCGTGCATTAACGTTTATATGACGGATCTATATTCCATGTTAACTTGTATTGTTTAATGTGACGTCATACCTTTGTTCTTTGTTGTTCTTGAATAAAGCTTCTAATCACAATTTACGTTCAATAGAATTCTATAAACCATATGATATGGATAACATCTAGCAGGTCGCCAATGTGGGTACTCAGAGTGCTTTCATGAATATATATATATATAAGCACAGGTAAGCGATAACGATACTAAAACAATTAAAAAATTGCCAAATTTTCGAAGCAATCTGCTTCTTCTTCAGGACACACACAAACACTCACACAAATTTAAGACACGAAAAGAAAGATAGAAAATATATACAAAGCACTAGTCTAATAAAAACTGGTTTCTTCAATTGGCTACATATTGAGCGTTTCTCTATGCGCTATCTAATAGGAAATGAGCCAAACACAAGCCGACAGCTTGCTTACAGGTCAAGTGGCGCCCCCTAAAATGTAGTTGCATTTAGAGAAACGCTCAATATGTAGCAGAAGAAATTGAAGAAACCAGTTTTTATTAGACTAGTGCTTTGTATATATTTTCTATCTTTCTTTTCGTGTCTTTATATTTGTGTGAGTGTTTGTGTCTGTCCTGAAGAAGAAGCAGATTGCTTCGAAAATTTGGCAATTTTTTAATTGTTTTAGTATCGTTATCGCTTACCTGTGCTTTTATATTGACCCCTTTTTCTCGAGCGATTTGCATTAACCTTCATTGAGGTTGATCCGATACTTATGAATAGTGAATGTTGTTACAATTTCCTTTTTTGTGCTTATATATATATATAGTTGGTTGGTTGGTTGATTGGTGTTTTACGTCGCTTTCAACAATATTTCAGTTATATCGCGACATGGAAGCAGGAGGTTACCAACCTCTTAAACATAGTGGCGCAACCCGGGAATCGAACCCGGATCGTCGGCGCCGCAAGCCAAGCGCTTAACCACTACACCAAGCCTGCCCCTATATATAATAAATATAATATAATATAATATAATATAATATAATATATATATATATATATATATATATATTATAAGTCAAACGTGAATGCAAACTCACAGTATGTCTTTATCCAGCATTTCATTACATTTACATGAAATGATACGATACCAAATAACATTTGAACGTATATTGTGTATTCCTTTGTTCTAGGATACATCAATAATACCTGATATAATTCAGAAGATTCAGACTAGATACCAGTCTCTGGTAGATTCTGGACAGCTCATCGTGCGAGAAGACCTGTTCTTGAATGCGTTCGACATGGACGCAAAATCTACAAAGAATCTACAAGAAATGATCCTCGCATGCGGTGTATCCTATCCACAATATGGACAGATTATACCTCGACCATGGAATGATCTCCACGAGCAGCTGTTTATAAGGAAATCTGAGAAAGTAATAGCCTTCGATCAGCTTGAAGACATGAATCGTCAGTTGACAAAACCGCTAGAGGAAAAAGAGCTCCTCCTTTGCATGCATTATCTCCATAGCCTTGGGTATCTACTCTTTTTTCCCGAAGAAGAACTGAGAGATCATATCATCCTTGATCCAAGATGGATAATCGATGCCATGAAATGTTTCATAACGTGCCCGTCGTTTGCATCAAAGCTTTGGCGAAAAAAGAAATGGCTGAAAATGCAAACCACTGGACAAATCACACACGAGTCTTTTGATGAAGTGTTAAAGAAAAGCAGTTCTCAATCCAAACATCGCCATCATTTACAACAAGTCATGAAGAAACTGGATTTGATATCTGAACCAAAGGTGTACAATGCTGAAGGATTTGAAGAAACACCAGACTATTACTACATCCCATGCATGGTTAAGACAGATATCTCAGACAAAGCATTGGGTTACGTTAGAAAACAGGAGGCTGTACGATTATCATTTGTCTTCAATACTATCATTCCACCGGCCGTTTTTAACAGACTTGTCGCTTCGAGTCTATCATTGTGGCCAGTTTTCGACGGACATCTCTATAATGGACTCGTTATCCTCCGAAGTGGACCATTGCACGTCATAGCCTTCGGAAGAGAATACAAGCAGATCAACGTATCAGTGGTACATTTAGAGGATCAGAAAAACATAAATACATGTTTGTGCAGAACCATTATGCAGTTCATTGAACAGAGTTTGCCTGGAATTATTTCCATTTACAATACATCAGCTGAGGAAAGTAGATCCTTGTTCGACATTGCATTCCAATCAACTGCTGCTGAAAAACTCAAAGCTGGAAAGAATAAGGTCAGCATTCAATCGATTTATGTTAATGTAATGACCCAGTTTAGCAGGCATGGCGTAAGCTGAGATATGAAGTTTAAGTGCTTATTACCATCTCCTATTTCTATATCAAAGCTAGCTCTTACGGTGATATTTTCGTGAAATTTTGTCAAAAGAAAAAGTAAGATGAATTTATATTAAGAAAGATAATTCATCATAACCACTGTGTCGTAAAATACCATACAACATTTCGAAACATCCCACATAATGCAGTAAAATACCCCACAACAATAAAGGAACAGTCCGCATAATATTTAGTAACGATAACAGTTTATATCTCTGGATTATCCAGTAACATATGTTGTGAATAAAAATAGTGATTTGAAATTGAAATACTCTGAAAAGGACGTGATAACATACTGGGATTTGTCATAGATCATATATCTTTGATTATGGTGACCTTGTCTATGGAACATAAATAAACCTCTAGATTTCTCTGTGGTTCCGCTTTTGCATTTACTTACTTCTGGTTTTCCTTTTTTTTGTTTTGTTTTCTTTTTCTATCGATTTTCCGACGGATCATCCCTCTGTATCTTCTTACTCAATCAACAGTCCACAGAATGTTGCAAAATACACAAATCACTTGAGGTATAGTCTATATAATGTAAAATAAAGTATTGTCTTAGAAAGACCGAAACGCCTAGGAACGGTCTACATTACGCCGTAAAATACCCCGCATGTTGTCTGACAATGAACGAAGTACGTAAGTAACAGTCCCCACAATGTCGTAAAATACCCCACGTAGACATAGTCCACATAATGTCTTAAAATACACTGAATATTGTCTTACAAAGACAGAAATACCTGTGAAACTCTCCACACAATGTCGTAAATTACCCTTAATTACCACACATTAGTCCACACAATTTCATATGATTCTCTGAATTTTCTCTTACAAAGGCTGAAACATTGATTGATTAATTGATTTTTTAGTTTAACGTTACACCACAAATATTTCACGTATATGGTGACGCATCTGTCTGATGTGGGGCATACGAATTTAGACCTTTGCAACGGACCCAACCGAAGCGGTGAGGGATCTTTAACGTGCCATGCATACCACGACACAGACCTGGGTTTTTATTGTCTTGTCCCAAAGACAGGACACCGGCATGACCAGGGCGGGAATCGAATCCCGGCCTCCCGATCAGTAGTCCAGCGCGATACCACTAGACCACGCCGGCTTCAAAGGTTGAAACACTTGCGGAACAAATGGTATAATGTTGTAAAATACCCAGCATATTGTCATATAGAATTGGTTGCATTAAACGAACTGGTTGCATAATGTCCTAAACTTCCCCAATACCACACATTGTCTCTTCAATGCAGACGAATATTCTTATTCCTTTGTTAACATCAATACAACGATCCCTTTTAAGGGATTTATTAGTAGTTCCTTTTCCATTGTAGGAAGAAGAGGGTGATCTTAACGTGGACTGTGATGACAGTTGCAAAGGTAGCTTATGTATTTATTTTTTATTTTAATTGTTTTCAATTGGTACTTCACAAATATTGCTATTGTTGAGTACTTTCGTAACAAATCATTCTGATAACACTGTTTTTGCATCAAGTTTTTTTTTTCTTCTTTTTTTTTTTTTTCTATTTAGTTGCACGCAGGGACAAGTTGTTCGAAACTTTAACCATTGGTTAAGCTAACCAATGGTTGTATTTCATCTGACTATATCTTTGAAATGATAATTTTTAAACTTTAATCTGTGTACTGATTTGTAGCATATGGAACAATGTAAAGATGATGGATAAATCTAAAACATAAGTCTAAAAATCAGGAAACCAGAGGACATACAAAATCAGTGAAAATGTAAACCAAGTGGAAAATAACAAAATATGTTTACTTGAAGAGCATATGTGAACCCCTATGATGGAGTGAGATCAGGTGCCCGGGAAGAGTGAGCATCTCCTGCTTGCTAGCAACATCCGTCGCATATATCCAGTAGAAAGAGTCAAATCCTGTAAATTCCATATGTATTTATATATGGGGAATTCAAAGTAGGTAACCTTCTAGTACAGAAGGTGTCAAATCTGTGTAAAATGATCGGAATCGGTCTCAGTCCAGAATATCATTTAAACGTCTGGATAACGAGATATCATTTTGAGTAATAAGAGTCTCGTAACGACCGTAGAACTTCCTCGGTGACGTTGCTAGTCTAGCACATATATATCCCTGGTTGAGCAGCTTATCTGAAAGTTGCTTAACTCTCAGAACAAAGTCATTGTAATTTGAACATGCTCTGGAATAACGTATTAACTGAGATAGGAATACGCCGTATGCGGGCGATGGTGGAATGTTGCTACTTGTGAAAGGAAAGTTTGTGATAGCGAAGTTGAAATCGTCACGTTTGTCATAGAGTGAGGTGTTCAATTGACTATTAATGTCGAAAGACAACATAATATCTTAATACGAAGTAGAATTATTACTTTCTGTGGTTTCTTTGACCTCCAGTTCACTTGGATAGATGATGCGAAGGTTATCCGCGAATGAAGGATTATTAAAAGCTTTTTAACGTAATTTAGATTTATATGCGTAACTAATGGTTAAATTTTCGAACAACTGGCCCCAGAACGCTTAAGATTACGTGTTTGTGAAAACGGAGATTGCATATGTTCTTGATTTCGAATCTCATTGACAGTTCCCTTCCCTATCGCGATAAAGGTTAGATATGTGTACATGTTGAAGCATAGAAGAAGATCTATGTTGATCATAGAAGCAATCGAATTGATAAATGACAAAAATACAAAAGTATCTGGTGTCAATTAACTATGGCAGTAACAGCAATGTACCACAAAATAAAACTGAATCAAATAATTAAAGACTAAGAAATAGAGTTTTAGAATAGTTGTCGAAAAGTCCATGCACTTGACCTTTGACCTATCTAAATATAGTTATACTGGTGATGATAATGCAAATATTGATTGTAAATAATATCAGAATAAATTAGACAAATAAATAATACATTTTTAAAATCTGATTTAATATCTAATTCACTTTGACCTAGTATTGGCGGGAATTTATTTTATTTTTTAAATTCATCTACCTTCTCGCTGTGAGCAATCAAGCGAAGGTCGCGAAGCTCTGCAACATTTACTTAAATGTCATCTCGAACGTTTTTCACCTTAAAGCTGACATTTCACCATAAAAAGCCGAGTTCTTTCGAATTTTTCTTCACCGGGGCGAGGTCAACCTAGGTCAACCTCGCTCCCGTATATTTTATGAGTACTAAATGAACATCTTAACCTAATGTGCTCTTGCTCACCATATAAAAGAAATGTCATATCGATAAACTGTGACATTTAACTGGCGGCGACCTGCAGGGACGGTCAACATGGATGTACAAAACGTAAGGAAACTTCGTGTCCTCACAGGTCATAGGTATTTAACATTTATATCACTAGACAGATTCATGTATTTACATTGTTAAATTTACTTAATTCCTCTACAACAATTTAGGTATGTGTATATTGTTTCATTTTTGACTGGTATCATACAATACGGATGCAAGTCGACATGTATAATGTAAAAATGCATTATGTTATTACATTACATAAAATGATCAACCACAGATAGGAGCCGCAGGGGTTTTGTCTGGCTAAACCTTTCCGCTTCTTACCTAATCTTTTAAACTCGTCTCCATATTCGACCCCGGTGGCATTCGCCCAAGTTCACTCCCCTCAAATTTACACCTCTTCCCTGTACCCCACCCTTCCCACATTTCTTCTCGTTCCCATCTCACCTAAAAAAATAAAATGAAATTCGAAATTAGTAAACAACATTCCAACGGACACTTTCTTGAAATCAGAGTGTTCGCTTACAAATATTTTTTTCTTACATTTACAGAAACAGAAATGACCGAGAGAAGAAAATATCTCTTTAAACAACATATGTTCCATTTATCTTTTTTGTTTTTGTTTTTGTTTGTTTGTTTGGTTTTTTTTTTTTTTGGGGGGGGGGGGTTATAACTGTGGTGGATGAGTAAGAAGCTCCGCACGGTTTTTTATCATTTAATGAATACATGTTTATTTATTTGTTTATTAATATATGATTTTTCAACTTTCTTTTGTCTCTACCCCTCCGCTTCCCATTTCCACTTTTTTGCACCTGTCTAAGAGATCTTGGCAAAAAAAGGGTTCGGTCGTTTCGTCCGTCTGTTTGTATTTCCGTTATTCCGTAGCGCCTGATGAATTTCAATAGAATGTTACAAATTTAACAGTAAGTATATCCCCTGAGTAGCATCACGTGATCCCGGGGTAGGACATTGACGGCTTTGTTTATTTGCTGCAAAGACATTCGTGTTTCAGAATCGCAGGTTGTTTAGCTGAAAATTTTACTAGTTCATGAGTTTTTATTAACACCGCACTAGCCCGTCAATAATAATATAAATTATCACATAGTATCATATAGTTTTCTGTTTCCGTACTATTATTGTTGAAAATGTTTTTATTGAAATAAAATGAACTAAAATAAAATATACATTTGTGAATCCAGACATCAGTAGAAGGGTGGGGATCTTCTGAATAACCCTACTCTTTCGGAAATTTTATACTCAATTTATATTAATTAATTTTGAAGCATGGACCTTTATGTATGGCGCATTTTTTTTTTTTTTCTTCTTTAACAATTTAGATACTGCATTGTTTTGTCCAATATATCTTTGGGTGTGATAGTAAGTAATGAAAGGGCTGGGACAAAACTGTTAAAATACTCTTTTTTACAAAAATGTAATGTAATTAATGTGGATGATTGTCCGTTGGCAGATCCAGCGAAAAGGGCATGGATAGTACGGATCATAGGAACTCCACCCTTCTCCACGTACACACATCCCTTATGTCATAAATTTCTTTCCCGGCAATATAAGATACAGATCTTTTTTATGGCTGTACAGTTACCACATTACACTTTAGATAGGTAACCCCCTCCCTTTTTCATTCAAAATCGCTTCATTCGCCCCTGATGTGTAAGTTCAATGAGTCTCATACTTTACAAACAACATTATTCAGTACGCATCCACTATGTAGGATCGTAAACGAAACCCTGTGGATAATTTTGAAGATTTCTTCGTCAATCTATATCATTTCCTGTTTGTTTGTTATCTATTCGAACACTCCAAAAATGTGTAAACAAACGGATGTGTAAAATGATGCCTATTTGTTGACAGTAAAGTATACATCTATAACTAATATTATGCTATCCAAATGTGTTGTCTGTTGTGGAGTATTGGAATTTGGCTCTTGTAATTTGGAGAAAGGATGGTGTTACCTGTTTGTTTGTTATCTATTCGAACACTTCAAAAATGTGTAAACAAACGGATGTGTAAACTGATGCCTATTTGTTGACAGTAAAGTATACATCTATAACTAATATTATGCTATCCAAATGTGTTGTCTGTTGTGGAGTATTGGAATTTGGCTCTTGTAATTTGGAGAAAGGATGGTGTTACCTGAATGTTCTAAGTTTTCAAATTATCTATATCTCATTTGCCTTTTAACATTTGCATTGAGAGTGTGTGTTCGTTACAAGTACAACTGAACACACGATACTATTTTTATATTATGGTATATGACATGCTTAGTCACATTACAATAAATAACTAGCATATGTAATGTAATTTGTTTGTTGAACTTTAACTGACTATGTATTATTTATGTATGTTACTTGCAAAAATGAAGAAACAAAAACTGAAATATATAAAGATAATCATATGTACTACATGACGCCATGTTGCCTTTGTCGTGTCTTCGATCAAATGTCACGGTTGCATTACTCCCCTTCTTTCTTTAATAAAGTGGGCGAGAGCTCTGTACGAGCATTTGGGTCAGATGTTCATTTAATATTCATTAAACATACGGGGATGACGTTGACCTAGATCCGGTAAAAGAAAACTTTGAAACACCTCGGCATTGTATGGTGAGAGGCTAGCTTTAAGGGGTATGTGATATCAAGACTACAGATATATGGTTAAAATTTATATGTTAATTTATAACATTAAATAGGTGATGTGATCCAAACTACAACATGTGTAGTAGACGACCTGTTTCTAATGAGAGTGGCTTTGAAGGTAAGAGTTCATCACCTCTATCCACTTGCTGCAGTCGTTTACAATCGAGCAAGTGCTGTCGAAGTGTTGGAAGCCGATTACCCAGAACTCAGGAAGTCTGACATTGCTTGGCTGATCCTCCTGGAGTGGAGTATAAAAGTGAAAAATGAGAAACGAATGCCCAAACTGGAAGAACTACGGTGTGTTCTACATGACGCAGGGATCAATTCACATATCTTGTGCAAGGTATCTTACTTATTACTATAATGTATCTTATTTTAAAAATCACATAGAAAGTATATATGTTTTAAAATATAACAGTGAAAGAATGAACAGCTTTGTGGCAGATTGCCAATGCCAATGCAGATGTCCTATAGCCAAGGCACTTATGATACAGAGTGTTGAATGATATTGTGGGTTGACACCTATTCATATCGAGTTTTATAGGTGTATTTAACCTTCCCCAGATCCAACAATTTCTGACGGAAGCGACGGGTGTTATAAGAAAGAGGAGACGCCTACTCGGCTCTTCACATATTACTTCTCTTGGTGGTTTACTTCTACTTTTCATAAGATATTCTTTGTTGGTTTAGTACAAATTAAGGAGGGTCACCTCATTGGGTTCTAAAATAATTAAACGCCATCGATAATATAAACACGAGATCATCACAGAATTCGTGGGTGTTGTATATATATCGGGCCTCTTAACAGATTTATACAGACTTTTACTTGAGCTTTGATAGCTGAATAGGTGAGTGGTGTGGACTCTGTGATGGTCCTTTTCACGACATTTTCAAAGGTGAAAAGGTCCTGAACCTTGTCCGCGCTGACTGTTAGTTGGGGCTTCCACAGATCTAGGATTTAAGCTCGCATACAGAAAGTCAGATCGCGGTCAACTTATGTTGATCCCGCAGAATATATTTTTAGAGTCTAGCATATAATTGCAAAAATGCTATCTTATTTAAAATATGACCTATGTTCTTGAGACACCTATTGATCATTGTTCTAAATATAAAGGGTTATCAATAAAAATGTGTTCTTTGTTTGTGCTGCTTTCAGTACAACAGAGTTACTTTTGTTTCTTTAGTTGACCGTCCTAATTTGATAAGTGTAATGCAATCGAATATTATTGCAATGCTGTTTTCTGTGTTTATTTGACTATAATCATGTTTTATGTACATATCTGTGTAATGAAATTTGGTCAGATGCCTTCTGATTGTGTATGCCTTTCGGTTTGGGACTATGTGGTTCTTTTATCCATCATACCATCATTAAATAAATGAATAATCTGTTCTTACTTACGTAATGTTTCCATTGACACAGGTATTCCAATCTTTCTTTTTTTTACAGATTACTCAACACAAGGACGAGCACCGTAAGTTTAATTACATCAGATATAATCTTATATTGATATGCATACGCTTCATTTTTACTTTGGATTTCCTTCAGTGCTGCATGGTGCATCTCACTGCTCTCATGTTTATATCACGAAAATCGATTATTGATTTCAATGACCATTTCTAGTTTGTGCAGATAAAAGATTGACCGTTCCTTATGCTATATATTAGGATGTGTTTCTATTATCATTATTATCATTATAAAATTTCTTATAGCATTTCACTTGAGCCCTGCATACCAAAATACAGCTGTTTACAGTGAGCTTTTGGATGCTCTGTCTGACAGAATATCACGTTCTTATATCCATGTCGGACTTGAGTTAGGATTAAAAGCAGATGCTATTCTGAACACTAGAATGGATTTCAGAGGAACAACAGTCAAGTTAATCCGTGCTATGCTCCAGAAATGGTATGAGCAAACGAGGGAAAAGGGCCATGTGACAGTCGTTAATCTGGCAACTGCTCTTCTGAATGCGAAGAGCGATATCTCTGTATTGTATGAGTTCGAAAAAAAGAGATTCCTTGACAGAGATGAAATGAAAAGCGGAGAAGAAGCTGAGGAAACTGGACGGAAATGTTCCATATTGTAGAACAGGGACGCGGAAGAGAACTCTATGTTATGAGACACTTCTGAACGACATTATCTGTTTAAGGACAGAAAAAAAAAACCGACGTTTTACATAGAGGCTAACAGAGACAAATTACAAAAAGTTTCAATTCTACAGCAGAAACAATACCACGTTTGGACGGTCCTTGACCGTTCTAAATCGGTATCGTGACTGCAGCACAATGAAATATTTTTGTAATGGCGTTTTCTGAGTATAATTGATCATTATCATTTTCTGTGTGTATCCGTGATGATTTGTGTACTACATCTTGAACCGATTGTCTTTTGTTTTCTTTTTTTTTATAAAGCTAAATACGACACTCTATGATAGGTCAATGTTCCTGGCCGCTTCTTCATGTGTATGTAAATCTGTAGTTTATCTAATATACATGACAATCAAAGATGGGATTCCAGGTCATAGTATGCATATCAATCTGGCAATCATTCCGCCACTATCCTTAATGTTAACTGCGCTAGATGAAGCTGTAGTCGCAAACAGTCGTAACGATAGAGCTACAGTAACAATCAGTAAATAGTCTGTGGCATCAATACGCAGACATTTGCCCAGACTCCTCGTACCTATGCAGTGTTGAACTATAGTAGTGTGGTAATGTTATTAGGCATGTCGCTAGCGAACAGAAGATCCGCATTCCTCCTGGACAGCTGATCTCACTTCATTCGTAGCTCAAGGCATGATTACTTATTCTGTAAATTAAAATTTAGTGTTTCATCACGGAAAAATCATGGTATTATAGAGAATAGAAAATAATACTGGTGTGGAGTAATGGCAATGAGTTAAAGATTGCCGGTCATCTGCTTTTGGATTTTTTTTTTATCATTTATAAGCAGCGAAAAACCAAAACAAGGAAAAAAGATATATAAATTGATTACAGAGTTTGTGTTTATACAATTAGCAATTTATAGAAATAATACATTTTTCTCCGTAATCCAATGTAAATGCATTACACATTATCGAAATATAAATATTTTTATAAAACAAATATATATGGCTAAGAACAGAACACAAACATTACCAAAAAAAAAAATAAATATATAAAATTGATTATAAAGAAAACTCCACTGGAATTTTCATTGAAAGATTGCAGAACTATATTTATTTGATTGTTAGTCAGGACTCCTATTCATCACGGATCTGAGCTCGGCTTACAGATGGGCAGAGCACGGTTTACTTATGTTGATGTCAAATTACATATTTTTTATTTTATATTATTCTATAAACGTTTCGTGTGTAATAAAACATTTTTATAACAACTTTCCTTGAGAAAACTGTTGTTTAAACGTGTGTCCTTTGATTGTGTTGCTTTTGCGGTGTGGTAGGGTGGGCGCCAATAAATCGGTTAACAACTCCAATTGAATGACGTTTGTTACTTCAATTAAACGTCCTAGATCGGGATCGTAACCGCAGCCCAATCGAATATTTTTGTAATGTCTTTTTTCCTTGTATATTCTACGATTATCATTTTCTGTGTGCATGTTCCTTCCCTTTACCTACGTGGAATGCCGTTGTTTTCTAACGTGCGTGCTTATATTTATTTATTGAGTCTTTCTCTGCAATCGTACTGATTGAATAATTGTATATTTGGTATAGAGACATGATTTAAACTTTGCGGTTACTACATTTATGGGCGGCTTACAAATTAACGCTTTGCTTGTGAATGTTGTATATTGCTTTTAGGCAAAGCTGCTCTGTGGTTTAAAGACTGTGTTGATCAAATGATTATTCCTTATGTTTCTTATATGAAATGCCATTTTCTCTTAGAACAGTTCGTCACGGTTTTTTTTTTTTTTATTCTAAAAGATTGAATGCTTCGGTAGTAATTTTAGTAATTTCCTTAATAACATGATGCTACGCATGTTAACGAATGTCTCGAGGTGGTTTCGTAATTGTGTATGGTATTGACACTATGTAAGGTTAAGGATGATCACCCTTGAAGTATAAATAATATTGTATTCCAGTTGGTTGACGATAAATATCTGATTTATATATTTTTATTTTAGTTATTATCCTTATATCCAAAAAGGTAATCTTTAAAGTTTCTATTCCGAGTTTTATGATACGATGCAAAACTTCCAATATTATGCAAACATTCTCTTTTATTCCATGATAAATAGCCAGCATGATACTGCTTCCACAATATTTCAAGTGATTCAGCAACATTTATAGTTTATGGCTATCTTACATCACTTAACCTATAAGTAGGGCAAGATGGTCCAATAATTAAAGCTCAAATTTATAAATTTGAATGCTTAATTATTTCCATATTAGCATATTGTCGTTGGTTAATTTGATTTGATGTGATTTTGGTAGTGCAAACAAATTATTAGTTTGTGTCGGACAAATGTTTCGTAATTTATTACATATATTTATATATTCATCTTGATAATAATATTAAATTTCTTTAGAAAATTGGACATGCGTTTGCTTTAATGTTTTGCTGCATGAAACGAAATGAAATGTTTATGAAGAATGCAAACACTAAAACTGATATACCAGTGAATAATAATGAATCCATTCGTATGAAAAAATTATGGTGTTATGACATACACATTTATGTAGATAGCACTTTTCTTTATATTGGTGCAATTTCCTGAAATGTAGATTTACACCCCCATTCACCCCTGTTTGTAAGAAGTAGTTCCTCGCTTGCTATTCACTTCACGTATATGGTGACACCACGTTTTTAGTACTGGAGATACCAGAGTTGCCAGAAATACCTATAGATATCCAGAAACAATAACACAAGGTAATGGAGGAACCAAATTTACCAGATTAAATATCCATAAACATATATACATTCTAAATGGCATGCTATGCTGATCAGTTGATACATCAACAGAAACTGAGCGTAATTCTTGCTTTGCCGTTCTCGGCAACAATTGCCTACCACTAATAACAACCACTTGATAATACAAATGTACAGGGACTTCAAATTAACCGAAAAGTTTTATTTAAGGAATAGAAATGTGGAAAAAAAAACCAATTAACATGGAAAGAAGGGATAAAAAAATGTTCAATTGCAATGTTGTTCAAAATGCTATAGAGGTCCCCAGTTCGATAGCCGCCTATAATGTTTCCTTACTTGTACCCTGTCTTTTGGTTGTAACAGTAATATTTGTTATTTTGTGGCATGACACATACCAGTATTCTAGAGGTACCACAGTACTTCGTGTTCGGTAGTATTCCTCATTGGTTCGGGTTAGCTCAGGTCTGTTGATATCCGTCCCTAGTGCGGATTAGTTTATAAGTCATTCCAGTCCCACTTAGTTGGTATCACGCACTAGTATTTTTCCGTTGATATCCGATATTAGTTCGGAGTCCTTGATATTTCTCAATAGTTAGAACTCTTTGGTATCCCTCACTAATTGAGAGTGGTTCATATCTCTGACTTATTGTAGTCGCTGACATGTCCCGCCCCCTATTCTTGTTGCTTAATATATTACTTTGATTCAGGTTGGTTAGTATCCCTCATTGGAGATACCACTTACCATTGATGTTTATTTCTATTCCGGGTTACCTGATATCCCGCACTATTTCGAGTGATTGAAAATTCCTCCCTAGATCGGTTTGTTGATATCCTTTGCTGGCAAGAAATTTCTACTAGTTCGGTTTCGTTGATAACACTCACATCTTGGGTTAGTTAAAATCCCTTACCAGTAATACCTATCTCACTATTTCTGGTTAGTTTATTTCTATCAGTATTAAGAGGTCCCTCACAAGTTAAAGGTGGTTGATATCACTCAGTAGCTGAAGGTCCATTACCAGTTTGAGTTTGTAGATTTTTCTCACTAGTTTCATTTCCTGAGTATATCGGGTTAGTTTATATCCCTGACTAGCTTGAATAAGTTGATATCCCTTACTAGACTGGATAAGTTGATATCCCTCACAAGTTGGGGTTAGTAGATATCTTTTAATTTGGATAAGTTGATATCCCTTACTAGACTGGATAAGTTGATATCCCTCACAAGTCGATGTTAGTTAATATTCTTTAGTAAGAGTTCCCACACTGGTTTGGGTTAGTTGATACCTCTCTCTTGCTCTGACTAATTGATATTCTCACTGGTTCCTAATAAGTTGATATTCCTCACTAATTAGATATCAGCTAACATGATATCCCTCACTAATTAGATATCAGGTAACATGGTATCCCTCGCTGATTAGATATCAGTCAACATGATATCCCTCACTAATTAGATATCAGGTAACATGATATCCCTCACTAATTAGATATCAGGTAACATGATATCCCTCACTAATTAGATATCAGGTAACTTGGTATATTTTACTAATTAGATATCAGGTAATTTGACCCCCCTCACTAGTTAGATATCAGTCAACATGATATCCCTCACTGGTTCGTAATCGTTGATACCCCTCACTAATTAGATACATATCGGATGATTTGAAGGTGGATGGTTAAATATATAAATATCAAACCCTGCCGTCACCAGTCTTCCTCAACTCAATACTCGGCCTCAAGTCTGCTTTCCTCAATTTTCTTTCCTCAACCTCAGGTCACCCTCACCACCGAAATATGAGTTTTACTCAAAACGGAAATTTGAGTAAATGCTCAAATATTTAGGTGAAGCTTCATGGGTAACTTTACTATTTCCTCAAGAGAAAAACATAGCGAGGGAAGTATCGCAGACGACATAGATTGTTAGGAATGCTTGAAAGATGAGACAACAAGCAACGTAAGAAAGTTTTAACAGATTGTTTAACCCTTACAGCCGAGTGCCAAAATCTCGTCACGGCCAATACTACAGTCGGTGACGTGAACATGACGTTGTGCATGACGTCAATCAAAGGACTTACGCAGAGAACCAATTTTTGGCGTCACGATAGCGTGCGTTCAATAGCCTAGTCACTAGCCTAGATAATATGACTTCCAGATTTTATCTTGATAAGGTAGATAAATAAAGCCATTATGGGAATTAATTCATGTTTTGTGTCGAGGAAATATAAGGTCGAAATGTAGAGTAAAAAATTAAGTCATGATCGCATGACCGGTTAAACTGAAATAAAAAAAGGCATAAATATGAATGATTTTGACTTTTTCGTTGTCTATACTGTACTGTACTAGACGGTCTGTAATTCATGGCAGAGTAAAATACAATTAATCATGTATAATTTAACTCCTCTAAATATATCGTAATATCGCACAGCGTAACTGTTCACGAACATGTTATCTTTCCTTAACTTCTTTATGGCCCTGTAATCGAAGATTCGTGGAGCATATAGTTTTTTGTCTGTTCCTCTGTGAATCGGTGTGTCCGCAGAAACCTTAAACTTGGCCATAACTTTTGAACCTTACTCAATTACTTTCAAATGACTCCAACGTTAATGACCTAGTAACCTTGTCCGTGATCTCTATATATAATAAAGCTATTTTCGATTTTGTTGTCCACGGGGACATTCGTGTTTCAGTAACACATATTAGTTTTGCATATATGTCTCTGAACCCACCTTCGCGTTGGAGCAGTCTCTTTAGAAGATTGAGACATTGATCAATAGTCCTAAACGACAGTGTTTCTTGTAGAGAACAAATTCATAATGTGTATAGTTCTTATAATTTCGTATTTACAACCGTAAAGTTTAACATTGATAACAGATTTATACGAATACATGCATTCTGTTGATATGTTTTAATAAAGTAATTAAATTATGGTTTGGATTTATCCATCATCTTTACACTGTATGTGGAATGCAATTTAAGAACATTCAGTGCAATTCCCGAACATCGAATACAATGAATTTTATTCTTATTATCATGAGGACAACGACGACAACGACGACGACGATCATCATCATCGTCATCATCATCATCGTCATCATCATCGTCATCATCATCATCGTCATCACCATCATCATCATCATCATCGTCATCATCATCGTCATCATCATCGTCATCATCATCATCATCATCATCATCATCATGAGCAAGAAACAGATAAAATAGATTTTTAAAAATGAAATTTAAAATTCATGAAATTATAAACGAAATAAGAAAGTAGTTTTTCCACGTGTCTGCGTGGAAATTTGGTTGCTATATTATCTGTATAATCTTATGTTATTTGCTATTTGAAACCCTTTATGAGAGGTGCCATTTTAATAATGCATGTAATCACATATATATGACAACATTTTGTGATTTATGTAGAACCATATTATTTGATTCATCCGTACCACGGCATAGAAAACCTTAAGCCCGTAGCCTCCCATGTTAACTCGAAAAGCCCGCAGGTGTCCGGTGGAGCAGTCCTGACACGTCTGCCAAAGCAGTCCTAGTGACCGCTTTTCCTGTTAATGTGCATGTTATGTTATGACTGCATCCATGTGTATGTAATGTTATATTATATTTTCCGCCTCTCCACTGCTGACGTTGTTTCTTCCGTTATGAAATCGGCTGTTTCTACGTAGTCGGCTCCGATGTGTGCTATGGTATGACATCTTCTGCTCTCCATTGTCGGCATTATAGATATAGTGTTCTTCGCCCTATAACCACCCAACCCCACCCCCCCGGAAAATGGCTTTGTAGCCGTTTTTCTCAGGTTAATTAACTGAGAACGCATGTGAAATATGAAGTCTCTATTCCTCACTGTTCAACAGTTATGGCCAAGGTTATAGTTCACAACACACAAAGAAATAAAGAAACGGACAGGCAGCCATGCAATCAGACAGACAGGAGAAAAACAATATGCTTTCGATCTATCGATCCGGGGGCATAAAACTCCGGAGAGAGAGAGAGAGAGAGATAATTGTTTTTAAATCTTATCAGAATTCATGAACGTCACATTTAGTATACTTTCGATTAGTTTTCATGTCATAAAACCAGTTGACAAATATGTCGCAGTTTACGTTGGACTGAGAGAAAACAAGTATCAGGTGAAGAGTTAGATGGGGATGGTATCACAGCAGATCGACCTGCCAGTCTTACAGACACTGTGTCAGTTGTTATTATGCTGGGCTCTACAGCCACATACACACTGTACTTACCGTACTCGTGACCATGTCACCGTCGACTGTAACAGCTGAGCGCTCAATCAGAAGAATGAAAAGGCTTCAAACTTATAATTTATCAATTTATTAAAGTCCACGGATGATCGGATGACATTTCCTGCGTTACTCTACATTTATTGGGAGATAAAGCTGATGTTGTTTAAGTAATTAAGAAATTTGTAAGCGCAAAATCAAGAACGCTTGACTAAGACTTTCTCTTTAAATGAAAATAAAATTTGTATGAAAAACTTTCTTTCTTAGTATTTTTCATAGAAAAAACTTCTTCTGGACAGAAATGTTTTGTTCTTTCAGATAGTAATATATGTACGTAAATTCACTTAAAATTTCGGAGCCCCCATTTCACACGCTTAAATTGTCAATATTCGCGGAGCTTCAGTGTGTTTCGCCGTCCTAGCCATTCATGCACTTCTTGACCAGGTCCAGAGCAGTTTTTTTTTCTATGCCACTCTTGATAAAATTTTGTGAAAATTTCGTCATATATGCAGGAACTTAGTTACTGAATTGTTTACAATTTTTGCGATTTATGTAATTTTAAAAATGGATCAACAACGAAGATTTCATACATCACACTAGTGTTAGGTCATACGGGTGCAATGAACAGTTTTGTTGTTAATATGAGCAGGAACATGTATATATATCTGTCTCTGGTTGGACGGTGGGACTAAAGGCCGAACCGAACGAACGTGTCGAACCTAAGCTTTATTTAAGCTATTTTTGAGTATACTTAATTGATTTTTATGTTTATTGATGTAATGAGGTCATATCTAATCATTTCTACGTCCAAAAATTACAAATATACCATATTAAATGAAATATAGCTTTATCACTTGTCGAACCGAAAGATCGAACGTGTCAAGTTGAACTGGGTACCGTGTCGAACCTAAGCTTTATTTAAGCTATTTCTGAATGTATCAAATTGATTTTAATGTGACTTTGTGTAATAAGGGTATATCTAACCAATTCTACACCCCAAAATATAATATATAAAATATTTACTGAAATATACCTTTAATACTTGTTGAACATGCAGTACATGTCGGTCGGCGCCATCTTGGAATCAAGAAAAGTGTTGACGGTCATCTATCTAGATAAGGTCTAATAAGAATTTTATTGTTATTGTTAATTTTTAAAATATTGTAAGGAAATGGCAATATTCTAAGATATTTGTTGGATAAAATCATAATTTAAATCGAGATAGACCTTTCTGTAAATTTACACATGCGGCGCGAGATTTGAACGATTTTTTTAAGACAACACGAAAGGCCTATTCATTGAAAAGCGAAAATTTAAGATATTGATGAAAAATAATTGCGACATACGACATAAAATGTGCCGTTAGTAATTTGAATTCATACGGTTGTATATCCCAGCTCAGATGGAGCATCTCTTTATTTGTTAAGTAGTGCTGATCGTGGTTTATCAAAAGGTAGAATTAATTATTTTACGACACACACACACACACACACACACACACACACACACACATATGTATATATATATATATATATATATATATATATATATATATATATATATATATATATATATATATATATCAAATTAATCTGAAATGTTTTTAAAATATCGTTACTCATTGAGGATATTTCATGACATTTTGAAGGATATACTTGGTGATAGTATTGAGAGTTACAGCTCTGGCTACTTTTCTAAAGATTGGGATGGCCCTTTAAATAGCTGCTTATTTAGATACCTTTTTATTCAAAGATATTCTGCTTTGAAAATAATGGGGGAATTAAACCGTGCTTATACCATGACAACGAGTGAGTTGTTTCTTGTACAGAATTTGAAAAGGGTCTTTGGATTGAAACAATGATGTTTCTGGACATCTAAATGTATGGCTACATTAGAATGTCGTCTAATATCACCAGGGTGCGCGGCAAATGGTCGGATCTTCAATGAGTTGAAAAATTTTCAGTAAAACATTTAGACACGAGACTTGTATACACGTGTCTGTTTAGAATACTATACAAAATTATGTTACTGACTAAATCAAGCAGTTTTACACGGACAGTGATGGATAAAAGTCTGAGAGATGTAATCCAATGAGAGGGAGATAACTCTAGTGAAGTGATTCGATGAACAATGAAGGATGAACCCCTGGTCTCGATCCCAGGAACCCGGGATTTATGTGTACAGTCCTGCGCGCTACCGAGTGAGCTAAAGAGATGCCTCAGTAGTCGAGTCTTAAACTCGCTGTACACAACTGATTCCATCACACCAGCCAATCTGAAGAAAACAACGATGTATGAAAAACATATATCTCTGGTTGTATGGGAACGCTATTTGTAGTTCTAACAACTTTAGTGTTTGAATTCCCCATCCTTTTCAGCCGCATGCGCAATGGCCTTAGATACCGAAAACAGTACATTGGAAAATTGATTAATAAAACAAAACGAAAAATAATAAATCATTGTTACGTCACTCAAATATTGAAAGTTTTACAAATTTTTTAAAAAAAATTACAAAATCAATATATTTGATGATGTTGTTATACGATTGATAACTCTTAGATATTTTAAAGTGATTTCGTTCTGTTATATCTTATTGCTCATTTCGAAAGAGGAAATTCGCAACTTGTGAAAAACAAGCTGCCCCAAAAATAGAAGAAATAATGCCAGCCAGGTCGAAAGTTGTGTATCGAGGAGGGGAGCGAATGAAGTTTGTAGAATCTTTAGCTCGACAAAGTCATTGTAAGCAAATTAATTTGAATTCATTGATCGGTTTCATGAAATAATTGCAAGTTCCGTAAGTCTCAAACTCTCAAAAACATTATGACTGAGTTGGTGTCGTTTAAGATTATTTATTTTACAACGAGTAAGAAAATAGTTAACAACTTATATAGATTTAAAATGAAATAACATGTCAAGGTCATCTCCAAAAGATTATCATTTCTTTCTTTCTTTCCATTTGGGCACCCGGCAGCCCTCTATTGGATCAGTTGGCTGTATTGAAGTACTGGGGATCTCATTGAACAACTGTCCATTATAGAGTGTTATAGCCAGGCAGTTCCCCTTAGGAGTGCCTCATAGCTCCTTCATTTTATTTAAGGGGGTAGACTAAATGTCGAAAAGTGACAAAAAGCATTGAAAAGCATTGAAGTATAACGCTCAACTTTTGAGTACACTTCGTATTGGAAGAAGAAGAAGAAGTGACAAAAAGAAAGTGTAAGATGATGAAAAGTGGTATCATATGAATGAAAAATGTTAGGAAAAACAACATATATGTATAAAGAAATGTTAGATGTGTGTTAAGTGAAGCCTACATTCATGTGGATTACGGTCAAACTGGCAAACACGATTGAGGCTGTCACCCGGTAATGCAATATTCATTACCGTTGCCCACTGTCATAGACTAGACTTTCCATTGGGTGGATTTTCCACCAGAAATTTGCCTCTACAGTTGATTTCCATCTGAAAATTGACTCTTGACTAGACTTTCCCTGTGAGGAAAACCTACTCTAGAGTAGACTTTCCCCGGGGAAAAATCTCAGTGCTGTAGACACAAATTTGTAATTGTAGAGTAGGCTTTCTCCCTGAGCAGAAATTCCCCCTCCTAACTACTATGATCTTTACGTCATTATTGTAGCCATACACATGGATACAAATATTATCACATAGCTTCCCTTACAGAAAAGAATGCCATTGAACTTACATTGCTTTTACAGTTATATTCTTTCCATTGAAATCCCATTACTTTTGCAGTTCTACTAATTAGATGCAAACTGGTAATGTAAAATGTATGTGTAAAAACCATTGATTTTCCAGTTTTCTGTAAAAACCCATTGCAATACCATTCAAAGTCCATTGAAATACCATTGAAATCGGCGAATTATTTAAATTAGGTAGAACCAGTTAAATGACGTCACATTTAATTGAAAAATCAATGTTGAAATACAGCTTTCAGAAAACCATTGAAATACCATTACTTTCCACAAAAGGAAGAAAAAAAATACAATGACTTACAGAAACAGAAGTTTTATTATGTTCTTCACATGTAATGCCACTATGTTAATTATCAAAGAACTGATATTAAACTTTAATTAGATATACAAAGATCATCTTACCAACAGATAATGTATAGCTTACTAAATGAAAATGAACATGTATATCCATTGAAAGTTCTCATATTTAAATGTTCAGTAACCTACCTTGTTTTTCAGAATTTTGGAAAATGTTCATATATAAACAAATTAAATCAATGCATAGAACCAAATTAAATTCCCTGAAAACATCATCGGAATTCCATATGATTAATCCACAGATTGTCACTCAACAATATTAAGTAACTTATTATGGCATGAAGATCCACAAAGTCTTCATAATACTTTTGGATACATGTCTCCTTCCTGTGCATGTCACTTTTTCTGTAAAAATGTCACCTTTGTACGCTTATCACATAGTTTAAATCACATTTCCATGTATAAATTTTAGTTTAAATCACTTCTCCATGTATCAATTTTATGTATTCAAGCATTTCACACAGTTTTTCTGTACACACTTTTTTCTCATTCTGTACGTCTTTTAAAATCTTGGTACATCCTTTACCACTTTCTGTCTGTAGTTTCCAATTTCATTAAGCAAAGTTGCCATGAATGTTTTGAGGCAAGTGATCACTGACATGTTGCAAAGATCTGTAAAAATAAATATCACAAAATGAATTACCAATTTAAGTTTATCAGGACAAAGGTACAATGGGGTGGACAGGGTAGTCTAGGAGAGGAACGGGATGAGTAAGAGATGGGAAAAGGAAAAGAATGGGGAGACAGGGTGAGAAGAGGTAAAAAAGGAAGAGCCATACTCTCTACTGACCACCTTACACACGACCACCGTCATGCGCGGATCCTGAGGGATGCACCGGGGGTCTGGACCGACCCTAAGATTTGACGAAAATTGTTTTCTTGTTATTGTTACAAAAATATGGATGAACACCCCTCCCCCTCGACCCAAATTTCTGGATCCGCACCTGACTATGCTCCTACCGAAGGTATAATGCATTATTACTAATTACTTGTTAAAATGAGACAACCCCAATTGCAAACACACGAGATCGCAGAAAACGTGACAATTATGAAAGTATATCAAAGTACATGTACGGACAGACTCGTTCACAAGTATTTTAAGTGTTATCATTTCTTGAAAAATTCTATGTAAGTTACATCTAACACTCTATTAATCATCCATGTGTTCCGATACGTTCAAAACAGGTGCACATTTTGTACGCACATCCGTCAGCTTGCGATAATCACTGACCGTCATTCTCTTCTAATTAACCCGTATCATATTTCCCGGCCTCTTCAGCGACATAGAATGTCCCGCCGGGCGCCATTTAATTTTGATATCAATAACTTACAAGTGATGGGTTCGACGAGGTATTATGAGGATTATCAACTTTACAGAAATACAATCCTATATTACTCGTAAGCATAAAGTTTAATAATTACAAGTTAAATAATGCAACAATCATTTCACTCTCATTGTTAGTTTCTTTTTCTAAAAGAAAGACAGTGCACAACCATGTAGATTCAACGTTTTCAAATAATAATTAACACAAAACATCTGAGCAGAAGAACACTGAAAGTTTAAAACAAAACAAAAATCAGTACTTACCGGTACGTTAGTGAAAAGAATGTCCTTCGAGGTCAGCGATGGTACATTTATATATGCAACCAAATCCGTCTTCCTATTTTGTATTATTCCATCATCGTCACTTCATCTTGTAAATATGCTCGCCAATTGTTTGACTATCTTTTACAAATACGTAAATGCAAGAGCGCGTGCACAACGATATACAAGACGTTTTCTCAAATTGAATCATGGCGCTCGATCGGATGCTGCTTCATATTCAAATGATACTAGGCTGTATAATAAGGTCATGCATTTTTCCCATGATTCTCGAAACGTGTTATATAATACAGTTCGTTATCAGGAATGGACGATATCTGATTTCACTGATCTGTCTGGACTGAAACCGTACTGTAGTGTGGATACAGAAATAATATTTTTTATGGAAATTAAACAACAGAATGTATTGCGTTAATATTTTACCCTCTATTATTGTTTTAAAATGTATTAATAACTGAGAAAAAATGGCAATGATAGTTATGGTGTGTGGGGCGGGAAAAGGGGAGGGGGGAAGTTATTGTAGTGTTCTTGCTTGAGACCTTTACAAAACAGCCTATTCAAAGTGATTTGAAAGAAAACTAAATGTAAACGACGATTTTATCATAATTAAGTACAGTGCCCCTGAAAATTAATCGGCAAGATTGAAAATTGAAAATTGACATCGACGAAGTGAGCGCTGGTCCGTTATCACATTTTCCGTACATTTCGGCACCATATATATGTATAGGTGCTTGACGGATACGTACAGTATTTCATATTAGAGTAAATCCGTATCTTCGAAGGTCTCTGGTATAAACGATAGGCACTTCGTTAACACGGATGAAATACGATCCTTATCGAAATATTTTGAAGATCGTAGATGGGTTCCAATTATCACACAATCATTATATAACGGGAGTTTACAAGATAGGCGTACTAAATCAATGCATCCGTTCATTTACATGTAACTCTTTTCCCGCGGATTTCTGTATATTTGTATCCCTTTTCAAACTTGAGTTCTGTTGTGTTCAGAAACAACTCGCCGAACATATAATATACCTATAGACTATGTGTATGTACAACCATTGAATTGAGAAAAACTGCTTTCGAAAATAAATGCTATATCAATGTATAATTGTTATACTAAATGTCCAGTTATTTGAGAGAATGGTATTTCAATGGAAATATTGAGGCATTAAAATCACAGTTATAATAAAACTTGAATTTCAATGGTCTTAGAATAACTGGTTTACTGAGACTGCAAGGTGAAACAATGGTATTCTAATGGTATTTCAATGATAACTGCTAAAACACTGGATTTTCAATGAAGTTTCAATGGGAAATTTCCAGTTTCTTTATCTAAAGGTTATTGTGTTTGTCCTGTCCGTCCGCCTGTGAAAATAAAGTAGTATTAACGTTAAAGCAGAAAAGAAATGTATACATACTACTGCAGTACAACTTATAAGATTGCATATTAATTGCATGTTAAGAATAATTTAATGAAAACAATATAGAAAATTAGATAACAACCTATGAAACCATCATGATCGGCCAGACCTTTCCCCCCGTTCCTACTGCTATGATAAAGAGCCAAAAGTTAGGGTTAACCCTCAGTTTGTAGCAAGAGGCAGGCAGACGAAAACATTAAGTGAATGAATTCTTCAGACTTGATATATTGCTGAAGTGTAAAGTATGACACTCATTTATGAGTACACTTTGTATTTGGCAGAAGAATATTGCTGGTTGAATAATACTGACGGTGACCCCACTTTCAGAGGTATTCGCGGTTATTGTTCAGGCTTGAGGGATCAATATAAGACATTGGTGGGTTTATAAGTGTGTTGACACATGTTATAAGCATGAATAATATGTGTCAATGTGTATATTCCATCCTTTTATAACTACTTTTCCTCATTAAATTCATGCCTTCTTTTTGTCGCTTTTTGTCACTTTTCGACGTTTAGTCTACCTGTTATTTAAGGAACGGAGTACGGATCATGCTAAAAACAGCCAGGGGCAGCCCGTGGAAAGAAAGGTGCACCCGGGGGATTGTGTGTTGGTTTTTATAGATATATATGCCTTTATTAATTGATTCAATTTAGTATTTGTATCCTATTTGGTATGAATTTTAAGAATATTTGCATGTTTGATTAAAAATTACTAAACACAAATATAAACGTATTCGTGAAACCGTTATTGGTTATTGGAAATAGTGTTGAGCTTTTAACTATATATTTATAGTTACGTAATAGCATTAACAAGTAAATCAATAAAATTGTCGTTGTTTGTAATGTAGAAAATATACCAGTAGATGCATGTACATGTGTCGAACAACATGTAAATATACATGCATTTGGAGTTGACTGGATATATAGATCGAGTTCTTGTTTTATTAATATGGTGAGCGGCAATACTACATACCGGCCTAAAATACCACAGATAAACCGAATTGTGTGGTAGGAGTCTGGGTTTTCATCAGATAAAATTAGTAAAAATAATTTAGCAATAAGTGCACGTAAGAATGAGGTATGTGCATTCTTCTTAACATATGAGGCCATCATTTGGAGTTCAAATCCCGACAAATTTTGCCATATGAGGCAATATGATCACAAAATTTACATTATTATTTGCCACTTGAAATTTTTCCTGTAATTACTTCACGATCAAGGCTATACATTTAAAGAATATTTCATATGTATCGTAATTTCACTCGATAAAGGTAAAGTTGTCGAAAATTTGTGGAATAGAGTGGTTTGTTATTTTATATTTTCACCCAAGCCATATCAAAGCATATCCCATATTTCAAAGCATCGGCAAATGGTCATTAATAAAAACAACAAATTTATTCCTGCTTTTCATTTATTTCACAATCCTTATGTACGGAAAATACCAATAACATATACCGAATTTACTATGCACTGAAAATACCATGTACCGAATTTATTTTCTGTATGTACTGAATTTACCATCTACGGAAATTACCCGATCACTTAAAGTGTCTGCGAAAGGTTTAGGGACTCCATAGGACATTCGGTCCTATTAGGAGAAACATTTCATAAGACTGAAATTATTCGTCTGACCGAAAGTAAAATAATTTACGAGACACGGAATAGGTCAAAGAAAGGTAATTAACGAGAGCCGTGATTGGCTGATGTGGTGTGGGGAGAGAGGGACTACTATTTCAATGTATTAGGAGCTGTGATTGGATGAAATTATTTGATCTATGTATAAATAAAGATTGATTCTGCTGTAAAATCATGAATTTTTATCTCATTTCGCTAATGTAAAAATTTAATGACCTAAAAAGGGGTGGTTGTTTACATTTGAATTTTGGCCAATTTTGGGGGGTATTCCACTTCCAGCATGATTTTCTCAAAATTAAGGTGGATAACCTATGGTAAACTGTTAAAATTCTGATAGAGGAGGGTCTGACAAACATTTTGATATGACTGGATTATATATAGCTAAAATGTAGGATGTTGTGTAAATCTTGCTGGAAGTTCGGTAATTTAACATGGGACCCTATGGGAAATGGAATTACTATGCTTTGACTGGAATAAACATAGTAGCGGAAACAACACCGGACAACATAGTAGCGGAACCAACATCGGACAATCTGGTCCGGCACGAAATTGCGCAAATCAGACCGATCAAAAATTTGTCCCGACGGTCCGATGTCTTCGGCGGACACTGCACTTTGGTTTTGTTATTCACGATTAAACTAAAACATGCAAATATTGTTAAAATTCATACCCAATAGGATACAAACAATATTAAAACAATAAATAAAGTCATATAATATACATTAATACCCATACACAAACCCCCAGCCTGGGCGCATTATTCTTTTCCCGGGCTGTTTTTAGCACAACCGCAGAGTGCAACTCCTATTTGTTGCCCATCCTCCTCTTGTGTATGTAGTGTGCATGTGTGCTGGAGGGTTGTGTTTATTTTGTACTGCTTGGATGGTCCCTGTTTCCAATGGCTTTTATTACAGGTGCCACCACACCGAAACAAATCTGCCGCAGCCAACAGAGTTATTCACCCTGGCCTTTTATACTCCCCCAAGTCTGGAGAGCGAGTAGCCATGGCATATATATACCAATTAAGAATGTGAAATTGAAATTGAAAAAGTTTTTGGGCACTGCCACGGATCAAACCAGGGGCTCTCAGATTTCAAGTCCACAACCCTAACCACTACACCAACTCATTTTAAAGAAAAAAGAGAGTTTTTTAATCAAAATATAATGATTGTCTTTACAAAGACAGGCAGAAATTGGGGAAAGGGGGAAGGGTTGTTAGACAAAAGCCTATTTCCTGGGAGCTGTCAATATTACTGTATTGATTTTATAGCAATCTGATTAAAGCCATATCTTTATTCCACTTCTCTATTTGCCCTATTGGGGTGCTCTAAATACAAAACTCTACCAAACACTACCAAACTTTTACGTTTTTTCATTTTAAAATGCAATTTCTAGGTATTTCTTATAGTATCATATACCCCCCCCCCAATCCATAGAAACCCTATCATATTTGGTATCAACGGAAAGGGCTTGACCTCACCTTTCATGTGATACCTATTGCAGAATTGTATCATTTCATCTGAGGGAGTTATAAGGAAATTTTAGGTGTAAAATAAGGAATTTTTTATAAAAACCACTTTTTGTATCATTTAACCCCCAAAACCATAGAAACCTTATAGTATTTGGTATCAATGGAAAGGACTTGACCCCATCTTTCATGTGATACCTATTGCAGAATTGTATCATTTCATCTGAGGGAGTTATAAGGAAATTTTAGGGGTAAAATAAGGAATTTTTGATGAAAACCACTTTTTGTATCATATAACCCCCAAAACCATAGAAACCTTATAGTATTTGGTATCAATGGAAAGGGCTTGACCCCATCTTTCATGTGATACCTATTGCAGAATTGTATCATTTCATTTGAGGGAGTTATAAGGAAATTTTAGGTGTAAAATAAGGAATTTTTGATAAAAACCACTTTTTGTATCATATGACCCCCAAAACCCTAGAAACCCTATTGCATTTGGTATCAATGGAAAGGGCTTGCCCCATCTTTCATGTGATACCTATTGCAGAATTGTATTATTTCATCTTAGTGAGTTATAAGGAATTTTTAGGGGTAAAATAAGGAATTTTTCAACCCCCCCTTTTTTGTATCAAAAAACCCTAGAAACCCTATCACATTTTGTATCAATTGAAACAGCTTGACCCCACCTTTCATGTGATACCTATTGCAGCATTGTATCATTTCATCTGAGGGAATTATAAGGAAATTTTAGGGTTAAAATGAGGAATTTTTCATAAAAACCATCATATGACCCCCTAAACCCTAGAAACCCTATCATATTTGGTATCAGTGAAAATGGGCTTGACCCCACCTTTCATGTGATACCTATTGCAGAATTGTATCATTTCAGCTGAGGGAGTTACAAGGAAATTTTAGGGGTAAAATAAGGAATTTTTTATAAAAACCACTTTTGTATCATATGAACCCCCCCCCCCCCCAATCCATAGAAACCCTATCATATTTGGTATCAATGGAAAGGACTTGACCCCACCTTTCATGTGATACCTATTGCAGAATTGTATCATGTCATCTGAGGGAGTTATAGGTATGTCTTATAGTCCATACAATCACTATCCATAGACTTTACCAGAAAATTTTACACTTTGAAGTCCCATTCATGAATGAAGACGAATAAAGGAATTATTTACGACAGCACACCATCATATTGAATCAGGTCCTATAATGGCTTATGTACGGGAATGCTGTATTGAACTTTCAATTTATGCTTCCTTTCCAGAATTTGCACCTAGAAAAATAGATTTTCACAAAATTTGAGGATATACAATGATGTATGCAGGCAGTGGTTAAATCATTGAAGAATATATAATTAACAGTTTTTATTTTAGTTTCTTTAGATTCTACTCTGATTTAGAAACAACAGCTAACAACTTCTAAATCTGTAATAAGTGAAGAATGTATTAGATTTATAACATAAGTGTGTTTAGAAAAAAAAAATTCTTAAAAGCAAAAGTTCAATACAGTATTCCCGTACGTAAGCCATCGTCTTTCCTGATTCAATATAGCGGCGCGTTGTCGTAAATAATTCTTTTATTCGTCTTCACTCATGAATGGGACTTCAGAATGTAAAATTTTTTGGTAAAATCTATAGATAGTGACTGTATGGACAGGTTTGAAACACCTAGAAATTGCATTTAAAAGCGAAAAATCGTAAAAGTTTGGTATTTAGGAGCACCGGTCCTATTGCGGATATTATGGTCTGGCGAAACCCGTAAGGGATCATTTTCTGGTGAACTCTCATTTCCACCTATTCAGTGGATCGACTGGAAATTCCTAGGAATGAAATGAACATCCCAAGCATACGTGACCCATAAAGTAGATTTTACAGTGTTTGTTACATATTGTCACTATCACATGCCTAGCCAAGTCATTGATTGGTCATGGAAAATAACAGTTTGAGGCACTGACCTGGCACAAACTCATGAAAACTAGTACGTGGACTTTAACAGCCGACTTCGGATGTCAAGATGAATATTCGTCTAATTTCAATAAATAAAAATATAAACTTAATTGTTATAGATTATTGTAAGTGTAAATAAATGTAAATACTTCTTTAATAGTTATGCTTAAGAACATCTTTACTAGCTATAAATCAAGATTTCTTTACATTGTGAGACTGCGGTCTTGATAAGTTAAGGAAAAGCCGATTTCGGATTCAAACGGACGCTGGGGCAGAATAAAAAATTAAAGATTAAACAAAAATAAAATCCCTAGTACACAGACTAGATTAATTTTAATGGATTTCACAAAGAATTCGTCATTGTAATTTTGTTTACACTTGACAAAGTTCAAGGGGCTGAAACTTTGTGGAGAAAGTGTTTTGTTATTATTTAGTACACAGACTTCTGCGTCTGACTTTGGATTTCGAAGATAATAAAAGAAAGTGTCCAACGTCTGAAGTCCGCATACTAGTTTTAGTGAGTTTGCATAGTTCTTGAGTCCGTGGAAGTGTCCATTGAAACCTAAATCAGCTTTTCCTACTGATAGAAATTGTTGTTTCACAATGTAAGCAAACCTTGATTTATCACTAGAAAAGATTGCCTGCAGTATAATTAAGAAATATTTAACTAGGATGGTAGTACAGATAACTGATGTCAAGGTATTGAAGTTTGACTGTAGTATAAAGAAGTCAAAGAACTATAGAAATACTGTCACCTTTCTTAAGAATCAAAGAATTAAAGTCGCGACTTTTAGATTTACAGTGCAGGGCTTTACCAAATGATCTGAAGGGACTTCTCTCCAGCTGTCAGTACCAAGTGACAAGATAATACAAACACCTGTGACATTTATAAAATGAATTATTATCCTCTAAATTTTGATAACACCTACATATTATTCTTTGTTTTTTCAGTCACTAAATCTGAAGTTGAGCGTCTCCTTCTTCTTCTAAAGCATCATTCACAGAGCAGCAAAAATGTCCGCATGGACAGAAATACTTTCAATGACTTTGTCCACAAGAATTTCGAAATGACAGACGAGATCATAGCAGATCGAGGTAAGTATTATAAATCTCTAGCCATCTGTTACAGGTCATTGCGCTATCTCATGGGCAGTGGATGGGTAAAAATTTCAGTAGATAGCCTGACTGGACAGGGTTACGGTAGAGCCTATACAATTGTTTTTAAATCTGAATCATTTCACTGTACATATTAATGTTGTCAAATTGCTATTTATCAGTTGACCGATTCCCAGTAGACAAACATGAGGTCAGTATTTATTATTCAGCAATTGCCCTTGTGAACGAAATAACGGAGCATCAAAATGCTAAAACATCTGAAAAGAAACTATCGAAAGCTATTATCATGTATACAAATTATGAGAAATAAAGCAATATTTGAACATGTTGTATGATAAGTTACGGAAGCCCATTTAGGACCTATCAAAAGTATTTTTGAATTTGATATAACGATTTTTTGAATTTGTCAGGGACTTATATATTTCGATATATAAGTTCCTGAATTTGTTAAAACGGATTAATTAAATTCGTTTAAACAAATTCTAAAATTTGTTAAAACTTATTTAATCTGTTACAACAAATTTGTGGAATATATGAATTAAGAATTCGTTATTTCGAATTTAATTCGTTAAAACGAATTTTTCAAAATCTGTTGAAACGAATTCAACAAATTTGTTAGAACAGAATTAATTCGTTATAAAGAATTCCTCAAATTTCTTATAACAGATTTAATTCATTATAACGAATTCCTCAAATTTGTTAAAAGGAATTTAATTTGTTTTAACAAATTCAGGACCTCGTTAAAATGAATTTAATCCGTTTTATCAAATCCAAGAATTCGTTATATCAAATTCAAAAATATTTTTTGATAGGTCCTAAATGGGCTTCCGTAATAAGTAGATGATTTTCTTATAATTTATATCAACATCAACCAGTGTCGTAATGCAGTTAATCCTATCATGTTGCTAATTCTAATGAAATCAGATTAGCGTTACATTGCGGTGTTTAGATTTAGATGTTATCTGCAGATTGTCACTAGCGTAACTAATACCACTAGTTTGCCCGATATTGTGATGTATGGCAGATTGCTTGGGTTCTATTCCTGGATCGTCCCTTCTTGTTAACCGGGATGATAAACTCTTGTATCAGCGTCACATTATGACTGAAAGAATCCCATTCTACAAACTGACCATATAGAGTGAAGATATATATCAATATCAACAATCCTAATAACTTTTCCTCTATTCTAATACATATCAAAGGATAAAAGCATCTTGCACTTTTGGTGGTTATACATACAATGTAATGAATTTATTGACAACATCACAAACATGTTTACCTTGATGCTCAAATTATTGTCATTTTCTTGGGTAACATGTTATCTTCAGAATCAATAACCCAGTAGCTATCTAGAAAAAGAGTGTAATTATATAAGATACCTTGTCAAAAGATGTGGCAAAAGTGGTGGCTAGAGTGAAAAACAAAACAGAAGCAGAAACTGGAGTGGTTAGATCAAGAAACTTACAATTAATCTTCCTGTTTCCAGTCTTTACACCGTCACCATGGAAACAGGCCCTGGTAATACATGTATACCTCAGTAATGCTTTATTTTCTTATTAGCCATTGGTTCTAATGATATTCTCAGTGTGCATTTGTTCGTTTCTTCTTACAGTTTTCCGTGTTTTCGATAAAGATAATGATAGCTATATCAGTGAACAAGAATGGGTCAAAGGCCTGTCTACTTTCCTGCGTGGCACTCATGAAGAGAAAATGATATGTAAGTCCATTATTCTTTTAATTCTTTTATGTGCTCATTCAAAGAATGTATATCGCCAATAGTGACATGATACAATATATATCATGATACATGATACACAATAGGATATGTAATACAATATACATCATGATACATGATACACAATAGGATATATAATACAATATACATCATGATACATGATACACAATAGGATATGTAGTACAATATACATCATGATACACAATAGGATAATACAATATGCATCATGATACATGATACACAATAGGATATGTAATACAATATACATCATGATACATGATACACAATAGGATATATAATACAATATACATCATGATACATGATACACAATAGGATATGTATCTTGATATATTTACATGAACTGTACACCTGACGTTGATTTATGGTTTGCAGTGGAATGCATCTCTTAATGAAAGATTGGCAATCAGGATGATTTCAAACACTTTCAATTTAGGTTAAAAGAGTTTTAATAGTTTACCGTAAATTTGACATAATACCATTTGGTGTATTGAAATGGGGTAGTGAAGCAGTAATTAACTGGCAATCATTTTATCTTTAATTAAAAGAACAAATTTGTAAAAGAGATAAAATAGAGAAATCGATTTTAATATTTATGCATTATATAGTGATTCTGATGAAGGTATTGTGACCTTGAGATATATTTCGGAGTCCTTGAATAGAAATGAGGAGATCAAAGTAGATGATATGATTTATAATTTGGTGAAAGTATTGCTGTACTTTATGCACAATTTTTGGTGACCCTGGATGTTAATCTGTAATTAATTAAGTTGAATTGGCCCAACTTTCAGTTTGCATTGTCTTTATTTGCTATTTATAGATTGTTGCTCTACTTTCAGTTTGCTTTGCTGTCTATGACATGAACGCTGATGGTTATATATCCAGGGAGGAAATGTTTCACCTCCTAAAAAACAGCATCCTCAAGGTGTGTAGTACATGTTTTGTCATTCTTGAAGGCAAGGTAGCGCAATCTGTCAGATGCTAGACTCTTGACCAAGAGGTTTCAGGTAGGTGGTGGCAGGTTGGTGATGTCAGGTGTCATTGTCCTGTCATTCGGAGGAGAAAGTAATGCCTGAGGTCCTGTGTCACAGTAAATGTGGCATCCTTCAATGCTGCAGGTGAATGCATTGCAGAGATGTGTAATTGTATACAGTCATCAGACAGATACTGTCTCAGTGTGAGTGCTGGTGACGTAGAACAAGAGTCAAACAACATTTATGTTTTGATTTATGCCACACCTGGAGGTTTTATTGGTATAGTGACTGCATGTCGCTGCCTGATGCACAGATATTGAGATTCATACATTTGACTCGCCCATAGTTTGTGTGACTGTAGACGTGGCTCATAAAAATTTCTTAAGCACCTCTACAGTCACATGGTTTTTATCGTCTCATCTTATAAAAATGACTGTACTTTGTGATCTGTCAGTCATGTACCAACTTAACCAAGCTATTCTATGGATGTACCAAGCTACTCTCTGTATGTACCAAGCTACTCTCTGTATGTACAAAGCTGCTCTCTGTATGTACCAAGCTACTCTCTGTATGTACAAAGCTGCTCTCTGTATGTACCAAGCTACTCTCTGTATGTACAAAGCTACTCTCTGTATGTACAAAGCTACTCTCTGTATGTACAAAGCTGCTCTCTGTATGTACAAAGCTACTCTCTGTATGTACCAAGCTACTCTCTGTATGTACAAAGCTGCTCTCTGTATGTACCAAGCTACTCTCTGTATGTACCAAGCTGCTCTCTGTATGTACAAAGCTGCTCTCTGTATGTACAAAGCTACTCTCTGTATGTACAAAGCTGCTCTCTGTATGTATTAAGCTGCTCTCTGTATGTACCAAGCTACTCTCTGTATGTATTAAGCTGCTCTGTATGCCTGGACCCCGTTTCATCAAAGGGCCTAAGCCTGGTCGTAAGCTTAGTCGGGCGTAACTTTCTGACTAAGTCAAAGTTTGGGACTAACTTGCGTTTCATCAAAGGGCGTAAGTTAGTCATAGGCCTAAATTATAGCCTAAAATTTACGCCTGCTATGAGGCAGCCTTAACTTTTAGACTAAGACTAAATATGGCTGCCATTATCGTACGTGAATTTCAAAGACCGCAAATAAGACTCAAACATTTCCCTCGGAATCATAAAAAGCGTGTCTTACCTGAATTCAAGTGCGCCAAAGGCTCCTTTTTTGAATAATTTCTATAACTTTTGTAGAAGTAAATACACATGTACACAGCAATTTGGAGCCGTCCAATATCATAAGATATGTAAACTTGTGTAAAATATGCAGTATACGTCATGCACACGTCATGAATCAGTCACAAGTGTACAGTTAGGCTCAATACTTGACACAAATATGACGTCATAATTTTTTTCTCCATTATTTATATATTCGTTGTGGATAGTTAGAAAAAAATCTAATAATCTAATAAAATATGAGAAGTGGAAATGAGTTTTAAGGTAGATCTACCTTAGATTTTCATTCATTTTGATGAAATTACATTTTCCCGATTTTCTTCATCAAAAAGCAAAATTAGATTATTAAAACATTAGGCATATCTATCAGTAACATTGTATAAAAAATCCTCTATATTTATTGAAAATACTACGGCATATATTTTTGAAATGAGGAGAATAAAATATGTAACATATACATTTATGTGTTGTAAACGAAATGAAGAATTAAACCATTTTCTCTTATTCATTTGTCATCATTAACCCGAGGGCCTTATTATTTCCAGTGAGAAGCAATCAATGTGTCAAAAATAGAAAAAAAAAAAATATGTAAACTTAAAACCTGTGATTAATAAAGTCCAAAGTTTTATAACGATTCTTTTAAAATATTTACAAAATTGCTCATGAAAGTTTCGGAACATAATTCTGATGACCACAAATATTTGGCGCTCAACATTGGACTTAATCTTTGGAAATATTTCAAATTTATAAGTGGAAAAATCAGTTCAACTGTGTCCTTATGGTAAAATATGATGAAAATGAAAATTTGACGACAAATCTTACGTAATTAAAGCAAAAACAAAAACAAAACAAAACAAAACAAAAAAACAAACAAACAAAACAAAAATCCCCCAAAAAATAAAATAAATGAAAAATAGATAAATAAATAAATAAATATCTAGTCGGCGTGGTACAGTGGTAAGCGAGTTGACTATATATAGTTCGATAGTTCTTGGGTTCGATCCCGCCGATGTCTCGTCCTTCAGATAGGACAGTAAAACCAAGACCTCGTGTCGCGATAGGCTTGCTTCGTTGGAGATCCCTCACTGTTTCGGGAGGGTCCGTTGCAAAGTTCAACAGGGGCGTATATTATGATATGATTTTGTGTAGGCTAAAATGAAGCCGCACGCTTCATAAGAGGCACGTAGCGCCGAAGGGGGGGGGAGGACATCTCCTCCCGCAGGAGGGGGGGGTCAAGGGGCCTCCCCCGGGAAAAAAGAAACAAAATGCTGCATTTTTGAGTATACTTGAGTATTTGACATAATAATATTTCAATACAATTTGACAAATATCATGATAGTGAGAAATGATTAAAAACAAGATATCATAGAATATAAGACTCTTTTATAGGCTGCTATAAAAGATACATCAGTTACAACCGAGGGATCTCAAAATCAAGTAAAACCTGAAGCTTTCCGAGGGTTTCGCATGATTTTGAGACCCTGAGGGTGTAACTGATGTATCTGTCATAGCAGCCTATAAAAGAGTATTTTTCTCTCAAATTTTTGGCCCAAAATTGAATTTCCAAAAAAATCGGAAAATATTTAACTTAATCGAATCAGGAAAATTTTGTCATATTCATGTTCAGCGTCCTCGAAAATGGTTTATTCTAATGAATAAACCTAGATCAATATTCTCTTTGCCTTAAAAAGTAAAACAACGAAGAAAAAGGAGTTTTTATTTGATAAGAACAAACAAATGAACAAAAATGCCCCATGCCCCCCCCCCCCCAAAAAAAAATCTGCTAAATTTTGTGTAGGCTCGAGCCTTTTAGCCTATATGTAATATACGCCACTGGTCAAAATTGATTTGTCTTTCATCAAACAGATGCCGTTGCAACATTAAAAAGTGACCCCAGGTTTTGACTTGGATCCTAGCGTGGAAATGTGACTCTCGTTGAAAATTGACATGTAGTGGTGGGTCATATTTTAACTTTAAAAATTACCCTTGTGTATAATGCTCTCTTGACCTTGTACTGCTAAGCTGCAATTCATACTGTGTACTTCTAGTTTACACAGTCACGGATCCAGGATTTCCGAAAAGGAGGGAGGGGAGGGCACATGTGTATTCGCCAAACTACTCCGGTAGCAATTTTTAGTGCCCAATCTGGATTTTTACTGATAAATATGCGGCAAATGGGGGGGAGGGGGCGGCCCCCGGACACCCCCCCCCCCTCTAAATCCGCCACTGTTACAGAATGGTCAGTTACAAAATAGTCTATATCTTACATTGGACACCATATATAGAGTATTATGCAAATTTCGATCTCATTAGACTGTTGTAGATGAGATACTTCATAGGGGGTCCTATGCACTTTTTTTTATTCTCAGTGGTGATGACAGGTGTCAACTTTCCAAATAAAGTGTGCGATTTCTCCGTAACACCTTCTGTTAAAGCTTTGATAATTTCATTTGCACACCAGTTTGCTTTTCTTTTCTTAATACTGAAAGTTACATCTAAACTCGCCATCGTGCTTTTTTCGTATAAATATATATATACGCTTAATTTTCAGCGCGTCTGAAAAGTGATACGTAACCCGTCTACGTAACGATGACGTAAAAAGTGCTAAATATAAACGACACTCCCACTTGTTTATTTATATCAAAACGAAAGTAATAGTACGCATGCGTAGTCTTAAAAGCTTAGGCCTAAATACAAAGACTAAATATGGCGACTTACGTCCGGACGTACGCTCTTTCATGAAACGGACTTAGGCGGGGCCTAAATTTGGTCGTAAGCCTTGAACTAAGCTTAGTCTTAGGCCTAAAGTTACGCCCTCTGATGAAACGGCGTCCTGGTCCTTAATGTTAGACCCAAGTATAACACTGTGGTCTTAATTCTTCCCATAGAGAGAGTCATTGGGAATGGAAAAAAATTTTAAAATCTCCTTGTCATTCACATGTTTACATCCAAATCATAATTCTTCCATATTGCAACTATAACTGTAAGCTTTGCTAAGTGTATTCTATTTTTCCAGCCTGCAACAGAGGAAGATCCAGATGAAGGCGTCAAAGACCTTGTGGAAATTACCTTGAAAAAGATGGTAAGGTCCCCTTTACCCAAGCTTCCCAATTACCTTGAGAAGGATGGTAATTCTTCCTTTACTCCATGCACTTCGAGTTGTGGTTCACCCTTCAGTACTTCTTCTTTCTTTACTTCCCAAATGTAAAGTACAAAGTGACTGAATATATTTCTCATTATTCAGGGAAAAAATTGAGTTCTCCAACACGACTGTAGATATTTTCAGTCTCCCACCGGTGAAACCGGAGGGGACTAGAAGTTTCCACTCGATCTGTCTGTCCATCTGTCTGTCTGTCCATCCATCTGTCTGTCATGCTGGTTTTTCAGACTTTTCTTGGCCATGCTTACAGATATTTTTGCACTTTATTTATTTTGTACTATTTCTTTCTTAGATTTTCTCATGATAAGTTGCTTATAATGCATTTGTTTTGTATATTTCAATTGATTTTATTGTAATTGAAAAAAGGAATACAAAATATTTTTTAGGAATTTTTTGCAATTTTAGAGTAAAAAGGGTTCGTTAAATATATTATTAATATGTGGTAAAAAGCTTTGATGTTTTTTTCCCTTCAGAACTGATTGAAAGATCTGAATGAAACTTGGCAGTGACTGTGCACACTTATCAATCTATGAGAAATCAAGGGGTTGTTTCAGTGGTTATTTGTAGATCATATGATATGACTGGTGGTTTACTTACTCAGTCTTAGGATAATGCATTATTGAATGTTATATAAGGAAATAAGTAAACAAATGTACACAGAATCCCATGGGATGTGACAACATGCACTTTTAAGTAATTCAGTGATTAATTCTTTATAATGATATACTTGCCCTGAAAGACAAAGTGTACATTCCCCATTGGGTAATGCATTGATATAATAAGAGACGTATAAGCCACATTGCAGTCTCAACAGAGTAGGGAAGTCTCAACAGAGTAGGGCAGGCTGCAGTCTCAACAAAGTAGGGCAGTCTCGGCTGAGTAGGTCAGACTGCTGTCTCAACAGAGTAGGGCAGTCTCAACAGAGTAGGTCAGACTGCAGTCTCAACAATGTAGGGCAGTCTCGACTGAGTAGGTCAGACTGCAGTCTCAACAGAGTAGGGCAGTCTCGACTGAGTAGGTCAGACTGCAGTCTCAACAGAGTAGGGAAGTCTCAACAGAGTAGGTCAGACTGCAATCTCAACAATGTATGGCCATCTCAACAGAGTAGTTCACACTGCAGTCTCAACAGAGTAGGGCAGTCTCGACTGAGTAGGTCAGACTGCAGTCTCAACAGAGTAGGGAAGTCTCAACAGAGTAGGTCAGACTGCAATCTCAACAATGTATGGCCATCTCAACAGAGTAGTTCGCACTGCAGTCTCAACAGAGTAAGTCAATCTCAACAGAGTAGGTCAAGCTGCAGTCTCAACAGAGTATAAAGTCAGTATATAACGATACAAGTGTACTGCTTTTTCTGAGTCAGAGTCAGTATACCTATTCAAGTAAGCATAAAGAGCTAGGTTCTGCTAGAATGTAATACTTGCTTGAGTAAGTTGACAGGGGGTCACTAAGACCTTTGATTTTATCATTCAGATTTAACCACTGTACAGAATTTTTTATTTGAAGGATTTAGATCACGACACGAGAGTCTCCTTCTCTGATTGGACAAAATCAGTCAACGAAGAAAATTTACTTTTAGAGGCTTTCGGCCAGTGTTTACCAAGTCTGAAGGTAAGGAAAATGTATTATATTGTATGGCCTTTGATGGTCAGATATGCTGAGGTGATGTGTTGGATCTCGCCTCTTGACCATCAAGTTTTATGTACATCTTGTGTGGCTGATGCTGAATAAATTTATGTTGCTAAGGCCCAAAAAACCCCAGGTGTATTCAGTGACCTGACCGACCCTATTTCTTTCGCCCGATCCTATACATTTTTATCACGATATCGATATAAATCCAGATTTGTGTTCACAGTTTTTATTCAAAATTATTTTAACATCAAATTATGTACGCATTTGATTTAATCTTGATCCAAGTAAAGCGTTTTACAGACAATGTAGTGGAACTTGGCCTTACTTCTAATTTTCATGGGTACTTGAACGTCATGATACTCTATCATTGGTGCCACAGTTACAGCACACTTCATAGTTCTTTCTTATTCGATGTTGATGCATGTTTAAATGACCAAATTGATTTTAATCCTGTTGCATTTTTGCTGGTTGCTGTGCTCAAACAGCTTGCACAGTTTATCTTGTGTAGAATTTAGTAAAAGTAAAAACCTTTCTTTGCTCTGTCCTTAAAGATCTTGTTGCGTGGATCATGTGAAAAAAAATTTTGACCATACAACCCTAATGTTTTCTCTATATCACTTGATCTCATTGTCTCACAGTGGGTGTGAATGGTCAGCAGGGGATGCTTTGTCCTCCATGTCACCAGATCTCACTGTCTCACAGTGGGTGTGACTGGTCAGCAGGGGATGATTTCTCCTCCATGTCACCTGATCTCACTGTCTCACAGTGGGTGTGAGTGGTCAGCAGGGAATGCTTTGTCCTCCATGTCACCTGATCTCACTGTCTTACAGTGGGTGTGTGTGGTCAGCAGGGAAATGCTTTGTTCTCCATGTCACCTGATCTCACTGTCTCACAGTGGGTGTGTGAGGTCAGCAGGGGATGTCCTCCATGTCACCTGATCTCACTGTATCACAGTGGGTGTGGCTGGTCAGCAGAGGATGCTTTGTCTTCCATGTCACCTGATCTCACTCTCTCAGAGTGGGTTTGTGTGGTCAGCAGGGGATGCTTTGTTCTCCATGTCACCTGATCTCACTGTCTGACAGTGGGTGTGACTGGTCAGCAGGGAATGCTTTCTCCTCCATGACACCTGATCTCACTGTCACACAGTGTGTGTGAGTGGTCAGTGGGTGTGAGTGGTCAGCAGGGGATACTTTCTCCTCCATGACACCTGATCTCACAGTGGGTGTGAGTGGTCAGCAGGGGATGCTGTCTCCTCCATGTCACCTGATTTCACTGTCTCAGAGTGGGTGTGTGTGGTCAGCAGGGGAATGCTGTCTCCTCCATGTCACCTGATCTCACTGTGTCACAGTTGGTGTGAGTGGTCAGCAGAGATTACTTTCTCCTCTGTGAAAACTGATCCCCATTGTTCTCTCCAGGGATGTATATTTCCACATGATTCTTATTCTTAATAATTCTTCACGATTTATAAATTCTCATCCTCTGGTGCATTATACTTTATCAAATGTTCCCATAATCTTTTTTTTCATTTCTTTAATATTGGAAAGTGCATGATATTTCCCATGATTCCATTGCAGACCAAGGAGATGTTTTTGACATTGATCAGCGATACCCAACATGAGAGTGGTATGAGTATATCACAGCAGCAGAAAAAACACGGCAACTAACTCCCTCAATGGTTTCCTAGCAACAAAAAACTACATAGCAACCTTCAATCCACAATTCTTTTCTACAGACAATTCATCAAGGCAATCATTTCCATTGCTCATACTGTATTTTACAAGATAATTGCATTCGGAAATTGAGAATTTTTGCTTTTGTCATCCTAAAATTCTTCATATTTACGGAGTTTTAAGTTTACATGCTATTTTGTGAAATAATTTTGATAAAATTGGCAGTCCTATTGATTGCAGTGCACACCGGTAGATTGATTGATACGCAAAATATAAAAAAGATGCTTTCATTTGATGTGAAGTTTATTAATATGTGTATTGAAGATTTAAAAACACTAAAACTGTTTGGTATTTCTTTTTATAATATTTACTGTTCTGTGATAGTGTTTTGATATCAAAAACCTTTAAATTATCAACGTCCATGTAACAAAAAATTAGAATCGTTAACATCCAAGTATTAAACTAATCAAATCACAATTATCTAAATATTAATATTTAAGTTTTATAAATATCAATGCCATATTTTGACATTGAGAATGTCTGGAAAATTTTATTTCGAACAAGAAAAGGAAAAAGAACATTCAAACTTTTTTCCAAATAAAGACATACTCTTCATACAAGTTTTTTTTGTAACTTTTTATTGTCGTAAATTTTATAATAGAGGTAAAATAATGATTTTCCCTCCTTGAAAAGTTTTTGTCAAATTTAAAATCAGTATTTTCTTGTACTGGATCAACTGTTAATTGAATTTGCAATATGTAATATGTTGATTAAAGGAGACTGTACATACATTAACTCTTTATGTTGTGAATGTTTCTTTTTTTTTCCGTAATGGATTATTATTTGTTGCCATGAAGGGGTTTCATTCCCCAAAATCCAAAGACTGTTATTTTATATGATGTACATTTTGCAAATATTTTATGTTTATATGTTGTGTGAATCTGATTTTGTTTTATTTATGTTGATATAAAAAGTGCTGGCGGCCTCATCATTACAATGATTAAACTTGATAAAGACAATCTTCAGGGAATATTAAAATCACATTTCCATGCTTTTCTTTAGTTAAGTCAGTTTATGGCACCTCGCCTTATGATTTTAGATTATGTTGGCTTTGAGTGATATTCATTGACATGTCTAGGGATATCTCTGCGGAAACTTGCAGTAACACTTCTGATACTAATTTTGATCTAGATTTCCCTTTTGAATGATGACATTCCATATTGTAGATGTATTCATTTCTAAGAAAAATTTGGTCATTTTTCATCAAAGGGAACAACATACCAAAAAGAGTTTAACTGTCATCTAGGTCATTTAATGGTTTTTTCATGCCATATTATGTGTAATTTTATTTAAAAAAAAGCAGTTAATAAGGCTTCATTTTCATCCATTTGTATTGTATCACATCTAAGTGTATCTTATAGTAATAATAATAATAATATAATAAGATAAAAAAAGGAGCGTACAAATATCCAAAATTTAAAAATTTTAATATTTTGTTTCATACTTTGTATAGTTTTGTTTTGTAGAAGTGTAGCCATATTAACGTATATTTGATTAGTTTCAGAACTTTTACCATTAACTAATACTTATATCTGTCGAAAAAGACAATTTAAATGCAAGTACAACATAAACTTCAAAGGAAGGGAAATGTACAGTATACTTACTGCATTCCATGTACAGTAGATTACATGTATTCCTGCTTTAGCTTATATGTTTGCTACATAGATATGTAGACAATGAATTATAATTCTCTAAATAGATTTCAAAAACCATGGTTTGTGCTTATACTAGAAGTAAAAGTTTAGAGGAATTCTTATTCTAGAAATAGTCCAAGCTGCTATTACATAGGTACAGTGGCAGTGTTACTGAGGTAGCCACACGATATGGCCCAAATTCAGATTCAAATTTTGTTACCTGTAATTGTTAAAGTAGACACTCCATAAACGCTACCTCTCCTGATGGTTTTAAGTAAGAAATAGTGGTATACACGTACATGGCAAAAATTGTCCTGTCTTTGATGTGCCAACAATTTCTTTATCTTTTTTATTCAGACTGTTTGCTCACAGTTTCGTTTACCCAGTATGTGTGCTATCCTTAATTGTTTAACATCAAATATTCCACAAAATTCACTCCAAAGTTTTTTCTTTATTCTTACCTGAATTTAATATAATTATTTTAAAAAAAATTTTGAGGGGTGGTAATTTAATGGGGGGTTTTTTTTGTAAAAGATTTTCATATATCTTACCTGAATTTAACATAATTATTTTTAAAAAAATTTTTTGTTTTTGGTAATTTTTTTTTTTTTTTTTTTGTAAAAGACTTTTATACATCTTATCTGAATTTAACATAATTAATTTTAAAATGGTTTCTGGTTAAAAGTTATTTTTAGGAATATATAATATATTACCATTGAGCATATCTGTAAGAATTACCATTTAAAGATTTCAATACAGTGCCAAATTGCTGTCTGTGTCATTGTCATAATGTAGCAATCACAGACTGCCTAGTTCTGGAATGCCTACCTGAAGTCTAAATTCTGGGTCATGTTTTATGGCTTTTCGTGTGCCAGCTTTTTGTTTTTGCCTTCATATTTGACTCGGCATTTTTTGTCTTGCCAGTAAATGTTTTCAGTAGATTCCGTCCTGTAGTAGAAAACTGTGTTAACTTTTTATTTCAATGTGTAAATTTTTGTGGTTATAATTTTTTTCAATAAAATATTAGACAAATTTTATTTTGCTTGTTTCTTTTTCTCCATTAATCCATCCATCTGCATCTGTCCTACTGTCAGTTCATTTGTCAGTATTTCTCAGTCTGATAATCAGTTCATCTATCAATATCTCTCAGGCTGTATGTCAGTTCATCTGATGTTACTCTGCCAGGGTGGCCACTGATCCTGTGGACACGTTACCCTGCCAGGGTGGCCACTGATCCCATGGACACGTTACTCTGCCATGGTGGCTACTGATCCCTTGGACATGTTGCTCTGCCAGAGTGGCCACTGATCCCGTGGATACGTTATTCTTCCAGGGTGGCCACTGATTTCTTGGAAAACGTTACTCTACCAAGGTGGCTAGTGATCCTGTGGACACGTTACTCTGCCAGGGTGGCCACTGATCCCTTGGACATATTATTTTACTTATATGGTGGTGGCACCCGTCTGGTACGATATCATAATTTTGTCCGATGTATTGAGGGATCTTCCACATGCCAAGATATACCATGACCAAAAACCTCAGTTTATACCGCGACACCCAGGCTCAGTTTATACCGCGACACCCAGGCTCAGTTTATACCGCGACACCCAGGCTCGGTTTATACTTTGTTATGCGGAGGACAAATAGGAGGCAGGTAATAAATGACCTTAGACCCAGAAGGAGGAGGGAAGGGCCTTTTAGGTGCTGACGTATACTGTAACACGGGCCCGCGGCTTATATTGTCTCATTCCCGAAAGGGACCTGGGGGCTACGTGTATTAGCCAAACTACTCAGCCATTTTTGGTGCCAAATCTGGATTTTCATTGGCAAATATGTGGCGAAAAGTAGGGCCTGGGTACCCTCTAAATTCGCCACTGGGTTGGGAGGCTGAAGATAATAATTCATCCAACACCCAGCAAGAAGGGATCTTTTAAGCGCTGACGTAAACCATGATACAGGGCCTCAGCTTATACCGTGATACAGGGCCTCGGCTTATACCATGATACAGGGCCTCAGCTTATACCGTGATACAGGGCCTCGGCTTATACCATGATACAGGGCCTCGGTTTATACCGTGATACAGGGCCAATCTCTATTGTTACCGTGATATAGGATCTCGGTTTATTCCGTGATACATGGCCTCGGTTTATACCGTAATACAGGGCCTCGGCATATACCGTGAGGCAGGGCCTCGGTTTATACCGTGATACAGGGCCTTGGTTTATATCGTGATACAGGGCCTCAGTTTATAATGTCTCTGGACAGAGTGGGAGGCAACCCGAACCTGGGTCAGTAGATCTGAGATCCAAAGGAGCAACCCAACCCATCTAAAATACTTTGAATTTGATTTCAAAAGTAGCACGTAACATGATACAATACTGTATTCAAGCGGCCACCAAAAGGAAGATGGAAAAGTGGTAATATAAGACAGATGATCTCCTAATTGATTTTATATAAACGGTAAGTAGTAAGTGACAGAGAAATGTAGACAGGTGACTACTTAATACAGGTGGTTGTTGAGGACAGGCGACTGCTTAATACAGATGGCTGTTGAAGACAGGTGACTGCTTCGTACAGGTGGTCTTTACTGAAGGTTTGATCTATGATCAGAATCAAGCATTGTGGGAAGAATCTGAGATATATTGAAATAATTACACGATGGTAACTCTATTAATTCATTTATCACATTACGTTCCTGGTGAAAAAAAAATGTGGTACAATATAGGTACATACTTTCTCATGAAAACCAAATGGTACATCATGGGGATTTTTAGATCTCTCATTTTTCACCCTGTGTCCTTCATGTTTTCTTTGCATGTGGAAATACTTCTAGCCCGAAAAACTGAAATCTCATCACCCACGCTCCTTATCACCCCCACCCCCCCTCCCCCCACACTTTATCATCCCACACCTTTCCAAACCATCAAATACAAGATTGTGGTCAGTTCTTTAATTTGGACTAATAAGATTGGAAGACTGATTTGAATTTTACGTCACTTTCATCAATTTTTCAGTTATATGGCGACATGGAAACAGGAGGTGACCAACCTCTTAAACATACTGGCGTAATCCGGGAATCGAACCCGGATCGTCCGCACCGCAAGACAAGTACCTGCATCAAGATTTGTCTAGCCCTGTCCCATAATGCTGTTAGAATACCACAATGCACCACGCCATGAATGCTGAACACATGTTGCGGTTCATTGTTCTGGACAGATAACGAACTCCAAGTTTGGAAATAAATAGCGAGATACAAACTTAATACAATAACGAGATACAAACTTAATAAAATGAAACAGTCCCCAGTGCGACTAAGTGGGTTTGTGTCCCTTTCCTCTTTTCACCGTTTTATAAATCGTAATCACAATGTAGTTGGTGGATTTTTTTGTTTCTGTACAAGTGATTCAAATATTACTTAAACGACTTTAAATGGCTTTTATCACTGAACAAAGGATGTACCAAGCCTAGATTCCCCTCCCTCCCTTGACTCCCCTCCCCTCCTGGACTACCCTCCCCTTCACTCCTGGAGATACATTTTTCTAGATCCACAAACGATTGGAGATACACCTTATTGAGTCCCAACAGGTTTGCCAGTTCTGAAGGATTCCTCGGCACTGACGATCAGTTTACTGACGTATATCACGTCATCTCCCTTCACGTCGCATTCGGCTTTACCTGTCAAAGACAATGTCCAGTATTATTATCTGATATAAGGGTAGTCAGTAACAGGACCAAAACAATAGATAAAAAGAAAAAAAAACCAAACAAACAAAACCAAAAAAACAAACACAAAACAAAACAAAAAACAAAAACAAAACAATACAAGAAAAAAGAGGAGTTACCGGCTCAGTTATGTGGCAGAAGTCACCATGGAGCTATACAATGCCAAAAAAAAAAAAAAAATAGATGAGAACAAAGACAACACAAAACCGCACCCAACGAAAATCTGGTTAAGTTAAGGTGAACAGGAAGTCTGGGACTGAAAGTTCAGGATAATCGTCAATTTTTATGTACAACATCTTCCCTCTACTGAATCCGCCAATGAAGTTACCTGTGATGACATCTAAGAAGTGCATGACTTCTATACGATATGCCTCCGTATAACGTGATATCCCGTCCTGCCACACTGTGCCCTTCAGCTGACCTTTACTATCCCAGCATTCTGCCTGTGACGTCATTGGGTTCTGTACAATAAGAAGACCGTCACTTCCCAGAACCTTCAAGAAAACGGAGACCGATCGCGGAATAGTTTTTATTTTTATTTTTATCATCTTTTGTAAGCAATGTCTGCAAATAAAGCCTTAAGTTAGATGAATAAATTCTAAAGGAAAATAGATAAGTAAATAAACATTAAAGCAAATGAATAAATGAAAGATTTACATGTAAAGTTGTTGTTGTTGTTACATATATTGTATTTATTTATTTATTTATTATCTATCTTTTTTTTTTTAATCGTCAGAGCGAACTGTCCGTCGCCCATCTCCCCTTTCCTCAAGAATTCTGAAGAATTCTCGAATTCGGACATCCGGGTATTCGATAAAGAGCATTCGAAACATATGGCGTAAAAAGTTGGACTTTATCATACAGAGTAATACGTCTTTCTGAAAGAATTTTGATGAAAAGAAAAAAATTGAAATGTTTTATCGTTTAAACAAGTAAATTTTGAATACATGACTTACATATTTCCGATCGTATTTTATAAGAAAAACCCGTTAGAATTGATACAGAAGAACTTATGCTGTATTAAGATAAACCCCGAGTTTCACCCCCCAAGTGTCATGACCAGACTCCTCGGGTATCTACGATACAGTAGAGACAGTGGCGTCACGTCGACTTCAAGAGTAGTCTTAACTCTAATACTTAAGTTAGTTTTTCAAGGAATTCAAATGAGCGTCACATCCCCAATTTAGCCTTTTGTTAAATATGTTTTACCTCAAACCGTTGGTCGTATCCGTAGTTAGTGCCCCTGAAGTTTTCAACAAACCCCATCAGGCCACTGGGAAACTTCAAGATGATTGACACGCCATCAATGTCATCAATACTTCTATATAAGGGACTGTAGGCGTTGCCATAGACGAATAGTTCATGGGGGCGTTCACCGGCCAACCATGTCAACAGATCGAACTCATGTATGACCGTGTCGGCAAATATACCACCTGTTCACAGAATGAGGAGTATGATGTGCTTTATAAATTAATAAATAAGTGAATAAATAGATAATGAGAAACAATGATCTTTTTCTTGGACAGCCAAATTGCAAACTTGGTCATCGCATGTACAATAAACTTTGATTTGTTTCATAAAATGTGTAATGTATACATGTAAATGAATGAATCATTATGAATAGAGCAACAATGGGATCTCCCTTGATTTTTCAGTAGTAATCTTATCACGACTTCGACTTGAAGGGCAATTTAATTAAAATCAGATATGATTTTAATTAAATTGACTTGAAAGGTTACCGACCATTTTGTACCTTAGTGGTATAACCAGGGAATCGAACCCCCACTGCTTATTCACTGTATGCCCTGTCCGTATCAAAGTGGTTTTGATTGTACGTTTGTTTGTTTATTATTTGTTTGTTTTATTTTATTATTATCTTTTTTTGTTTGTTTTTTGTTTTTTGTTTTTTTTTCTGGTTTTTTTTTTTGGGGGGGGGTGTCTTTGGGTGACGTCATATCTTCGGACTGATCTCTGACTCTGAATATCTAAGCTATAGACAACAATACTGATTTAGTTAAATGTCATTCTGACATTTCGATTCCTCTCACCTGCATTCGTGATATACTCCTTACTGGGAACGAGGCTATACAATTCCCTGGCCGTCAGTTTAATCATGCGCAGTGTTCCGATCTCACCTCGGCGAATTTTGTTGTACATGGATCGTACACTATCGTCAAACCGCCTTGAATGAATGAAATCACGGTGGTGTAACGTGTGTAACAACTTGACATACAAATAGAATATAATACTTGTATCATATCATATACATAAACAATATGTTATTTATAGTATTAGTGATCAAGATCATATGACATATATACATAAAACAAAGATAGTTATTATAGGAATTGCAGTTATGATAGTTACAAATGTACAAAGAAAAAAAATCATTCAAAAGAATGAAATCTCCCCTTTCTTAGATATTTTCAGGTTCTCCCTTAGGTATGATCGCTGATATTTTCCATTGAGTATGATTGCTTACTTGTTTCCCTTGGGAATGATGGCTTACTTGTTTCCCTTGGGAATGATTGCTGACTTTTTCCCGTTGTGTATGATTGCTTACTTGTTTCCCTTATTGATGATTGCTGACTTTTTTCCCTCTGAGATGATGGCTTACTCGTTTCCCTGAAGTATGATTGCTTACTTGTTTCCCTTGGGGATGACTGCTTACTTGTTTTCATTGGGAATGATTGCTTATTTGTTTCCCTTGTTGATGATTGCTGACTTTTTTCCCTCGGGGATGATTCCTTACTTTTTTCCCTTGCGTATAATTGCTTACTTGTTTCCCTTGTTGATGATTGCTGACTTTTCCCTTGGAGATGATTCCTGACTTGTTTCCCTTGGGAATGATTGCTTTTTTCTTACCCCCTGGGGATGATTGATAACTTTTTTTTTTCTTGGGGATGATTCCTTACGTGTTTCTCATGGAGATGATTCCTTTCTTGTTTCCCTTAGGAATGATAGCAGATTTTTTTCCCTTGGGGATGGTTGCTTACTTGTTTCCCTTGGGTATGATCGCTTACTTGATGATTCTTTCCTTGTTTATTTCGGGATGATTGCTTACTTGTTTCCCTTTGGGATAATTCCTTAATTGTTTCCCTTGGAAATGATAACTTACTTGTTTCACTTGTGGATGATTGCTTGCTTATTCCCTTGTGGATGATTGATTACTTGTTTCGCTTGGGGATGGCTGCTTGCTTTATTATATTTGTTACATACTTCATGCGATCCAAAACATTTGAATTAAATTCCATTAGGATAAAAAAAAGCAATCAAACCACAATCTCTAGGAAGTGCGCCCCCCCCCCCCCCCCCCCCCCTCCCCTGTGAACTGTAGAATGGGTCGAATCTTTCTCTTTCTCTTTAGACACGTCCATCACTTACTTATCAAATCCACACTGTAACACTTTGCCCGCCTTCTTCGCCAGTTCGTAACATTCCTCTACGACCTCCGTTTTCAGTGAGATAGGTTTTTCGCAGAAGATGTGTTTTCCTACATCAGAAATGATTAATTGATTAGGGGATAATATGTTTGTGAATGAATAATTTGCAGGCTTAAATTGTATTGAGTTCGTAAAAAACTGGACATTTAAACAATTTGCAATTGTTCTATTTATGACTTCAGAAACTGATGTGTTATTTGTCGGAGTTTTGTCGGATCTCAGATGACGTCATCACAATTAGAAAATCTGTTTTGTGAAAGGGTGACCAGTGATAATGCGTGTTGTGTCTTACGTCATTTTGCGGGATCAGTGATGGTTTTGCCAGTCTGCAGTTAAAGGGTCGAGATCTATTAATTATTGTCTAACATAACTCCACAATTATTTCACGTACGTGGTGTCGGCATCTGCCTGATGTATTGCATACAAATTTATACATGTGCAAAGAACCCAACCGAAGCAGTGTGGGATCTTTAACTTCCCATCCTGTCGTGACACGGAACGGGATTTTCACTGTCTCGTCTCAGGATGCCGGTGTACCCACGGCTGGATTCGAACCCGGGACCTCTCAGTCCGTTGACCTCATTCACTGGACTACATCGGCTTTCATCATACATACTATGTTTGCGTCTTATTTCACAGAACTATGTCCTTATTATGGTGACGTCAGGACTATGTCCTTATTATGGTGACGTCAGGACTATGTCCTTTGTCTGGTGACGTCAGGACTATATCCTTTGTTTGGTGACGTCAGGACTATGTCCTTTGTCTGATGACGACAGGACTATATCCTTTGTCTGGTGACGTCAGGACTATGTCCTTTGTCTGGTGACGTCAGGACTATGTCCTTTGTCTGGTGACGTCAGGACTATATCCTTTGTCTGGTGACGTCAGGACTATATCCTTTGTCTACTGACGTTAGGACTATGGTCTTTGTCTGGTGACGTCAGGACTTTATCTTTGTCTGGTGACGTCAGGACTATGTCCTTTGGTGACGTCAGGACTATATCTTTGTCTGGTGACGTCAGGACTATGGCCTTTGTCTGGTGACGTCGGGACTATGGCCTTTGTTTGGAGACGTCAGGGGTATGTCCTTTGTCTGGTGACGTCAGGACTATGTCCTTTGTCTGGTGAAGTCAGGATTATGTCCTTTGCCTGGTGACGTCAGGACTATTTCCTTTGTCTGGTGACGTCAGGACTATGTCTTTTGTCTGGTGACGTCAGGACTATATCCTTTGTCTGGTGACGTCAGGACTATGGCCTTTATCTGGTGACGGCAGGACTATGGCCTTTGTCTGGTGACGTCAGGACTATATCCTTTGTCTAGTGACGTCAGGACTATGTCCTTTGTCTGGAGACGTCAGTGGTATGTCCTTTGTCTGGTGACGTCAGGACTATGTCCTTTGTCTGGTGACGTCAAGACTATGTACTTTGTCATGTGACGTCAGGACTATATACTTTGTTTGGTGAAATCATCTGCCTGAACAACGCAATGTATACAATTTATGTTTGCGCATTACACACACCCAAAGCAATGAGGGGTCTTTTACGTGCCACATCTACCGTGCCACGTGACCTCGGTTTCTACTCCCTTATCCGAAAGACCAATAGTGGGACTTGTACCTGGGACCTCTCAAGATCTCTGTCAAGAATTTTCTCTTTCACTGGGCAGAAATTGACGTGATGCTTCATTCGGTTGGGCGCTGAGCTTAGTGTCAAGATGTCATGCTTACTAGCTGTACTGGTACCATTGAGGGGTCTTTGTAGGCTCGCGCGCGTGTGTGCCACTAAGTGGTGTGTGTGTGTGAGGGGTATTAAATTGTCGCGCATGACAGCTGTATCTGTTCCACTGAGTGATCTGTATGTGTGTGTGTGTGTGTGTGTGTGTGTTTGTGGGGGGGGGGGGGTTCCAGAGAGGACTATACTTCGGAGTTTACCTGCAGGGAACATTTTTCGCATTATATCCGCCTTGGCGTTAACCAGTGTACAAACGAAAACGGCACTCACACTGTAATCAAATAAATACAACATGGTGTAACGGTGAATAGACACAAATACGTGTATAATGTATAATAAAATGACTACAGCGGACACACTGTAAACATACAAATACAATACAAAATGACTACTGCAGTCACACTGTAAACATAAAAATACAATACAAAATGGCTACTGCGGTCACACTGTAAACATACAAATACAATACAAACTGACTACTGCGGTCACACTGTAAACATACAAATACAATTCAAAATTACTGCCGTCACACTGTAAACATACAAATACAATACAAAATAACTACTGCAGTCACACTGTAAACATACAAATACAATTCAAAATAACTACTGCAGTCACACTGTAAACATACAAATACAATACAAAATAACTACTGAAGTCACACTGTAAACATACAAATACAATACAAAATAACTACTGCAGTCACACTGTAAACATACAAATACAATACAAACTGACTACTGCAGTCACACTGTAAACATACAAATACAATACAAAATGACTACTGCGATCACATTGTAAACGTACAAATATAATTTACATTTTCAGTCAAATTGTCAATGTGCAATATAATACAAAAAGACTATACAATCTGATCAAAACCATATGTTTATTCCGCTTCTCTCTTTGTCCCATTGCAGATATAGAGAAGCGGAATAAAGTTATGGTTTTGATCAGATTGTATAGTCTTTTTCTAGTGTTATGAGGTGTAGTGTTATGATGTGCAGTGTTATGATGTGTGGTGTTGTGTTATGATCTGTAGTGTTATGATGTGTAGTGTTATGATGCGTAGTGTTATGATGTGTAGTGTTGTAATGTGTAGTGTTATGATGTGTAGTGTTGTGATGTGTAGTGTTATGAGGTGTAGTGTTATGATGTGTAGTGTTATGAGGTGTAGTGTTATGAGGTGTAGTGTTGTGAGGTGTAGTGTTGTGAGGTGTAGTGTTATGATGTGTAGTGTTATGAGGTGTAATGTTGTGATGTGTAGTGTTATGACGTGTAGTGTTATGAGGTGTATTGTTATGAGGTGTAGTGTTATGATGTGTAGTGTTGTGATGTGTAGTGTTATAATGTGTAGTGTTATGATGTGTAGTGTTATGAGGTGTAGTGCTGTGATGTGTAGTGTTATGAGGTGTAGTGTTATGATGTGTAGTGTTATGATGTGAAGAGTTATGATGTGTAGTGTTGTAATGTGTAGTGTTATGAGGTGTAGTGTTATGATGTGTAGTGTTGTAATGTGTAGTGTTATGATGTGTAGTGTTATGAGGTGTAGTGTTATGATGTGTAGTGTTATGAGGTGTAGTGTTGTAATGTGTAGTGTTATGATGTGCAGTGTTATGATGTGTAGTGTTATGATGTGTAGTGTTATGATGTGTAGTGTTGTGAGGTGTAGTGTTGTGATGTGTAGTGTTGTGAGGTGTAGTGTTATGATGTGTAGTGCTATGATGTGTAGTGTTATGAGGTGTAGTGCTATGATGTGTAGTGTTATGAGGTGTAGTGTTGTAATGTGTAGTGTTATGATGTGCAGTGTTATGATGTGTAGTGTTATGATGTGTAGTGTTATGAGGTGTAGTGTTATGATGTGTAGTGTTGTGAGGTGTAGTGTTGTGATGTGTAGTGTTGTGAGGTGTAGTGTTATGATGTGTAGTGTTATGATGTGTAGTGTTATGATGTGTAGTGTTATGGGGTGTAGTGTTATTATGTGTAGTGTTATGAGGTGTAGTGTTATGATGTGTAGTGTTATGAGGTGTAGTGTTATGATGTGTAGTGTTATGATGTGTAGTGTTATGATGTGTAGTGTTATGAGGTGTAGTGTTATGAGGTGTAGTGTTATGATGTGTAGTGTTATGAGGTGTAGTGTTATGAGGTGTAGTGTTGTAATGTGTAGTGTTATGAGGTGTAGTGTTATGATGTGTAGTGTTGTAATGTGTAGTGTTATGATGTGTAGTGTTATGATGTGTAGAGTTATGACGTGTAGGGTTATGAGGTGTAGTGTTATGATGTGTAGTGTTATGATGTGTAGTGTTATGATGTGTAGTGTTATGATGTGTAGTGTTATGATGTGTAGTGTTGCGATGTGTAGTGTTATGAGGTGTAGTGTTATGAGGTGTAGTGTTATGATGTGTAGTGTTATGATGTGTAGAGTTATGACGTGTAGGGTTATGAGGTGTAGTGTTATGATGTGTAGTGTTATGAGGTGTAGTGTTATGATGTGTAGTGTTATGATGTGTAGTGTTATGATGTGTAGTGTTATGATGTGTAGTGTTATGAGGTGTAGTGTTATGAGGTGTAGTGTTATGATGTGTAGTGTTATGATGTGTAGTGTTATGATGTGTAGTGTTATGATGTGTAGTGTTATGATGTGTAGTGTTATGATGTGTAGTGTTGAGGTGTAGTGTTATGATGTGTAGTGTTATGATGTGTAGTGTTATGATGTGTAGTGTTATGAGGTGTAGTGTTATGAGGTGTAGTGTTATGATGTGTAGTGTTATGATGTGTAGTGTTATGATGTGTAGTGTTGTGATGTGTAGTGTTGTGATGTGTAGTGTTATGTGTAGTGTTATGATGTGTAGTGTTATGAGGTGTAGTGTTATGAAGTGTAGTGTTGTAATGTGTAGTGTTATGAGGTGTAGTGTTATGATGTGTAGTGTTATGATGTGTAGTGTTATGATGTGTAGTGTTATGATGTGTAGTGTTATGATGTGTAGTGTTATGATGTGTAGTGTTATGATGTGTAGTGTTATGATGTGTAGTGTTATGATGTGTAGTGTTGTAATGTGTAGTGTTATGATGTGTAGTGTTATGATGTGTAGTGTTGTGAGGTGTAGTGTTATGAGGTGTAGTGTTGTAATGTGTAGTGTTATGATGTGTAGTGCTATGATGTGTAGTGTTATGATGTGTAGTGTTATGAGGTGTAGTGTTATGAGCTGTAGTGTTATGAGGTGTAGTGTTATGACGTGTAGTGTTATGATGTGTAGTGTTATGATGTGTAGTGGTGTGATATGTAGTGTTATGAGGTGTAGTGTTATGAGGTGTAGTGTTGTGATGTGTAGTGTTATGATGTGTAGTGCTATGAGGTGTAGTGTTGTGAGGTGTAGTGTTATGAGGTGTAGTGTTATGATGTGTAGTTTTATGAGGTGTAGTGTTATGATGTGTAGTGCTATGAGGTGTAGTGTTATGAGGTGTAGTGTTATGAGGTGTAGTGATATGATGTGTAGTGTTGTGAGGTGTAGTGTTATGACGTGTAGTGTTGTGTAGTGTTATGAGGTGTAGTGTTATGATGTGTAGTGCTATGAGATGTAGTGTTATGAGGTGTAGTGTTATGAAGTGTAGTGATATGATGTGTAGTGTTATGATGTGTAGTGTTATTACGTGTAGTGTTGCGATGTGTAGTGTTATGGGGTGTAGTGTTATTATGTGTAGTGTAAAGATGATGGATAAATCCAAACCACAAGTCCAAAAATCATGAAACCATAGGACATACAAAATCAGTGAAAATGAAAAACAAATGGAAAATAACAAAATATGTCTACTTGAAGAGCATATGTGAACCCCTGTGATGGAGTGAGATCAGGTGCCCGGGGAGAGTGAGCATCTCCTGCTTGCTAGCAACACCCGTCACATATACCCCGTAGAAAGAGTCAAATCGTGTGAATTCCATATGTATCTATATATGGAGAAGTCGAAGTAGGTAACCTTCTAGTAAAGAAGGTGTCAAATCTGTGTAAAGTGATCGGAATCGGTCTCAGTCCAGAATATCATTTAAAAGTCTGGATAACGAGATATCATATGGAGTAATAAGAGTCTCGTAACGACCGTAGAACTTCCTCAGTGACGATGCTAGTCTAGCACATATATAACCCTGGTTGAGCAGCTTAACTGAAAGTCGCCTAGCCCTCAGAACAAAGTCATTGTAATTTGAACATGCTTTGGAATAACGTATTAACTGAGATATGAATACGCCGTATGCGGGCGATGATGGAATGTTGCTACTTATGAAAGGAAAGTTTGTGATAGCGAAATTGAAATCGTCACGTTTGTCATAGAGTGAGGTGTTCAATTGACCATTAATGTCGAAAGACAACATAATATCTAAATACGAAGTAGAATTACTAGTTTCTGTGGTTTCTTTGACCTCCAGTTCACTTGGATAGATGATGCTAAGGTAATCCGCGAATGAAGGATTATTAATTGAAAGCAAGTCATCTATATATCTGTAAGTAAAATTGAAGCCAAGAGCCAATTGTTTTTTTTCCTTGCGAAAGCAAAGACTGAATGAACTCAGCTTCGTATGAATAAAGGAATATGTCAGCCAGAAGCGGAGCACAGTTAGTGCCCATTGGAATGCCGACAACTTGTTGAAAAACCTTACCTCCAAACACCACAAAAATGTTATCGATAAGAAAGTTCAACATCTGAATGACAGCTGTTTCAGTGTATTTATTTTTGGAATCAGAATTTTCCCTAACAAAGTAAGTTTTATCGTGGCCTATTACTATATATTTGAATTTGCGGCTTCCGTTTTTACTAGTAAATGCATTTTGAATAATTTCCGCTAATCTGTCTTTTAATTTCTGATGAGGGATCGTTGTGTACAGAGTCGAAAAGTCAAAAGACTTGATGGAGTGAATTTTAGTAAAACTTTTTGATTTTAGATGTTCTAACAACTCTTTTGAATTTTTAAGGATCCACATTTGATTAATTCCACTTCTGGAATATACTGTTTCGCAATATCTATGAAGGCCAGATTTAATTTCTGATAATATTTTTGTGAGTAGCATCGATACAGATTTTGTGGAACACTTCGAGGAACCAGCGATAAAGCGTTGTTTGTACGGAGTTTTGTGCATTTTTGGAATACAGTACAAATATGGAAGTTCTAAATTCAATTTATTTGAGTCAATACCAAACGTATTGAGGACAGATTTATGATTCTCGAGTACATCCGAAACCGAAAAGTTCGTGAGAGTATAAGTAGGATTTCCTGGAGTTGAATTTAATCCTAATTCTTTCACTAGGCTGTCAAAGTAATATTTCTTACAAGTAAATGTATAATTATTAGATGCTTTATCTGCTGGTGTAATGATATAATGTTCTTGGAGGAAGGTAAGTTCTCTGACAACATCAGGATCTTTAAAAATAGATTCGAATCTGGTGTTTACAGAACCTTGTAATTTTCTAATTTTTGATCTCAGCAGTACTGCAATAGATTTTATCCATTCCGAAAGAGTGTCGACTTGTACTTCCTCTCTTTTTGCCCATCGTGTGGCATATTCCTCGCAGCAGTTCATAATATTCTCAAAATTTTGGCTCCATGTAAATGATCTGGGTTCTCTGTATTTTGGACCTTTAAGTAAAAGTTCTCTTAATTTAGTGTTTTTAACTATATCGAGATCACCAGTAATGACATGGCCACAAGGAGAATATACGAAATTAGATGAGGAACATGCACACGGTTGAGAATGGCATGCAGAGTTGCTAAGATCAAGACACTGTAGAAACCCTTTGTAATTATAAATTTTGGATGCAACTGATGGCGTGTAGCTATAGGAAATACATGGCGAATCTTTGTTTTTGAAATATGGAGGTATTTTCTCTAAAACAGACTTATGATTTAAAATTTGTGTTATGAGGTGTAGTGATATGATGTGTAGTGATATGATGTGTAGTGTTGTGATGTGTAGTGTTATGATGTGTAGTGTTATGATGTGTAGTGTTGTTATGTGTAGTGTTCTGAGGTGTAGTGTTATGGGGTGTAGTGTTATGATGTGTAGTGTTATTATGTGTAGTGTTATGAGGTGTAGTGTTGCGATGTGTAGTGTTATGAGGTGTAGTGTTATGATGTGTAGTGTTATGAGGTACATGTATAGTGTTGCGATGTGTAGTGTTATGAGGTATAGTGTTGCGATGTGTAGTGTTATGAGGTGTAGTGTTATTATGTGTAGTGTTATGAGGTGTAGTGTTATTATGTGTAGTGTTAAGTAGTGTTAAGTAGTGATATGTGATATAGTGTTATACATGTCGTTTTATATAGTTTTATATATCGTTAGTGATAGTGATAGTGATAGTTTTATATATCGTTAGTGATAGTGATATGTAGTGTTGTGTACTGATATGTAGTGTTATATGGTGTTAGTACTGATCCACTTATTGAAAATGACCAGAGAGAGAGAGAGAGAGAAATGAATCACCTTCTGTCAAGCACGACTTGGTCGATGTCCTCAGGAGAAAGAATTTTTGCATTCTTCAGTCGGTATTTGGTGACCAGTGATTGGATAGTGTTGTGATAGTCCGGTAGATCGACCAGGTACTTAATGTCAACTCTTTCGTCGAACACCAGGTGGCGCAAGTGTACTTTACCCATCCTGCCCACCCCTACAATGGCCACATTGAGGAGTTCCGACATGATCCGTACCCACGTCTCCTTTTCCTTCATAATATACCAATGTGTATATAACTAAATATATATACAGGCAAGTTAGTTTTGTTTTCATTTTGGTTTAGTTGTTTTGCATTCTAGCAGGAGTGCTGCTGTTATTTTTTCATTTTTAGTAGAATTTAGTTGCATTATATGTTTTAGGTTTAATTTGTTTCTTTTCTTTCTTTCTTTTTTTTTTTTTTTGTTTTTGTTTTTGTTTTTGTTTTTTTTTTTTATTAATTTTTTTCTTGTATTGTTTGGGGTTTAATTTTTTATCATGTGGGGGGATGGGGGGGGGGGGGGTGGGTGGCGGAGTTATTTTCTAATGTCAACAAATTGGTCGAGAGGGGGTCCACCTCCAATGAATTTTCCGACTGGGGGTTTACCGTTTTCGGTAGTATGAAACCTCGTGTTCCTACCATCTTCGGTAGTATGGAACCTCGGGTTTTTACTATCTTCGATAGTGAGGGACCTCGTGTTTCTACCGTCTTCGTTGGTATGGGACCTCGGGATTTTAACGTTTTCAGTACTAAAGAACCTCGGGGTTTTATCGTTTTTTGTAGTATGGGATCTCGGGTTTTTACCGTTTTCGGCAAAATTCAGGTGAACTGGGGAGATTGTCATAATAAACAGCATCACTCAACATTTATTTTATATATTTATTTATTATTTGGAGGGGGGGTGGTATAGGCCTGCAGGCGATCGAACCGTGGCCACATTATATATCTCTTTTTTCATATATTGATGTGTGCTTGTATTGGAAACATGAAAATAAATAACAGGGGCCAAGTTTTATTTCTTACTTCTTCATACCGTAGGTGTGCTAATTGTCGTTTTCGTCTGTACATTTTGAAATAAATGGTCGGGCACTCTTATGTATTTATCGAAACGTAACACAAGTAAATAACAAAGTATATGTAACAGAAACATATAAATAAGAACGTCATTTACCTGAGACAGTGTCCAGGACAGATATGAAATACCTTATATAAACGTCAACTTATCTCTGTCCCGGTCTCTGATCGTCTGCAAGTAATCTTACAGATGGCTGAAAGTGACACACTCTGTCTTATCTCACAAATCACTACTGACACGTATTTGTATTTGTATGAAGAAAGCCGACGTGGCTCAGTGGATGAGGTGCTTGTCTCATGGCAGAGAGGTACAGGGTTCGACTCCCGCCGTGGACACACCGGTGTTCTGTCTTTCGGATAAGATATCAAAAACCAAGGTCCGCGCGTGTCGCGTACAAATGATCTTCGGCTGCTTCAGGCAGATGCCGTCTTTATATATGTAATCAATCAATCAATCAATCAATAAAATGCAGTTATTGATTGGTTCGATCGAATATAGACGATTTTATTTTTAATACGAGTAAAATTCAGGGCGTTTATATTGCATATAAATCAAACAATCGAGTTCTTAGTCGAGTGAAAGCGTAATACACGCATTAGACATGTTTCTCAGTTTTTGCTGTAGAGGTGTGCAGATGCTGAGGGAAATTAACAAAAACAAACAAAAATAAAAAAAAACAAACAAACAAACAAACAAACAAAAACAAACAAAAATAAAAAATGAAAGGACTTGAAAGTCCTCAAGGTCGGAATTGCATGGTCAAGTACATCAAATGTAATAAAGTCGTGATCCACCAAGAGATCACACACTAAGCGTGCAGTGTTTAGGATCAGTATTGACAAAAACACGGTCTGCGCACAGGTGCTCGTTTTCATATAAATAACGGCTCCGCCCCTGTACACCCCTGTACATCTCCGTCTCGTACTATATAGTTATCTCATTCTCTCATCACTTTTGATATTGACAGTAGTGTGAAATTAACAATCTGGACAGTCTCCCGCTGTACATGTACATTTGGGGAAAACCACGTTTACACGTGGAGATCTATAAATAACTGGCTATTTTTAGTAGCATTACATATCAACAACTACCGAGACGTTTGTTTATCGTTGTGACGAGAAGATTGTAGAGTACTTCGAATTCCACTGCTATAAAAAGAAGCGATAGTTTTATTAATTATAATACAACGGATACTAGTACGGACTAGTAGTGTATTTCTTAAATTACGGCACAGCTACACAATAATGTCAATCGTACTTTTTCGGGACTTTCCGTCGAGTATTCGGAAAGACTGCAAGTCCTCTAGCGCATGAATATAACTCGTCTAAATCGATGGAATAACGGCACATCTATTTTCTCATCTGATCAAACTTATCTTTTATTGACTCATACAATATGAATTATAAGTACTGAAAGTAAATCTAATCACGCTTTTTCTAAATATCTACGCACTATTTATACACGAGGAGGTATTTTCTGCGTTCCACGCATTCTCCACAGCTTATTGTAACGACTAGGGTCTGGAATTGCTACGCAATTCCGACCAAAAACCCAAACAAACAAACAAAAAACAAAACCAAGTGCAGCAGCGAAAACAGTCCTTACATCTATTTATTTTATGAGTATTTTGTATGTTTTTCTCTATGTCTCTGTCTTCTGGGTACCTTTCATAATTAGATCAAGTGTCGGTATTCTGGAGGATCGACAATATCTATGTCACGTGACTCCATTTCAGTTAACAGGAATTGCGCGCTGTAGTTTTTTTTTAAAGGAAATGCCGTATGAATGTAAATCTTCGGTATTATATGCAGAAAACCTAATAATGTCAAATAACTATAATACAACATTAAGAGTGAAGGATAACGCTTGGTGTGATGGATTACGCTTGATGTGATGGCATACGACGCTGATGTAATGGATAACGCTTGGTGTGATGGTTAATGCTTGCTGGATTGATGGTTAACGTTTGGTGTGGTAGTTAATTAACGCTTAGTATGATGGTTAAAGCTTTGTGTGATGCTAACACTTGGTGTGGTTGTTAACGCGTGCTGATGTGATGGTTAACGCATGGTGTGATGGTTACAGTTCGCTTGTATGATGGTTAACGCTTGGTGTGATCGTTATCGCTTGCTGGTGTGAAAGTTGACGCTCGTTGGTGTGATTGTTAACGCTTGCTGATGTGTGATGTTTAACACTTGGTGTGATGGTTAACGCTTGGTTTACGGTGCAGGCGATCCACGTTCGAGCTACTATAGCTATGAGGTTGTTGACATATCGTGATTCCATGTGGCGATAGCGTTGAAAAATTATGGAAAGCGGCATCGTATTACCTTGAAGCACTCATTTCCGTCTTAAAAACCCTGTACAACGACGCTTCAATTTCTATCTGAAGTTGTCGTTCCTTGTGAGCAAAGAAACTTCTCTGAATAGAGGCATCTTGGTTCACCATTGTTTTAATCACATTCCGCTGGAGGCCTCATTGCAATACACGGAGCGTAGAAGAGACAACCTATGACGTTGGGGTGACAGACGTGAATAGAAAATGAATGTCGTTACTAAGCACGTATCTATGACGTCATTATAAGCTAGTCATGCCAAAGTTTATGGCGTAGTCACGAGGGAATTTAGAATGTCTAATAGAGAGTGAAATCATATTCTTCATTATCTTCCTGGACAAAATGTCATCCGACGAGAACGAAATATCGGGTAAATCCAGGTCAAAACTTCGAGTGTTAGACCCCATCAATGCAAGGATTACTGAAAGCGGATTGAAACTATACCCAAGAAATCCTTCAGACCCGGAAAAGAAACCGTTCCTATACTATCCTTCCGTCACTTATACCCGTAAACAACCGCCGAACACCCGAGTGAATATGTGGGCCTACGGAACTAATGACATCATAAAGCTGCTGGTATCTGGTGGTGTGCCCAACTGGGTCTTCCAGCCACAATATTGGAACAAACTGGAGGAAGAAATAGGTCATTCAGACGACAGATTCTATAAATATCGCTCACCAACCAAACGGCTCTGTGAATTGTGGCAAATGAAGAAACGGACCAATGTGTTGCAATTTGAAATTGAGAAAAGCATCGTGGAGGCTAGACAAAAGCAGAAAAACATTCTACGGAAAGTGTCGAGAAAAGCCGAGGAAGTTACGAAACGAACAGAAAATGTATTGAAGAGAAATGCAGAAACTAGGCAAAAAGGGGTAGATGCCTATTTTGAAAAATTAGAAAAGCGCGCGAAAAAGAATTTGCCGAAAGCTGTACAAGACCATATAAACAAGTCTATACATAAGCGGAAAAATAATATAGGTATGTTGAGTGAACGCCGAAAGAGGGTTACATTCCCAAACATCTGACTAAAGCAGGTGGTAAATCTGGATGAATGATGTCCAGTATTGGCTTTATGTCCATGTAAAGTGTTTGTAAATAAAGATTATAGTATAAACAGTGTGAAATGGTTCATTATCTTTTACAGCGGATTCATAAAAAGTGCGGTAGGATCGTTGGCCATGAAGCTAGATGATAAAGCGTCCGCACGGTTTGCAGAAGTTCCTGAGCGCGATTCCCAGTTTCCAATATTGTTTCTCTTTCGTTAAGCACCATGTGTGGACGCAAAACAAAAATCTATGTCCTAAAAAAAAGCTGATAATTCAATATTCATTTGCCTTTTCAAATACATCCAAGTGCAACACACACAAAATACATAAATAAATTGTAAATTAGGGGTGAACTTCAAGAAACGATTAGGAGTCCTTCGAAGGGAAGTGTGAATCAAAAAAACAAGAAGAAACACTCGATGTCCGACACATTTCCGCCACTTAGCCTTTAAAAATGAAAAAAAAAATGTAATAAATAATAAATAAACAAACAAATAAATGAAACAAAATGAAATAAATAAATTAATAAATACCAAAATGTAAGGTAAAATCCATGTTTGTTAAATTAGCACATCAGAGGATAAAATTTTCGATCTCAAAATGATTCCATCCTATAATTGATACTGGATAATTAAGCATTGAATGATGACCCAATAAAACCGGTATATATAGGTATTACAGGTGAAAAGTGTCAAGCCGGCGTGGCCTAGTGGTATAGCACTCGTCTCCTGATCCGGAGGCCGGGGTTCGAGTCCCGCTTTGGTCATGCCGGTCCTGTCTTTCGGATGAGACAGTAAAAACCGATGCCCCGTGCCGTGGTATGTATGGCACGTTAAAGATCCCTCACTGCTTCGGCTGGGTCCGTTGCAAAGATCAAAATGTGAAATATTCGTGGTGTGACGTTAAACAAAAATCAATCAATCAATCAATGAAGAGTGTCACGTGACTGTAGAAGCGGTATATAAAGGTATTAGTGGTGAAGATAAAGTCACGTGACTGTAGACTTACATGGTAAGTTCATGATTGAAATATGACGTCACTTGCATCGATCAAGACGTAGATGAACAAAAACATGAATACATATATCGTATCAATATATTTAATTTATGAATTTGAAAAATAATAGCACCTCATGAATGTTTACCTCTCTTTTATACTGGGGGACGAAGGAACGTCAATACTTCGGTTTTTCTCGTGTTATCACCGAAATCAATTAGGAAACACACGAGGTGAGGCAGAATGACCTACAAATGTCTGTTTAGGCTTCTGTTGTGATGTCATTGTAATCACCTAGGAAACACACGAGGTGAGACAGAATGACCCACAAATGTCTGTTTTAGCCTTCTCTGGTGATGTCATTGTAGTCACCTAGGAAACACACAAGGTGAGGCAGAATGACCTACAAATGTCTGTTTTAGCCTTCTCTGGTGATGCCATTGTAGTCACCTAGGAAACACACGAGGTGAGGCAGAATGACCTACAAATGTCTGTTTTAGGCTTCTGTTGTGATGTCATTGTAATCACCTAGGAAACACACGAGGTGAGGCAGAATGACCTACAAATGTCTGTTTAGGCTTCTGTTGTGATGTCATTGTAATCACCTAGGAAACACACGAGGTGAGGCAGAATGACCTACAAATGTCTGTTTTAGTCTTCTCTGGTGATATCATTGTAGTCACCTAGGAAACACACGAGGTGAGGCAGAAAGATCTACAAATGTCTGTTTTAGTTTTCTCTGGTGATATTATTGTAGTCACCTAGGAAACACACGAGGTGAGGCAGAATGACCTACAAATGTCTGTTTTAGGCTTCTCTGGTGATGTCATTGTAATCACCTAGGAAACACACGAGGTGAGGCAGAATGACCTACAAATGTCTGTTTTAGTCTTCTCTGGTGATATCATTGTAGTCACCTAGGAAACACACGAGGTGAGGCAGAAAGATCTACAAATGCCTGTTTTAGGCTTCTCTGGTGATATCATTGTGGTCACCTAGAACAAGAGGGAATAGCCTTTTTTGTAAGAGTCCGTCCGATGATTAAGGAATCATGACTTCTCAAGGGGAGGAAATTTCTGTTTTTTCTGTGAAGGTCCCCCAAGCATCTGAAAAGAAACAAAATATACAAATAACAAAACCTCACACATAAACATGAATCGTGATGAATATATGCAAAATGTGTCACATGGTCAATTCCCAGGATCACACTGCTCTGTTTATTGTTGTTTATCAATCATCTACATGGTCTATAGGTCCATTGTATACAGGGATATAATGTAACATACACTGGTGTGGCTCAGTGGATGAGGTGCTGGGCTCTTGACCGAAAGGTCTCGAGTTCGACTCTCGCCGTGGACACACCAGTGTCTTGTCTTTCGGATGAAACAGTAAAAGTAAAAACCGAGGTCCCGCGTTACGGTAGGCGTTGTACGTAAAAGATCCCTGACTGCTTCGGGTGAGTGTGTTACAAAGGCATTAATTTCCATGCGATGCATCAAGCAGATGCTGTCACAATATACGTGAAATAATCGTGGAGTGACGTAAAACTAAAACCAATCCAGTATAATGAAACACAATGTATAATTCTGTATAACTGTGGCATTAAGGGTAAATGTTGATGGGGAAAAGTCACATTTTTGTACCTCGGGAGCAATAGGTCGGGGGTATATAGTATTGTGTTTTACCTTCTGTCTGTTTGTTTGTTTGTTTGCTTGTTTCTCTGTCTGTTGTCAACTTTTCCCTAAGCCATAACTTTTAAATTGTCCGATATAGAGATTTCATATCTGGCATGCATACTCCACTAATAAAGCCTTTTCAAATTACACAAAGGTCACTGACTTTGTGATCTTGACCTTGGACCTACATTTCAAAATTTGCCTTATTTAGACTTTCTTGCCGCCGGGGGCATTCGTGTTTCACAAAAAAAAAAACCCATCTTAAACATTAAAAGTAGCATGTGGTCCATGAATGAATACGTCTTCTGGTCTGCTAGTATATTATACGTCTTCTGATCTGCTAGTATATTATACGTCTTCTGGTTTGCTAGTATATTATACGTCTTCTGGCCTGCGAGTATATTATACGTCTTCTGGTCTGCTAGTATATTATACGTCTTCTGGTCTGCTAGTATATCATACGTCTTCTGGTCTGCTAGTATATTATACGTCTTCTGGTCTGCTAGTATATTATACGTCTTCTGGTCTGCTAGTATATCATACGTCTTCTGGTCTGCTAGTATATTATACGTCTTCTGGTCTGCTAGTATATCATACGTCTTCTGGTCTGCTAGTATATTATACGTCTTCTGGCCTGCTAGTATATCATACGTCTTCTGGCCTGCTAGTATATCATACGTCTTCTGATCTGCTAGTATATCATACGTCTTCTGGCCTGCGAGTATATTATACGTCTTCTGGTCTGCTAGTATATTATACGTCTTCTCGTCTGCTAGTATATCATACGTCTTCTGGTCTGCTAGTATATTATACGTCTTCTGGTCTGCTAGTATGTCATACGTCTTCTGGTCTGCTAGTATATCATACGTCTTCTGATCTGCTAGTATATTATACGTCTTCTGGTCTGCTAGTATATCATACGTCTTCTGATCTGCTAGTATATTATACGTCTTCTGGTCTGCTAGTATATCATACGTCTTCTGGTCTGCTAGTATTATACGTCTTCTGGTTTGCTAGTATATTATACGTCTTCTGGCCTGCGAGTATATTATACGTCTTCTGGTCTGCTAGTATATTATACGTCTTCTCGTCTGCTAGTATATCATACGTCTTCTGGTCTGCTAGTATATTATACGTCTTCTGGTCTGCTAGTATATTATACGTCTTCTGGCCTGCTAGTATATCAAACGTCTTCTGGTCTGCTAGTATATCATACGTCTTCTGGTCTGCTAGTATATTATACGTCTTCTGGTCTGCTAGTATATCATACGTCTTCTGATCTGCTAGTATATTATACGTCTTCTGATCTGCTAGTATATTATACGTCTTCTGGTTTGCTAGTATATCATACGTCTTCTGATCAGCTAGTATATCATACGTCTTCTGGCCTGCTAGTATATTATACGTCTTCTGGCCTGCTAGTATATCATACGTCTTCTGGTCTGCTAGTATATCATACGTCTTCTGGCCTGCTAGTATATCATACGTCTTCTGGTCTGCTAGTATATCATACGTCTTCTGGTCTGCTAGTATATTATACGTCTTCTGGTCTGCTAGTATATCATACGTCTTCTGGCCTGCTAGTATGTCATACGTCTTCTGGCCTGCTAGTATATCATACGTCTTCTGGTCTGCTAGTATATCATACGTCTTCTGGTCTGCTAGTATATTATACGTCTTCTGGTCTGCTAGTATATTATACGTCTTCTGGTCTGCTAGTATATCATACGTCTTCTGGTCTGCTAGTATATCATACGTCTTCTGGCCTGCTAGTATATTATACGTCTTCTGGTCTGCTAGTATGTTATACGTCTTCTGATCTGCTAGTATATCATACGTCTTCTGGCCTGCTAGTATATCATACGTCTTCTGGCCTGCTAGTATATTATACGTCTTCTGGTCTGCTAGTATATCATACGTCTTCTGGCCTGCTAGTATATCATACGTCTTCTGGCCTGCTAGTATATTATACGTCTTCTGGTCTGCTAGTATATCATACGTCTTCTGGTCTGCTAGTATATCATACGTCTTCTGGTCTGCTAGTATATCATACGTCTTCTGGCCTGCTAGTATATTATACGTCTTCTGGTCTGCTAGTATTATACGTCTTCTGGTCTGCTAGTACATTATACGTCTTCTGGTCTGCTAGTATATCATACGTCTTCTGGCCTGCTAGTATATCATACGTCTTCTGGTCTGCTAGTATATCATACGTCTTCTGGTCTGCTAGTATATCATACGTCTTCTGGTCTGCTAGTATATTATACGTCTTCTGGTCTGCTAGTATATCATACGTCTTCTGGTCTGCTAGTATATTATACGTCTTCTGGTCTGCTAGTATTATACGTCTTCTGGTCTGCTAGTACATTATACGTCTTCTGGTCTGCTAGTATATCATAAGTCTTCTGGTCTGCTAGTATATTATACGTCTTCTGGTCTGCTAGTATATTATACGTCTTCTGGTCTGCTAGTATATCATACGTCTTCTGGTCTGCTAGTATATTATACGTCTTCTGGTCTGCTAGTATATTATTTTACATGTATACAGTTATTCAGAACGATCTAAGCTAGCCAGTCATCTCCAAAACCAGATTACGGGCGGACCCAGAGGGGTGGACGGTCTGAGATAGCCAGTCATCTCCAAAACCAGATTACGGGCGGACCCAGAGGGGTGGACGATCTGAGCTAGCCAGTCATCTCCAAAACCAGATTACGGGCGGACCCAGAGGGGTGGACTGTCTGAGCTAGCCAGTCATTTCCAAAACCTGATTACGGGCGGACCCAGAGGGGTGGACGATCTGAGCTAGCCAGTCATTTCCAAAACCAGATTACGGGCGGACCCAGAGGGGTGGACGAGAGGACTTGAGAATCGATGAAGATTATTTTTCTTATTTTACAATGTAAAATAAGTATTGTTACACACATAAACATCGGTGGGCCCCCTCTTGGAAAATTCTTGCTCCCACTCTCGACAGAATTTCTGGATCCAATCCTGTCAAATGAAAGTAAATCATGCATGATGTAACCATCCCAATTCACATTATTTTTTTTTATTAAAACCAATCATGGAATTGTTCTTAATAGGTATTTGACAAAATACAGTTATATCAGTTTCTTATGATTTCAACCCATATTATAAGGCCCGCACTCTTCTAGTTAATCAACAGAGGGTTTCTTGTTCCATATAGACTGCAATATTTCTTGTTTATCTAATTTTTCTCATCATGCATCAATAACTTCAAGCTTCATCAAAATCACTCCATAACACAGGAAGACGAAGCCAGTACTAGGAAAGAGAGGGAGAAGTGTGTGTGATAAAATTTGTATATGAGACCTCCTCATAGAACATTGTTCAGGCCCCTTTTTCTGGACACAAAAGCTATATGTAAGAACCTGAACCCTGCTTGTACAAGCTCATCGTTTCTAGACACTTGACAAATCCTGATGACTTGCTGTCATGAGAACTCTCAGGGGTGTAGTGTTCACAACAACATTTATACTGCATACATGACAACTCTAGCTGACTGACTGTGATGAGAACTCTCAGAGGTGTAGTGTTCACAACAACATTTATACTGCATACATGACAACTCTAGCTGACTGACTGTGATGAGAGCTCTCAGAGGTATAGTGTTCACAACAACATTTATACTGCATACATGACAACTGTAGCTGACTTACTGTGATGAGAACTCCCAGAGGTGTAGTGTTCACAACAATATTTATAATGCATACATGACAACTCTAGCTGACTGACAGTGATGAGAACTCTCAGAGGTGTAGTGTTCACAACAACATTTATACTGCATACATGACAACTCTAGCTGACTGACTGTGATGAGAACTCTCAGGGGTGTAGTGTTCACAACAACATTTATACTGCATACATGACAACTCTAGCTGACTTACTGTGGTGAGAACTCTCAGAGGTGTAGTGTTCACAACAACATTTATACTGCATTCATGACAACTCTAGCTGACTGACTGTGGTGAGAGCTCTCAGAGGTGTAGTGTTCACAACAACATTTATACTGCATAAATGACAACTCTAGCTGACTGACTGTGATGAGAACTCTCAGGGGTGTAGTGTTCACAACAACATTAATTTTATACTGCATACATGACAACTCTAGCTGAATGACTGTGATGAGAACTCTCAGAGGTGAAGTGTTCACAACAACATTTATACTGCATACCTGACAACTCTAGCTGAATGACTGTGATGAGAACTCTCAGGGGTGTAGTGTTCAGAACAACATTTATACTGCATACATGACAACTCTAGCTGACTGACTGTGATGAGAACTCTCAGAGGTGTAGTGTTCACAACAACATTTATACTGCATAAATGACAACTCTAGCTGACTGACTGTGATGAGAACTCTCAGAGGTGTAGTGTTCACAACAACATTTATACTACATACATGACAACTCTAGCTGACTGACTGTGATGAGAACTCTCAGAGGCGTAGTGTTCACAACAACATTTATACTGCATACATGATAACTCTAGCTGACTGACTGTGATGAGAACTCTCAGGGGTGTAGTGTTCACAACAACATTTATACTGCATACATGACAACTCTAGCTGACTGACTGTGATGAGAACTCTCAGAGGTGTAGTGTTCACAACAACATTTATACTGCATAAATGACAACTCTAGCTGACTGACTGTGATGAGAACTCTCAGAGGTGTAGTGTTCACAACAACATTTATACTACATACATGACAACTCTAGCTGACTGACTGTGATGAGAACTCTCAGAGGTGTAGTGTTCACAACAACATTTATACTGCATACATGATAACTCTAGCTGACTGACTGTGATGAGAACTCTCAGGGGTGTAGTGTTCACAACAACATTTATACTGCATACATGACAACTCTAGCTGACTGACTGTGATGAGAACTCTCAGGGGTGTAGTGTTCACAACAACATTTATACTGCATACATGACAACTCTAGCTGACTGACTGTGATGAGAACTCTCAGAGGTGTAGTGTTCACAACAACATTTATACTACATACATGACAACTCTAGCTGACTGACTGTGATGAGAACTCTCAGGGGTGTAGTGTTCACAACAATATTTATACTGCATAAATGACAACTCTAGCTGACTGACTGTGATGAGAACTCTCAGAGGTGTAGTGTTCACAACAACATTTATACTACATACAATGACAACTCTAGCTTACTGACTGTGATGATAACTCTCAGGGGTGTAGTGTTCACAACAATATTTATACTGCATACATGACAACTCTAGCTGACTGACTGTGATGAGAACTCTCAGAGGTGTAGTGTTCACAACAACATTTATACTGCATACATGACAACTCTAGCTGACTGACTGTGATGAGAACTCTCAGGGGTGTAGTGTTCACAACAACATTTATACTGCAGAAATGAAAACTTTAGCTGACTTACTGTGGTGAGAACTCTCAGAGGTGTAGTGTTCACAACAACATTTATACTACAAACATGACAACTCTAGCTGATTTAGTGTGATGAGAGCTCTCAGAGGTGTAGTGTTCACAACAACATTATACTACATACATGACAACTCTAGCTGACTGACTGTGATGAGAACTCTCAGAGGTATAGTGTTCACAACAACATTTATACTACATACATGACGTCTCTAGCTGACTGACTGTGGTGAGAACTGTCAGAGGTCTAGTGTTCACAACAACATTTATACTGCTTACATGACAACTCTAGCTGACTGACTGTGATGAAAACTCTCAGAGGTGAAGTGTTCACAACAACATTTATACTACATACATGACGTCTCTAGCTGACTGACTGTGGTGAGAACTCTCAGGGGTGTAGTGTTCACAACAACATTTATACTACATACATAACAACTCTAGCTGACTGACTCTGATGAGAACTCTCAGAGGTGTAGTGTTCACAACAACATTTATACTGCATACATGACAACTCTAGCTGACTGACTGTGATGAGAACTCTCAGAGGTGTAGTGTTCACAACAACATTTATACTGCATACATGACAACTCTAGCTGACTGACTGTGATGGGAATTCTCAGAGGTGTAATGTTCATAACAACATTTATACTGTATACATGACAACTCTAGCTGACTGACTGTGATGAGAACTCTCAGGGGTGTAGTGTTCACAACAACATTTATACTACATACATAACAACTCTAGCTGACTTACTGTGATGAGAACTCTCAGAGGTGTAGTGTTCACAACAACATTTATACTACATACATGACAACTCTAGCTGACTTACTGTGATGAGAACTCTCAGGGGTGTAGTGTTCACAACAATATTTATACTGCATACATGACAACTCTATCTGAGTGACTGTGATGAGAACTCTCGTAGGTGTAGTGTTCATAACAACATTTATACTGCTTCCATGACAACTCTAGCTGACTGACTGTGATGAGAGCTCTCAGTGGTGTAGTGTTCACAACAACATTTACATTACATACATGACAACTCTAGCTGACTGACTGTGATGAGAACTCTCAGAGGTGTAGTGTTCACAACAACATTTATACTACATACATGACAACTCTAGCTGACTGACTGTGATGAGAACTCTCAGAGGTGTAGTGTTCACAACAACATTTATACTACATACATGACAACTCTAGCTGACTTACTGTGATGAGAACTCTCAGAGGTGTAGTGTTCACAACAACATTTATACTGCATAAATGACAACTCTAGCTGACTGACTGTGATGAGAACTCTCAGGGGTGTAGTGTTCACAACAACATTTACACTACATACATGACAACTCTAGCTGCCTGACTGTGGTGAGAACTGTCAGAGGTGTTGTGTTCACAACAACATTTATACTACATACATAACAACTCTAGCTGACTGACTGTGATGAGAACTCTCAGAGGTGTAGTGTTCACAACAACATTTATACTGCTTCCATGACAACTCTAGCTGACTGACTGTGATGAGAACTCTCAGAGTTGTAGTGTTCACAACAACATTTATACTGCATAAATGACAACTCTAGCTGACTGACTGTGATGAGAACTCTCAGAGGTGTAGTGTTCACAACAACATTTATACTGCATACATGACAACTCTAGCTGACTGACTGTGATGAGAACTCTCAGAGGTGTAGTGTTCACAACAACATTTATACTACATACATGACAATTCTAGCTGACTGACTGTGATGAGAACTCTCAGGGGTGTAGTGTTCACAACAACATTTATACTACATACATGACAACTCTAGCTGACTTACTGTGATGAGAACTCTCAAGAGGTGTAGTGTTCACAACAACATTTACACTGCTTCCATGACAACTCTAGCTGACTTACTGTGATGAGAACTCCCAGAGGTGTAGTGTTCACAACAACATTTATACTGCATACATGACAACTCTAGCTGACTGACTGTGATGAGAACTCTCAGAGGTGTAGTGTTCACAACAACATTTATACTGCATACATGACAACTCTAGCTGACTGTGATAAATAGTCTCAGGGGAGTATTGGCAGTATTCTCACAGCAGCTGTTGACTTAGCAAACTTTTTTTTTCCACATGACCCAGACCAAGCCAACTTTCACTAGACTGCAGTATTTTGCTTCAAAATATCCAAAAAACAGAAATGCCTAAATAAAAAGTTTTTTCTGCATGCTAGAAAATTGAAATCATCCCTGAAGGTATTGTACTAAAACAAAAACCTATATTGGACGATCATGGATGAGGGAATTATGCAGCATCAGAAAAAAAAGTTAAATGGGCATTCATAGTTTATTGCGTGCCAATAAACAGAAGGACTTACATAAACAGATTTAAAAAGATGTGTTTTTTTTTAAAGGTGCCTGTACTTTTCATTTGGGAATTTTTGTTCCATTCGCATAATGTGAAAACGATGAATGTTTAGAAAAAATTAAAACAAATTGTAGGAAAAATCAGTAAATTTCCATTGGGAAGGATCCTTATAAAGTACCTGATTTAAAGAATAAAAACCCCAAAAAGTAACATTCTGTGCAAGTATTTCATTCCAAATGTTTAAATGGCTGTAATTGCATGAGATAGTGTTGAATTTGATTTGTATTAAATGGCACATTGTCAGATATTAAGCCCCATGTCATATAATGTATATAAACTAATAGGAACATAGGTGTTGCCTGCAGTGACACTGTCAAAAGTGAAACACTTGAAAACACACATGAATGCCAGACAAATTTATACCTATCTTTGTTGGTGATGTACCAAAAAAAAAAAAACTTGAAATCATCTGAGAGGGCTTTATTAGTTGAGTATGCATGTCAAATATGAAGTCTCTATCCGTCACAGTTCAAAAGTTATAGCCATGGCTAATGTTGACAACAGACAGACAAACATACAGGACAAAAATATTATGTCCACAATCAATCGATCAGAGGGCACAAAAAATCAATCATACCTCAACAACCCTTTTCCTGATATCTTCCCTGGATTTCTGTACAGATTTTTCTTCAGCCGTGATACTACTCTCTTTCTCCCTACATCCTGGGCCTTGGGGTTTTCCTAATAAGAAAGCATTACGTTTCAACTCTTTGTCCAACCCTTGTGTCTCGATCACATCTTGTTGCATGGTAGCGTCTTTCTTCTTCAACAAATTCATTGCTTGACGCGGAATGAATTTAGGTCTAGACTTCTTAACATTAAATTCTCTAATGACTAATTCGTTGATTATTTTTTCCTCCTTCTTTCTTTCTTTTTGTCCTGTGGCATTCTGTTTTTCAAAACTTTCACTTCCTTTCTGACCGTTTGTATTACTTATTCGGTCTCTATTTGAATCACTTTTTATCATCTGTGCAGCTGACCTCTGTTTACTTTTTGAATTCTCGGAAGGATGTACATTGGTATCAACATTAGTGTAACACTCTTGAAAATTTGACTGTTTACTCCAAGTTTCCTCTGATACATGAACAAGCTGCTTGGGCAATGTAGCGTGAGCTGAAGGAACTCTGGCATAAGGGTAGTCAGATCTATCATTTGAAGATGTTACCACACTCTGAGAATACTGCTGTCTTGGTGGAGGGGGTATCCAAGTGGTGTCTGTATGTGGCACCAATAACTTAGGAGCTTCTCCATATGCATTAGTCCAATTATTCTCTGATTTGGTTTCCATTGAATAATTCATTGGTGCATTGTGTATATTACTACTCTTCTGCAAAAGTTCACTATTTCTTGAACCACCTGGTGCTTGACTTTGAAGGTTGAACTTTTCAGCATCCAGTCTTTCTCCCTGATCACTGTCATTAGGCCTTTCTCCTGAGTAACTTTCATGTTTGCTATTGGACAATTTCTCTGCCTCTCTCTCTGAAATAATATCAGAATATTTGAACAATTATTAATTCGAATTTATTACCCTAACAAGAGCACCCTAAATCCAAGCATCTATTAACAACAGCACCCTAAATCCAAGTATCTCCTAACAACAGCACCATGAATCCAAGCATCTCCTAACAACAGCACCTTAACAATAGCACCTTGAATCAAAGCATCTCCTAACAACAGCACTCTAAATCCATGCATCTCCCAACAAGAGCACCCTAAATCCAAGCATCTCCTAACAAGATCTTGAAAATTGATAAGACACCAATAAGAAGACAACAGAGCTCACTGTATGGGACTGTGTGGGACTGTATGGGACTGTGTGGGACTGTATGGGACATTTCTATTAAATAGGTTACTTGTCAAGCAATTTGCTATTTCAAATCTGACCAGATGAAAGCTGTGTTCACAGTGAATCTACCTGTGAATTCCCTATCTTTAATATTTCAAAAGAAAAAGCCTCGGTGAAAATTTTTGAAAAGCAGATAAAAATTCTTAGGTTAAGGTCATAAGATTAAAAGTCATGGTATCAAATGAAAGGATTTTTCATGTGGAACCTATGTGTGAGGTATCAAAGCCCTAACCCTATTTGTTCAAAAGACATAGCCCAGGTTCAAGTTTTTGAAAAGTAGGTCAAATTCCAAGGTCAAGGTCAAATGTCATTGTATCAAATAAAAGCTTTTTTCATGAGGAACCAATTTGTTGAGTATCCATGCTCTACCACTAACACTTCAAAAGATACAGACCAGCTTAAAGATTTTGTGCATGAGGACACAAGACACATTGAGTTATGACAATAACTCTCAAGACACTTTGTCCCAGTGAGATAACGAAAATCAGTGTTCTCACTAATCGAAGATTATGAGCTCTGGACTCATTATTATGAGAATGGTCAGCTCATAATATATTTCATATGTTGTCCTCCACCTCCCCCCCCCCCCTCCCGAATAATTTTTCAATTTGACTACAGTAGTCATGTCAAAATCCCAAAAGAGAACACTGAAGATAAAGTACACATCCATTGCCAGGGTGGTAACATGCCAAAATCCCTAGGAGAACACTGAAGATAAAGTACACATCCATTGCCAGGGTGGTAACATGCCAAAATCCCAAAAGAGAGCACTGAAGATAAAGTACACATCCATTGCCAGGGTGGTAACATGCCAAAATCCCAAGGTGAGGTACACATCCATTGCCAGGGTGGTAATATGCCAAAATCCCAAGGAGAGGCACACATCCATTGCCAGGGTGGTAACATGCCAAAATCCCAAGGAGAACACAGAAGGTGAGGTACACATCCATTGCCAGGATGGTAACATGCCAAAATCCCAAGGTGAGACACACATCCATTGCCAGGGTGGTAACATGCCAAAATCCCAAGGAGAACACAGAGGGTAAGGCACACATCCATTGCCAGGGTGGTAACATGCCAAAATCCCTAGGAGAACACAGAAGGTGAGGTACACATCCATTGCCAGGGTGGTAACATGCCAAAATCCCAAGGTGAGGTACACATCCATTGCCAGGGTGGTAACATGCCAAAATCCCAAGGGGAACACAGAAGGTAAGGTACACATCTATTGCCAGGGTGGTAACATGCCAAAATCCCAAGGAGAACACAGAAGGTGAGGTACACATCCATTGCCAGGGTGGTAACATGCCAAAATCCCAAGGGGAACACAGAAGGTAAGGCACACATCCATTGCCAGGGTGGTAACATGCCAAAATCCCAAGGGGAACACAGAAGGTAAGGCACACATCCATTGCCAGGGTGGTAACATGCCAAAATCCCAAGGAGAACACAGAGGGTAAGGCACACATCCATTGCCAGGGTGGCAACATGCCAAAATCCCAAGGGGAACACAGAAGGTAAGGTACACATCCATTGCCAGGGTGGTAACATGACAAAATCCCTAGGACAACACAGAGGGTAAGGCACACATCCATTGCCAGGGTGGTAACATGCCAAAATCTCAAGGAGAACACCGAAGGTGAGGTACACATCCACTGCCAGGGTGGTAACATGCCAAAATCCCAAGGGGAACACAGAAGGTAAGGCACACATCTATTGCCAGGGTGGTAACATGCCAAAATCCCAAGGTGAGGCACACATCCATTGCCAGGGTGGTAACATGACAAAATCCCAAGGAGAACACAGAAGGTAAGGCACACATCCATTGCCAGGGTGGTAACATGCCAAAATCCCAAGGAGAACGCAGAGGGTAAGGCACACATCCATTGCCAGGGTGGTAACATGCCAAAATCCCTAGGAGAACATAGAGGGTAAGGCACACATCCATTGTCAGGGTGGTAACATGCCAAAATCCCTAGGAGAACACAGAAGGTAAGGTACACATCCATTGCCAGGGTGGTAACATGACAAAATCCCAAGAGGTGAGGTACACATCAATTGCCAGGGTGGTAACATGCCAAAATCCCAAGGAGAACGCAGAAGGTAAGGTACACATCCATTGCCAGGGTGGGGCAAGAATGTGTCGGGTGTAGAGTTCTGAGGCAATAATGTGTCGGAAGCAGAATCCTGGGGGCAATAATGCGTCAGGAGCAGAATCCTGGGGCAATAATATGTCAGGAGCAGAATCATGGGGGCAATAATGTGTCAGGAGCAGACTCCTGGAGGCAAGAATGTGTCAGGAGCAGAATCCTGGGGGCAATAATGTGTCAGGAGCAGAGTCACATTATTCAGTCAAGGACCCATAATAATTACTGTGATTTGTTATGTGTTCTGATTTACCACTCTTGACAAGTTTTATTAAGATCACTTCAATAAAGAAGCGTTTCAAATTTAAATTGTCGCTAAGACTACAAGAACATTAATATTCTCAGAAAAACTACTCAACCCCTAAACTTAGAAGGACAACAGATTTGATACAAGGCATGTGAGATGACCTTGACATGTGTTACTGATGAAACTAGGACAGTATGACTTACATTTCAAAGATGACCATACCAACTGTGGTCCTTCTGAATTCTTTAACTTTGCTCAAACCAAAAGCTTCATAAAAATTACAGATGAACAAAATAGACAGACAGATGGATGGGTGAATATTATCAGTCTACAGACCGAAACTATTCTGCAATCTAACCAAAGATCCCTTAGGTGTTTGGCTTTACTAATAGATGGTGGAGAAGACTAGAGAATTTTATTCACCATGAAGTCGAATCCTGCTGGCTATCAGTCGACGTCTATCCTGGAGTTTTAGTCTCGTCTCTTCGACACTCTCAAACTCTGGTGCATAGCTCACATGAAGGATACCGCCAAAAAATGCCCAATCATCCAGCTTCTTTTTAGCGAACCTGAAAAGTACACATCTGTCTCAGATCAGAATGAAGAATTTGCACACAGTGTCTAAAAATGATTGTTTATTTCTGACAATGTGAGATGGACAGTATAGAACTAGAAACCGTGAAAATATGTCATTATGTATCCATACATCTTATTTCTTTGCATGCTACATCAAGAATATTTATAAAAATGATGATATGCAAGTGACGGAGGAAATCCCTCCATAGATTGGCACACCTTCCTTCTTCTCTTAGTCTGGATACAAATACAGATTTGATAGAGGTAAGGAATGACAACGAGTTAAAACACAGAATTTAAGTGCCTTGAGCCATCCTTTGTAGGAAACCCAGCTCAGTTGTGCTACACATACCAGAGTAGTGCAACCAAGCATGGGTTTTCAACGATGTGAACCATCAAGAGAGGTCATTAATTAACTGCATTCTTATATCAGTGGTAATACTGTGCAGTCCAAGTGTTTATGATCAATGTTTTGAGTCTAATCCCAGTTTTCCCCAAAAGTCAATAGCCCAAAGCCTGGAGTTACCAAAAGTCACTAGTCCAAAGCCTAGAGCTACCAAAAGTCACCAGCCCAAAGCCTAGAGTTACCAAAAGTCACTAGCCCAAAGCCTAGAGTTACCAAAAGTCACTAGCCCAAAGCCTATAGTTACCAAAAGTCAATAGTCTAAAGCCTGGAGTTACCATAAGTCACCAGCCCAAAGTCTGGAGCTACCAAAAGTCACTAGCCCAAAGCCTGGAGTTACCAAAAGTCACTAGCCCAAAGCCTGGAGTTACCAAAAGTCACTAGCCCAAAGCCTATAGTTACCAAAAGTCACTAGCCCAAAGCCTGGAGTTACAAAAAGTGGCTTTTGGTTAATAAATTTTGCATCTGTGGTAGCTCCAAAAAGGAGTAAAAAATGTCCTATTTAAAATGCTAAGCACTTTGGTAAATTCAAAATGACAACAAGTTGGATTATTTAAATATGAAAAACTTCAAACCGATTTGAGTAAATAGACTGTGAGCTTAGTGTTTGAACAGTCATTTCTTACTGCTTTGAAGCATGTATCAGCAATTGGTTTAAAAATATTTGAATTTGATTACTCAAGTACACATTGTATTGTGCTTAGATATTTGTCTCTCAATAAAACATAATATTCAATACAATATAAGAACTGTTGTGCTACAAAAGTAAAATGTAAAACTTTTATAGATATTACACATGAACAATGTGATTTTATTTAAAATGTAATAATACAACTTCTCAGGAAATGTTTCACGATACTTGAACAATGACACGATATATATCACTATACACTTGTGTAATCAAGACATCAGATCTATTATTTATTGCATTATAGTTCCACGATGTATCAAAAAAGGAGTTTTTGACAAATAACACATACATAACTTAGACTATAAATGAAAAACAATTAGTTTCTGTAAAATTAATTCTGTTTAAAACATTTATATATATATCATTAAAATTGTTACAAATTTTCATAAGCAAAGGGATTGTACCAATAGTACTATTGTCACATCGTTTCAGCCTCTTCCTGTATCATATCATTGCCTATGTACCTTGATATACTGTATCGCAGAATATCGTTACATTGTTAGGTTTTATATTTCGTCTATACAGGTACATGTACCTCTCAGTTCGCATGGTGTTTTGTGTTATTTTCCCGATGCATATTAAATACACATGTGTATTTCTCCAGAACACCTTGCAGATATCAGGAAATAACAGAAGACACATCTGATATTTTGATGCAAGGCATACATAAGAGTGGGCTGAATGCTGGAACATAGTATTTATACCATAGCAAATAACGAAAGAACCATTCTGTACCGGTGCTATATTTATCCCATGACAAATAACAAAAAGAACCATTCTGTACCGGTGCTATATTTATACCATGACAAATAACAAAAAGAACCATTCTGTACCGGTTTTATATTTATAAATTAACTTGACCCTCATTACTCTTTGATGTATTTGAATTCTATTAAAAACTAAAATTTCCTCATGCTGAAACTATAAAGCTAAATTTCTAAATTCTGAATGGTTGACATCCTGCTTATAGTCAGATCTAGAACAATTCATAGCACACCAAAGAAAACCATGAAATCATGAAAGAACACAATTACATGTAAACGCTCATCTGTTTTGGAAATATTTTATTCTATACCTTGGTTTTCTAAACAATTTTTGCTAAAGTATCATTTTGATAATAAAAACATTGTATTGTTTAAGGAATATGGGTTTGTCATCTTATTGTTTAATTACTTGTTGTTGTTCAAATCTACCTTGCAGACTGAATCTTTTTAAACTTGAAAAGGTAGACATCAGTAAACTGGTCTGTGGACGGATACTGGTCAAGAAGCTGGTACTCCTCTATAACGCCATGTATAGCGAATAACTTGATGAGCTCTTGCGACGTCCCTAAAGCTGGCACTCCCTGGACCAGCAGGAAGGTGGACTCCTGATTGATGGTATACACCTGTACAAACATTACATAGTTAATAAAGTAGGTAGGTCCTGATTGATGGTGCACACCTACAGTACAGTCCAGGTGGAACTTAATTTGCCCACTGGTCACAGTGGGCATTTTTAGATTGGGCATTAAAAATGTCCACTGGACACAGTGGACATTCTTGTAAGAGCCAGTTGGAATTAACATACAGGTAAGTGGACAGCTTGAAAGCTCAGGTAAATGTCCACTCCTAATGCCCACTGAAATTTCTGGTGGACTGCCCACTGTGGACAGTGGGCATTCAAAGTTCCACCCGGACTGTAGTGTATAAACATTATACAGTTAATAAAGCAGGTAGGCCCTGATTGATGGTGTACACCTGTACAAACATTATATAGTTAATAAAGCAGGTAGGTCCTGATTGATAGTGTACACCTGTACAAACATTATATAGTTAATAAAGCAAGTAGGTCCTGATTGATAGTGTACACCTGTACAAACATTATATAGTTAATAAAGCAGGTAGGTCCTGATTGATAGTGTACACCTATACAAACATTATATAGTTAATAAAGCAGGTAGATCCTGATTGATAGTGTACACCTGTACAAACATTATATAGTTAATAAGGCAGGTAGGTCCTGATTGATGGTATACACCTGTACAAACATTATATAGTTAATAAAGCAGGTAGGTCCTGATTGATGGTGTACACCTGTACAAACATTATATAGTTAATAAAGCAGGTAGGTCCTGATTGATAGTGTACACCTATACAAAGATTATATAATTAATGAAGCAGGTAGGTCCTGATTGATGGTGTACACCTGTACAAACATTATATAGTTAATAAGGCAGGTAGGTCCTGATTGATGGTGTACACCTATACAAAGATTATATAGTTAATAAAGCAGGTAGATCCTGATTGATAGTGTACACCTGTACAAACATTATATAGTTAATAAAGCAGGTAGGTCCTGATTGATGGTGTACACCTGTACAAAGATTATATAGTTAATGAAGCAGGTAGGTCCTGATTGATGGTGTACACCTGTACAAACATTATATAATTAATGAAGCAGGTAGGTCCTGATTGATGGTGTACACCTGTACAAACATTATATAGTTAATAAGGCAGGTAGATCCTGATTGATGGTGTACACCTATACAAAGATTATATAGTTAATGAAGCAGGTAGGTCCTGATTGATGGTGTACACCTGTACAAACATTTAACAATTAATGTACACCTGATGAGGTCATTAAGTCAAGATGATGACTTGAGACCTGGCAATCGAGGTGGTCTGAGCTGACACAGATGGAACTTCGAGTTCAAGTCAGACCAACAATTTTCCTGGTCATGAGTTGTCACATGGTATATATTTGAATCGACAGTCGTTTGTGATCATGGGTAGCTATCAACCAATCAGATTACAAGAATCTTAGAGGTATATAGAGTAAGATAATTACCCAAATGAAAAATCACCATAATCACCCAATCAATCACAATAATCACCACAATCACCATAATCAATCACAATAATCACCACAATCACCATACCGGAAGTATATAGGAGCAGAATACAAACTATTATCCTTAGCAGTAAAGTAATACGGCCCCAAATCACTATGTTATGAACATTAAATCTGAAGACAAGGTTGTGGAAATTTGTTCTAAAAAATCAAAATGTTCAACTCAATTGTAAATGAAAGTAATATTACTGGAGGTGTCAGAGTTCATGTATATTCATTTCAGCTAAGCTGAAATTTGAAAAAGCCATTTCATATAATAGTAAAATTCACCAGGAAAGAATACGATAAAAAATAAGATTTCAAATATCATAAATATTGATTTCTGAATATATGGATATGAATTTTATCAACACATGACAAAAAAATCATTCTCTGAATTGAGCATGAGCTTTGGATCAAGTTTCACAAAAGGGAGAGCACCTGTTTGAAAACAGAATAACGTAAAGGAAGGCCGATAAGTGATTCTGTCGAGTGCCAATAGTAAACAAACACATAATACAACGGCCGCAAGCAAGAATCTCAAAAGAGTTTTAAGGACTCACAGTGAACTGAAGTTATGCATTTTAAGTCCTTAAGGTAAGAAATGTCACTAATAACGTCACTGTAACTTGCCAAAAACTCGTGACGAACCGGGAGTTTAATTGAAGCATTATTATGTTTTTACACAATGATGTAAAACCTGTGGCTTGTCATAAAATGTGACTACATAATGATGTTTTGATTAAACCCGTGGCTCATCGCGAGTTTCTAGTGGGTTATAATGACTTTATTCGTGATATTTCTTATCATAAAGACTCAAAATGCTCAACAGCAGATCTCAGCCCGTGAAGATTTTGTTAATTTTAAATCTGGTCAGTAGGGCTGTTTGAATAAACCTAATTATTTGAAATGTCTCTGCTGAACTTATTTACTTTAACTGCTGTGGGCTGCCGTCCATCTCTGTATGGCGCTCTAGACAGACATAACTCTTGTCTGCGATGATGTTTGGGAATATCCATGGGCGCCGCCATGTTTTATCATTGGTGTGCAGATGGCTCGTGCCAAAACTGTTTCCAACTAGGAAATTTCGCATCAATACGTTTTCGCATATAGGATATTGCGCATCGGTTATGTACAATGCTCCATGATGTTGTCTTATGCTGCGTACACATTTAAAGCAATAGGGGATGGTATACTGTGTACGGGATCGCGTTATACTATCTATCTATCTATCTATCTACCTATCTATCGATCGATCGATCGACTTATCGATTTATCAATCTATCTAGGACTACTATTCGCCTAGCCAAAGCTTTGGCACATCGGAAGGCCTCGGGGCCACAGCTTTGGCACATCGGATGGCCTCGGGTACCAGGCTAACTATTCGCCCTCCAGCTGGAGTACTCTGAGTAGTAATTCATGGTATGAGCCGACCGTTTCAATAGAAATTATCTTTAAAAATTTAAAACAGGTAATAGTAGCGTAAGTAGGGTAGTCCATGGAGGAATTTAAAAAGACATGAAAATAGGATTATGGTTTTAATGGCTATGGGATAAGATCAGAAGCAAGTATATATGTAGTAGGACCGAGTATATATATATATATATATATATATATATATATATATATATATATATATATATATATATATATATATATATATATATATATATATATATATATAAGTATAAAAGCGTAGGGGGCCGGTCTAGAGAGACAGACAGACAGACAGACAGACAGACAGACAGACAGAGGAGGAGGGAGGGACAGAGAGAGAATTTTTATTTCCCCCAGAACCCCACCTGCGGAAGGGGGTTACTTCATTCCACACATACCCCCTATCGGCGCTATACGAGCCTCAGTGAAGATGTCGGTTTCTTTTTGGTGTATCCCCCCTTCCAATCATAAATCATAACAACAAATACCAAACGACGCACCGTTATAGAGTTTTATCTTTCTTTGTATCGAAACATGCTTGTACCGAAACGTCCTTTTATTAACGAGATAGTGAAAACGAAAGTAAAAATAACAGCAACGCCTCGCATGTTTCTTGTTGGGTTGACTGGGGGCATAGCCTCAGGAAAGAGTAGCGTGGTAAAGATACTTGTGGAGGACTGCGGCTGTGTTGTCATTGATGCCGACATCGTCGCTAGAGAAGGTTATTACCAGACCGAAAATAGACCCTAACCTTTTTGTCCGAGACGTCAGACTCACATATAAGACTTGGGTCCGAATTCCTCCCACAGAGAAAATCGACGGGAATTTAGAATGAAAAATTAGAACTTTTCATTACTCACCATCTACCTTGTCATTCACATGTTTATATTCGAAGTATAATGCCTTCATATCACAGAGTCTGATGTAATTCGGTGAAGCAAATTATTTTTTTTTTACTTTTTTTTTAAGGGAATATCTTTCTATTTCATTCAAATTGGAATTTACCTTAATCTAAAAATTTTGTGAAAAAAATTTCTTGCTATGAGCTTTTTGTCACACTTTCTGATAAAGATGCATTATGATTTGGATGTAAATATTGAGTGAATGACAAAATGAATAGTGATTTATATGCTTCTATATCCGAACGTTTGATGAAGGTTGTAAAACTAGCAAGTGATTTTAGGCAGCCTTAGGAAGAAATTTCCCACGATTTCTATCTTTAGATTATGGTAAATTACAATACGAATGCAAAAGGAGGAACTTCAGAGGAAGAATGATCGACAGAAACCACTGTTACTGGACTTAAATCAAAAATAAAAATATAAAAGCATTATTTATTAAATAAAAACATATAACATATAAGCGATTTGTGGAAAATAAAAAGTTTGTATTTTGTTCAGTTGCTGTCAATTCTCTCCTTAGGAGGAAATCAGACCCCAGTCTTGGACGCATAAAATGAATCATAGACTAAATTATTTCAGTATTTTATTCAAAGAATATTTCACATTGCTACATTGACATATCTTTTTCCACACCTAACTATGTTTAGGCAAACTCTGCCTTGGGGGTTTGTTTTCTCTACCTCAACTTAGGTAAGGTGGGATGATGCCGATTTTTGTTTCTTTTATATTAATTAAATTCTTTACATTCAAATGAAAGTGTTTGTCCACAAGCATTTGATACAAAAAAAATTCTTTAAACAAAACCTCTCTTAGATCTCCAGACAGAAGCGCACTGGTTATAATAATAACACTGGTTATAATAATAATAACACTGGTTATAATAATAATGACACTGGTTATGATAATAATAACACTGGTTATAATAATAATAACATTGGTTATAATAATAACACTGGTTATAATACTAATAACACTGGTTATAATAATAAGAACACTGGTTATAATAATAATAACACTGGTTATAATACTAATAGCACTGGTTATAATAATAATAACACTGGTTATAATAATAATAACACTGGTTATAATAATAATGGCATTGGTTATAATAATAACACTGGTTATAATGATAATGACACTGGTTATAATGATAATAACACTGGTTATAATAATAATAACACTGGTTATAATAATAATGACACTGGTTATAATAATAATAACACTGGTTATAATACTAATAACACTGGTTTTAATAATAATGACATTGGTTATAATGATAATGACACTGTGTCACAAATTCTTGGCTACTTAGTCTTTATCCAGTTAATACATGAAAATTCGCGACACAGTGTTCTTATTATTACAATTCTTTAAAATGAATGAAAACAAAATTAGGATTGCAACTGACCAAGTCATATGGAAAACGGTGATACCTACCCAACTATAAAAGAAATTCCTATTCAGTTTGTAATGATTGAAATTCTATGAATGGAAAAAGCATTGTGTGTAGGACTTCATGTTGATTTAATGGTAAATTTTCATCTGGAACTGTAGTATCTTAGATTAGGTTCGATTCATATTGGTAGTTATAGTCATTTTCAAGATTCAGTGGTTCAGGTATTTGGCTCAAGATTCAGTGGTTCAGGTATTTGGCTCAAGATTTAGTGGTTCAAGTATTTGGCTCAAGATTCAGTGGTTTAGGTATCTGGCTCAAGATTCAGTGGTTCAGGTATTTAGCTCAAGATTCAGTAGTTCAGGTATTTAGCTCAATATCAGGTGGTACTGAGGTGGTGGTCGGTAAAGCTGATGTCCAGTCATGGTAGACATTGATGCGTGAGACTTCACTCACTTCTTAGGCTTTATTCATTGTAAAAAAAAATTATCAATCAAAGCGCCAGAACCAGGTGCAAGCACTGTATACATGGGATAATTCATCTGGAATAAGATAAACCTGAATTGGGATAATCCTAGAATGAGATAATCCTGGAGTAAGATAGTCCTGGAATGAGATAATCCTGGAGTAAGATAGTCCTGGAATGAGATAATCCTGGAGTAAGATAGTCCTGGAATGAGATAATCCTGGAGTGAGATAATCCTGGAGTGAGATACTCCTGGAATAAGATAACCCAGATTAGGATAATCTATGAGTGAGATAATCCTGGAATGAGATAATCCTGGAGTGAGAGATTCCTACATTGGGATTAACAATAATAAGTTATATTTCAGTCGTTCTTCCTGGGACAAGAGGATGGCACAAGATCAGACAAAGTTTTGGGGAAGAAGTTTTCCATGAGACAGGAGAACTCAATAGAGAAAAGTTGGGTCAAATAATTTTTTCTGATCCACAAAAACGAAAAATTCTCAACTCTATAACACATCCCGAAATTTATAAAGCTATATTATGGAAAACAGCACATTTATTTCTGCAAGGTAAGAAGAAAATTTAAATTCTGCTTGTGGTCCTAAGTTTGTACCATAAGTGGTGTATATTCAAATATGTATAAAATATCTACTTTTAAAACCATTCTTCTCTTTGCTTTCAAGTTTGTATGTCCATTGGGGTCTTAAACTGGCATACAGTTTGGCCAAGTATTGTTTCCTTTCTTTGGTGAGAGATGCCCCCCCCCCCTCCAAAAAAAAAAAATTAAGAAAGAAATGAAAAAAGGGGGATGGAGGGTGGAAGGAGATAACAAATGTCAGACAAAATGATCTCTATATGTCACATGACTTCACAGTCAACACAGGAAGTAAATAGAAGATGACAGGTAATAGGGAAAGAACACAGGTGATAGGAGAAGATGACAGGTAATAGGGAAAGAACACAGGTGATAGGAGAAGATGACAGGTAATAGGGAAAGAACACAGGTGATAGGAGATGACAGTTGATAACAGGTGATAGTGAAGGTGACAGGTGATAACAGGTGATAGTGAAGGTGACAGGGGATAAATGAAGATGACTGATGAAAGGGGAAGGTTACAGATGATATGGGAAGGTGATAGATGAAAGGGAAAGAAGAGGAAGATGGAGATCCAAAACCTCAAATCCACCCCCTCCTACAATGTTCAGATACTATCAGTATACTGTATATACATGCAATACATATAAGGTGAAAAGTGGCAGTATATTTCCAAAAGCTTAATTTTTTTACTAAGTGCATAATTCATACATTAGACAATAGTGTTGCTTATTGCATATATACTAAGTTTTTTTTTTTTTTTCATTCACAGGTCACCATTTTGTTATACTGGATTTACCTCTTTTATTTGAAACAAAGAAGATGGTGCCATATTTAACTTTCACCATCGTTGTGAGCTGGTAAGCATTTAGCTTTCACTGTCATTTGTGAGCTGGTAAGTTTTTTGGGACCAACCTAAAAATCGCTTTTACATGATGTACCATGTTGCTGTACCCCTATACATTTTATAGAACATAATCATTTTCATCATCAAGGTCAAAGGTCAAGGTCATTTAAGGGCAAAAATAGCAAATTTTTGAGAAAGCATCTTCAGATGCAGACCAAACTGTTCATGCTAAAACTTTTAGACTTTGTACACTTATTTCTTATGACAGGAGAATGAGGCTTAGTGATTTTCAGTGCCCAAGTCAAAATTCAAGGTCATTTTTGTCCGGATTGCAAAGCAATTCCAGTCTATAGACTTGTGATGTCAGTCTGACCGTCCATCTGTCTGTCAATATTTTGGTTAAATTTCAGCACTGAAGGAGTGTATACACAATACTTCACGCATGTGTTCCTTATGACCAGAGTTTACAGATTATCCCATGACTTTTGACCTAGTGACCTTTACCTTGGACTTTGACCAAATTTTAACTTTGGCTATATCTTTTGAATCAGTAGGTGTAAGGCTGTATTATATTAATGATTTATCCACATTCTATGCAGACTGTTTGTCTTTCAGTTCTGAAGAACAACAAACATCCCGACTCATGTCAAGGAATAACTACACAAAAGAGGCAGCCGAGATCAGGATAAAAGCACAAATTCCATTGGCTGAAAAATGCAAACTATGCACACACATTATCGATAATAGTGGATCGTTGGACGATACTAAAACTCAGGTCATGCTCTTATACAATGAACTCAGACGATGCAAGGCGTACTGGAAATTCCGGATTCTAGTGGCGTTATGTGCTGGATCCCTTGTGGGCATAGGAATCTTTATGTGTCACTATATGTTGAAATAAATTAACAACAAAATCTGAATTGCTTTATGTTTCTTAAAAGTGAGAGATCAAATACAAACTGAGAGATGGGTAATATTTAAAAGATTAAAGATTCAAAACCATCAGCAATGTTTACTTCAAATTTCATCGTCACGAACCACGGAGTCCATTTTCTACTTCCTCATAGCAGGGCTTGCGATGATGTTCAAATGGAGGCAAACATCAATCATGGAGCCAAGGAGGTGCTGATCTCTTGTAGAAATAGTGAAGATGCCTTGCTAAATTTGTAACTACATGGATGTACATCAAGCGCCATGATGATTTAGGTGAAGACTTCCTGGCTAAAATGTTCAAAGGTACTCATGTCACCTGCTACCCATTTGTATATGCCCACTTGTGGACATAATCATATTATGGTATTGTGCAGTGGAAGGCCCCATTAATTTTAAGTGTCAGGGTTCAAAGATCAAGGTCACACTTAACATTGCTGATAAGCATTATGATACAGGCTAAATCATATGTGACAGGACCTCCAAACTTGGGTGTGCATACTCCTCTTTACAGGAGGAGGATGCCCATTATTTTAATGGTCTAAAGTCAAGGTCACACTAGACATTGCTGATAACCCTGTGACCATGACTCTGACTGGGTTAGTCCTGACGACCTTTGTACCCATACTCCTTATGATAGGAAGACAACATCTACTGTTACTGCATCTTAGTATGATATTTTTGCCCTTTGTAGATACTTCTCGAATGTCACACTGAAAACGCATAGCTTTTTCACTAGTGTACAGGCCAACCTTATAACAACATAGCTCAGTTTGTACAGACATACTTGGCTATGGGTCGAGAGGTCCCCAGTTGGAATCCCAGCAATGGCTGGCTGATGTCGACTCTTCCAAACGAGACAGTAAAACCCTAGTTTCATGTCACGGTAGACTCGGCACGGTAGACTTGGCAAGGAGATCTCACTGCTTTGGGTGGATTTATGGCTTATTAAGAAATTTTCCTCCAATGCATCAAGCACATGCATTGCCATATAAGGGAGATATTCTTATTGTGACATTTAACAAGAAGCAAACAATTTCACTCGTCTGACAGGAAGTTTAATGCACGATGACACAATTGAGAGGTTGCAGTGAGTGTTGTTCCTGATTGTTAGCTCACTGGCATCACCTCCCCAGTTCACCGTAACTTAAATGAGCAAAATACTTGTGATTATCACAGTTTATTCCGAATTTATAAGCACAATCAGATGAAGTAAAATGATACTGTACAATACACAATATTTACAATGATAGCAAAAGATATATGTTTCACACTATGCCATCAAATTCATCTTTACAGACCTATATAACCTGCAGCGAGAAACTTGAAGTACAATTGTTGTTATATATCAATGATGAGGTCAGAAATGATGCAGTGTTGAGACTCGATATTAAATCATAAATAATTTCACAAACGTTATATTTGTATCCCCTTAAAAAGATGCAACAATTGAAACTAGTGTAATCAAAGATTACCACACTCACCTTGATACGGTATTTGTCAAACTAAGACAAAATAGTAGGGTAGGAAGGACATGGTAATCTTGAACCCAGTCACTCAATCGAGCATAAAATCAAGGTCTGATACATCATGGATGCATGTAATTAAGTCAACATCCCAAGGTGAAGCTATGGTGCAAGTTTGGTGACTGTAGTACCTACACTTTCTCCGACACCGAGTTACCCAAAACTACTTAACCAGACGCTGATGCTCAACTTCGGCAAGGTAAGCTAAAAACAAAAATATACATATTTGGAACCCCCAAAAATATTTTAAAAAATCCCAATCATTACTGCAAGCAACTACATTTAGTTTGTCATTGACCATCTTTTTTTTTTAATTTTTCTCCAATTCTTTACTGAAAGAAATCCCTTTTTCCATTTCATTTTAAGCAGTATAATCTGATGTATCATTTTTTAATCGTGATAGGACATACATTTCTGGAGATTTCTAATACTTCTTTATTTCTTAGATTTTTGTTTTTGGCTTTCAGGAATGTCTTTCTCCAATTTCGTTTACACTATGGATGGGTGGTGTGATTTCTGATCTGTTGTCCAGAACACTGACCACTATGTCAACTCCTGACCACTATATTATCAACTCTGACCAAAATATTATCAACTGCTCAACATTGTATCAACTCTGACCACTATGTTAACAATGCTGACCTCTAGGTCAAATCTATACCTCTTCTTCCTCCCAACAAAATTAATACACGTTACCCATTCAAACAATATATAATATACCCATGAACAGAAAAATTGGGACTAATAGTTTTTTATTTAGGCATTATGATATATACTCATTTATGATTGATTTTTGACATCTTTAAAGTATTTGATTGGTCCATTATTGTTTTTGATTGAATTGTTATGATATTTATATACATCTTTGTGATTGGTTCACAATGTTGCTATTCGTTGATCAATTGGGGAATCTAGTATGAACTCTGAAGAATTCTTAAGATAAAGCTAATGGTAGGCATGCATCTACTAAATTAAATGTCTAGAAGTGTTGTGTCTACTATGTCAACATACAACTTGTTTATGACCACACAGACAACTCTCTAGCCAAGTGAGCTAACCCACTGCACTGATATTGACCATAGCCCCATCTTCTGATGAAGTGGCTAGATTTTAGAATCGTCAGTGGCTATGAGGTATAATGCACTACACAGGAGCAATAGAAGGCACTCACATCAAGGGTCAGATCAAGAAAAAGTCTGTGTGTGACTGCAGAATATCAGTAGTAGGCCGAGATATCCACCCCTAACATCACTTTCTTTATAGTGACAGAGAAATTTCACTGTGGATGCTTTTCAGCTGCATCTGACCAAAATTTGATGGGTGCACGATGCACTTCTGACCTAAATTTCAATAATGCGATCATTTATACCAAAGCATGCCAAGTTCCTTCACACAAGTGCTATGAATAGATAGCCAGGTATAGTTCTGTGTGAAGATTATGTGACATTGTTTACAATATGAATTCCTACAGGTTATCAAAAAAACTTTTGCACCATATATATGAGAAATTATCCTAAGTTTGAGGCGACATTATTCACATTTAGGGCTTTGTCGCCCTATCTGGTTTGGAGGACATTTTAACATAGAAAACTGTAAAACATGGAACATTGTTTAAGATATGACCATGTATCTACTGATGCATCTTTAGTCATGCTTTTTTTCAATGTTAAAATTAAATGCCTAGAAGTGTTGTGATAAAAAGTGATGTAAAATTACAAAAACCTAGTAAAACCCGATGCCCCGCAAACTAAGACAGAAATATGCCATAGTAAATACAGTAACTCCTGGTCCCTTATAATAGACATTATGATTCGAGCTTTTATCTAGAATATCACAATTTCATCTTCTCATCAGTGCAGTAATTTAGAAAGGCGCCTCTATTTCTCCCATCTCAACATAAACAGATTTCACTTGAGTGTAGTAGTCTAAGGTATCTGGGCCATTTTCCCGACCGATTCCAGATTTCTTGAAACCACCAAACGGTACACCAACTGGATACACGTTATAGTTATTGATGTAGAGAGACCCTGCTTCCAGCGCCGTGGCAACGCGATGGGCTCTGTTTAAATCTCTGCAATAGATTTATATACTTGCTGAACAAACAGATAAAAAGGAAAATTTTAATAGTAAGAATAACAAAATTCATTACTCTATTTCTACCTATTTCTAATTATTGGTATATTTTCTACATGGGGACATCTGGGATTAAACTTGATTGAAGGGTCAATCTGATAAGAAAGGCAACTTTTATACAGATGAATTACCATTATCCCTTTGTTGGTTGGTTGATTGGTGTTTTACATCGCTTTCAACAATTTTTCAGTTATATTGTGACATGGAAGCAGGAGGTAATCAACCTCTTAAATATAGTGGCGCAACCCGGGAATTGAACTCGGCACAATATCATTCAAAGTGTGGGGTTACAAAATAATTCGGAAAAATCACGACTCTTAAATATAAACGCAAAAGTGCTGGTTTGCACAATTACACTAATGGTAAAGAAAAAAATTCAGACCACTTACCAATGAAATTTTTTAAAAATCTTTTAATCTATTCAAATGTAATTTTGTTTTTATTGTTTTATGTTACATCAAGATCCTTTTACTTAAAAGACAGACAGTGTTTTCCTACTGTATTACACAGAAATTTTGAAATTTGCTTCAGATTAAGTGTTTGATGACATTAAGTGCTTTATGATTTATAAATTTTTTATTTATAAATTTTTAAATGTACGTCCTTTGATTGTTCTGCTGTTACGGTGAGTGGGAAGGTGGGCCCGTAAACCGGTTAACCACACTATTTGTTTGGCTTTTGTCAAATTAAATGACCGTCCTAAGTCGATATCGTAATTGCACTACAATCAAATATTTTTGTAATGTGTTATATGTTCTGGTATATTATTTATATTCATGTATTGTATAGCTCCATGGTGAATTCTGCCACATAACTGAGCAAGTAACTCCTCTTTTTTCTTATGAGATTAAGTGCTTTATAAGATTAAGTGCTTTATAAGATTAAGTGCTTTATGAGATTAAGTGTTATGAGATATTGTCATCAAATCATCTGGACTGATAAAGAATATCTAAAATTGATAAGAAACGAGGTGCCATCAGTCCCAATGTCGGACTAAGAAAAACTCTTTTAAAGAACTCTGAATTTATTGCAATCCTGAAAAGTGGACAAGGTTGTTCTTAAACATAAATTGTTGAAATATCTTGAAACTCTTATTTTCCTTTTATCTTTAGAAAGGGCAAACTTGAAAGTGATTTTGATTTAAAGATGCTGTGACTTTTTCTACCTCAGGACTGATTTGAGTACATCATATCAAGTTCATTTGACCTATATATTGACCTCATTGCTCTTTGCATGGCACAGTAATTTAGACCTTTGTCACTGATTCATCAGACACAGTGTGAATTCATTATGTACAGAGATAGCTACCATGACATGAGACACTTCTGTCTAATCCAAAACAAGGGTTAGATGGTATTTGGGTGTCAGTGGTTAGATGGTATTTGGGTGTCAGTGGTCAGATGGTTGATGGGTGTTTTATGTCCCTTTCATCACTTTTTCAGTTATATCGTCACAAGAAAGCAGGAGGTAACCAATCTTTCAATCATAATTACACAATCCTTGAATCAAACATGGGTCATCTGAACCACAATCGATGAGCTTGACCGCTACACCAATATAATTCATGAGATAGGAAAGTGACGAGTCATGACCCTGGTTTGAATCGAGGACCTCTTGGTCACATGTCATTTGAGCTAGCCATGACAGCTAAACAAATCTTCAAGCGACTTAATCCACCACTATATTTTTTTTTAAAGCTTACTTTGTGAATATTCCAGCAGCAAGACCAAATTCAGTATTATTGGCTCTACTCAAGACCTCCGACTCCGTATCAAAGCTGAGAACCGACATTACTGAACCGAAGACTTCATCGATGACAACTCGCATGTGGTCCTGACAGTCGGTCAATATACAAGGACTAATGTAGTAGCCTCCCTTTAAAGCTGCATCACTAGGTGTCACTCTCTCTCCACCGCAGGCAATCCTTGCTCCCTGAAGTCGAAAGAATCGTCAATTATAAATCAATACCAAAACCAACAAATCCGGTTGGTGGATTGGTTGTTCATCACTTTATACAATCTACAAGTGATATAGTGGGCAGTCTACTTAACATACTGGTACAACTCTGAACTGATTCCAAACCAACACCAATACATGTCACCCTGAAGACTAAGTATCTTTTACTTACCTATCCATATAATACAACAGAAACAACATAACCTATAAAAAAGAGCAACGCCAACGTAGCATATGCCCCCCCCCCCCCTCACCACCTGGTTATTTTTGTAACATGGACATAACTCACATGACCACATTAGAGGTCATCTACTCCTCATAATCACCCACAAAGAAAAATTTTTTCCATTCAAAAGTTTGTGTCTAATGATTAACAGATATATCATTTGTCAGGTATCCTATTTATAACTTATTAACTTGACCAAGATATCCTTAAGATGTATCTGTATAGCAAATATCAATTCAATATATCTAGCAATTCCTGAGATAATGAGCAGAAACTGCTAATTTTAAGAAATTTTCTAAGTCCAAGAGGGATAACTCTCACAAAAATTATTGAACCATAACCAAATTTGAACTTGACCTAAATATCCTTTAGATGTATCAGTATATCAAATATAAATTCAATATTTATTGGTTCCAGAGATAATGTGCTAAAACTGCTAAATGGACCGACCGACCGACAGCAGCAAAGCAATATACCCCTCCTTCTTTGAAGGGGGGCATAAAAAGGATCACTTTAATGTATACAAGATAACATAACCCATAAAGAAGGATTATTATAAAGTGTGTAAGATAAAATAAATATATCAAAGTCCTATAATGAACAGTTCAAAATTTGTGTAGTATGGTATAGAGCTGTTTAGGCAAGTCAAAGGTCAAGGTTATGTCTAAGGGTGAGCGATTTTTTCAAAATCTGGTATAAGATCTATATTTCATATATTCATACTTTCATTTTGTTTACTTGCTAGATGGCAAGTGAAAAAGAGTTTGTTCATAATAAAAAGGCCAAATATGGAATAAATGTGTTGTTTTAAGGGTACGGAAAGGGGGTCAACTGACTTGAAAATGCTGTTTGTGACTGTCTTAGCATTCCTGTTTTCTTTTCCTGAAGTTGAATTAAAGATTCACTGATAGTGAAATGACTTTAAAGAAGAGTTTTGGCATCATATATATATCACAATTTATTGTTATATTTGTTTGAGTATCACAATATATCACAATACACATTTAGACCCACAATACTCATCCCTATCGGGTAGTTATGTCTCCAGTATAGAATAGAGCAGTTAAAGTAGGTCAAAGGTCAAGGTTATTATGTCTTGTTACAAGTATATATGTGAAGCGCCAAAACCCCAGTTTATACACTGTAGGTAAAGATAATAATGGTAAAAGGTCAAAGGTCAATTTTAAGGTGAGAACAAATAGCTAATACCTGTAAAATATTAAACACTATACATGTACTATAATAGTTCAAAAAATATATGCAAAACTAAAGCGTAAGGAAGAGATGAGTGATGGTAATATTTTGGTGTGGAAATGAAGAGTTATTTGAAGTCACAAATTTTTCTTCAAAGACCAAATGATGAAAATAAGCTTCATAAATCCTTTAATTGATACCAGCATCTTTAAAGAGATCTAATAGAATTTTCAGAAACCTCTAAAATTTACATATGTTCTCCTCCGATATGAATTTAATGAATTCATACAAACTGACTCCATGATGATGGGTCATATCTGACTTCTTCCTATGTTATGCCTTACCTCTTCCTTTGCCAGCTTGATATAGTGAAGTGTTTTCTCTGCCTGCTCCTGGCTAATGGTGGCACCCACCGTCACATCCTCAAGGTTAGGATCGCCAATTTTCATTGCCTTTGTGCGAAGAATCAGTTTATCTAGGAACTGACCCAAAATCTTTTTGTGCACAAACACTCTAGTTCCGTTGGAACACACCTGCAAAATGTTTCAAATCTTTCAGGAATATGTATAAAATATAACAATTAATGCATGATAACCACTTGTGGTGGTTATCAATGGTGTGCTAGAGGTCTTACGTTGTAATCTGGTGATGATCACCATTACCTAGTAGGAACTTATTTGCAACGCAACATGCAAAATGTATACCATGACACAAGATGTTGGTTTTTACTGCCTTGTCCCAAGGAAAGGACCATATCCCAGGACCTCAGGTCCAAAGACAGAACAAAGACTACGCAGAAATGTCAAACCTAAGTGTAAGACCTGGGTCTGAATTCTTCCTATAGAGAGAATGGAAGGAATTGAAATAAGATAAAAAAAACTGCTAGTAGAATATTAATATTACTCACAGTTCACTTTGTCGTTCACTTGTTTACATATCATAATGCTTCTATATCAGAAATTTCTACAAAAAAGCTTACAGCAAGCTATTTCAAGTATTCTTTAGCTGAATTTTTCCATGATTTATATTTCTGATTATGGTAAATTCCAATCTGAATGAAATAGGAGGATATTTGGTGACAGAATGTTAAAAATCACATTCTACAAGACTTATTTCGAACTCTTTGATATGAGGGCATCATAGTTTGGATGTAAAGAAGTCAATGGTAATAAACAGATTTCCTTTTCTTTTTTAATTTCCATCAATTTTCTTTGTATAAGGAATTCAGATCCAAGTCTAATGCAGTTACATGATCTCCCAGTCACAAGCATGGTACCCATGACCTCCAAGCCTGGTATTCATGACCTCCCAGCCACAAGCCTGGTACCCATGACCTCCCTGTCACAAGCCTGGTACCCATGACCTCCCAGTCACAAGCCTGGTACCCATGACCTCCCTGTCACAAGCTGGTACCAATGACCTCCCAGCCACAAGCCTGGTACCCATGACCTCCCAGCCACAAGCATGGTACCCATGACCTCCCAGCCACAAGCCTGGTACCCATGACCTCCCAGTCACAAGCCTGGTACCCATTACCTCCCTGTCACAAGCCTGGTACCCATGATCTCCCAGCCACAAGCCTGGTACCCATGGCCTCCCTGTCACAAGCCTGGTACCCATGACTTCCCAGCCACAAGCCTGGTACCCATGACCTCCCAGTCACAAGCATGGCACCCATGACCTCCCATTCACAAGCCTGGTACCCATGACCTCCCAGTCACAAGCCTGGTACCCATGACCTCCCTGTCACAAGCCTGGTACCCATGACCTCCCAGTCACAAGCCTGGTACCCATGACCTCCCAGTCACAAGCCTGGTACCCATGACCTCCCTGTCACAAGCCTGGTACCCATGACCTCACAGCCACAAGCCTGGTACCCATGACCTCCCAGTCACAAGCCTGGCACCCATGACCTCCCAGTCACAAGCCTGGTACCCATGACCTCCCTGTCACAAGCCTGGTACCAATGACCTCCCAGCCACAAGCCTGGTACCCATGACCTCCCTGTCACAAGCCTGGTACCCATGACCTCCCATTCACAAGCCTGGTACCCATGACCTCCCTGTCACAAGCCTGGTACCCATTACCTCCCAGCCACAAGCCTGGTACCCATGACCTCCCAGCCACAAGCCTGGTACCCATGACCTCCCTGTCACAAGCCTGGTACCCGTGACCTCCCAGCCACAAGCCTAATACCCATGACCTCCCAGTCACAAGCCTGGTACCCATGACCTCCCAGTAACAAGCCTGGTACCCATGACCTCCCAGTCACAAGCCTGGTACCCATGATCTCCTTGTCACAAGCCTGAAGAAAAACCCTCAGAACTAATATTTGAAATTTTAATGTTCAAGGGCAGTTGCTCTGTCCAAAATTATAGGAAACCACCCATATTTGAACTTGATTGACCTGCATTTTCCCTTCTCACATCTATATACTCAATATCAATTAAATTCATCACACCTTCACCAAAAAATGAGCGGAACAATCATTTTAAAGAAATTTTCAATTATCAAGGGCAATAACTCTGTCCGAAATTACCACACCACACCCATAATCAAACTTGACCTGCATTGTCCCTTGATACATCTATATGCCCAATATCTATTTGGCAGGGGCATAAAAAGTGTTTACTGTTATCAGTTCAAAACAAAATAAACAAAACAGCAAACATAATTTGTTTTGGTCTAATCTGGAAGCTAGAAAGCAATGCAGAATATATATATTGTGTGTGTAACTGATATTCATTTCACGAAGAATTACCTGTCCTTGGGTCAAGAAGTTTGCCAACATGGCACCCGTTACAGCATTATCCAAATTACAGTCCTCGAATATGATACATGGAGATTTTCCACCCAGCTCTAATGTCACATGCTTGATGTCCTGAAATATTCACATATGTTTATGGTCTGTATCATGTTACATTAACCATATAATTTAATATGACATAATTTACCAATACACAGGAATGAGAATTACTGGATAGGCCCCTTAATCTTTTGAAAAAAAAAGTTTGATAAAAAGAGGAGGGGAATCTTACTGTGATAAAACCTTTTACAGAAGTAAAAAATTACTTCTAATTCTACTGGCGAGGAATCAAATTTAACTTTGCCTTAAGCCAGACTCACAATTTTACAAAAAATTAGAAAGTAAAAAGTGAGTAACAAAAGTTTCTGATAGAGCATGGTCTGACCCATCCTCGGTTCCCCATGGTCTGACCCATTATCGGTTTCCCATGGTCTGACCCATCTTCGGTTCCCCATGGTATTTGTGGGTAAATATTCCTGGGGAACAGAGGCTGAGTCTAACCATTCAGTTACAAGGAATCGTATGTCAAATTTGACTATGATAAACTGAACTCTTGATATGATTGTTTAGCATTATATATGTATGAAAATATTTTCCTTCCAATATTTTATTGCACAGTGGCCAGTGAAAATAAGTTGCTGATCATAAGCACTATTATAATTAGGAGACTCTTTCACCTGCTGTTGACTTGTGTCGAGCATTATTGTTATGAGCAATGTCATGTGTCATGTCACCAAAGTCAAGTTTAATTGACCCTTCCATTTATGCTCAATGCTTTAAACCTCGGTCATCCCAGACAAACATTGAAAATGTATTGTGACGTCACGAAATTCGACAAATAATCCGCGAAATGGAAGGGTCAATTAACATTCAGAAGTTTTTATTTCAGCTTTATCTAGACAACCTCCACATTGGTGGTTACCAGAGTTAAGTATGTTGCCCTTTGACCAAAAATGTGATCATAGACAAAGGTCATATCAGTAAGGTTGTTCTCCACTTATCAGATAAACTGTCAGCAATGATTGAGCTTTCCTCAATCTGTATGTAACTTGACCATTCCATTAACACTACCTTTGCACACATCTCCATGATCTTTGACCCTGTTGGGACGCTTCCGGTAAATGACATCTTTGCTATGTCCTTGTGTTGGGATAGCAGTGTACCAGTTTTTGCCTCGCCCTGTAACAATGTTTCACGTAAATATAACTTAAGACAAATGTGTTATGTTACATGTTTCATCTTGTAGAAGATAATTCACATAACAGTGTAAAGCACTGATATTTCGTGTAACTTCATGGTGTCACTTTGGATACATATTAGCGAGATATAATTTTTGCAAGAGATCATACACATGCTATACTGACCTGGAAACATTTTACCTATCCAGCTACACTGACCTGGAGAACACTATAACTATCCAGCTATACTGACCTGGAGAACACTATAACTATCCAGCTATACTGACCTGGAGAACATCATAACTATACAGCTATACTGACCTGGAGAACACTATAACTATCCAGCTATACTGACCTGGAGAACATCATAACTATACAGCTATACTGACCTGGAGAACATCATAACTATCCAGCTATACTGACCTGGAGAACATCATAACTATCCAGCTATACTGACCTGGAGAATATTATAACTATCCAGCTATACTGACCTGGAGAATATTATAACTATCCAGCTATACTGACCTGGAGAATATTATAACTGTCCAGCTATACTGACCTGGAGAACATTATAACTATCCAGCTATACTGACCTGGAGAACATTGTAACTATCCAGCTATACTGACCTGGAGAACATCATAACTATACAGCTATACTGACCTGGAGAACATTATAATTATCCAGCTATACTGACCTGGAGAATATTGTAACTATCCAGCTATACTTACCTGGAGAACATCATAATTATCCAGCTATACTGACTTGGAGAACATTGTAAATATCCAGCTATACGGACATGAAGAACATTATAACTATTAACTATCCAGCTATACTGACCTGGAGAACATTATAACTATCCAGCTATACTGACCTGGAGAATATTATAACTATCCAGCTACACTGACCTGGAGAACATTCCAACTGTCCAGCTAAACTGACCTGGAGAACATTATAACTATCCAGCAATACCGACCTGGAGAACATTATAACTGTCCAGCTATACTGACCTGGAGAACATTATAACTATCCAGCTATACTGACCTGGAGAACATTATAACTATCCAGCTATACTGACCTGAAGAACATTATAACTATCCAGCTATACTGAACTGGAGAACTCCAGCTATACTGACCTGGAGAACATTATAACTATCCAGCTATACTGACCTGGAGAACATTATAACTATCCAGCTATACTGACCTGGAGAACATTATAACTATCCAGCTATACTGACCTGGAGAACATCATAACTATCCAGCTATACTGACCTAGAGAACATTATAATTATCCAGCTATACTGACATGGAGAACATTATAACTGTCCAGCTTTACTGACCTGGAGAACATCATAACTATTCAGCTATACTGACCTGGAGAACATTGTAAATATCCAGCTATACGGACATGAAGAACATTATAACTATTAACTATCCAGCTACACTGACCTGGAGAACATTCTAACTGTCCAGCTATACTGAACTGGATAACATTATAACTGTCCAGCTATAATGACCTGGAGAACATTATAACTGTCCAGCTATACTGACCTGGAGAACATTATAACTATCCAGCTATACTGACCTGGAGAACATTATAACTATCCAGCTATACTGACCTGGAGAACATTATAACTATCCAGCTATACTGACCTGGAGAACATCATAACTATCCAGCTATACTGACCTGGAGAATATTATAACTATCCAGCTATACTGACCTGGAGAATATTATAACTGTCCAGCTATACTGACCTGGAGAACATTATAACTATCCAGCTATACTGACCTGGAGAACATTGTAACTATCCAGCTATACTGACCTGGAGAACATCATAACTATACAGCTATACTGACCTGGAGAACATTATAATTATCCAGCTATACTGACCTGGAGAACATTGTAACTATCCAGCTATACTGACCTCGAGAACATCATAATTATCCAGCTATACTGACTTGGAGAACATTGTAAATATCCAGCTATACGGACATGAAGAACATTATAACTGTCCAGCTATACTGACCTGGAGAACATCATAACTATCTACCTATACTGACTTGGAGAACATTGTAAATATCCAGCTATACGGACATGAAGAACATTATAACTATTAACTATCCAGCTATACTGACCTGGAGAACATTATAACTATCCAGCTATACTGACCTGGAGAATATTATAACTATCCAGCTACACTGACCTGGAGAACATTCTAACTGTCCAGCTATACTGACCTGGAGAACATTATAACTATCCAGCTATACTGACCTGGAGAACATTATAACTGTCCAGCTATACTGACCTGGAGAACATTATAACTATCCAGCTATACTGACCTGGAGAACAATTTAACTATCCAGCTATACTGACCTGAAGAACATTATAACTATCCAGCTATACTGACCTGGAGAACTCCAGCTATACTGACCTGGAGAACATTATAACTATCCAGCTATACTGACCTGGAGAACATTATAACTATCCAGCTATACTGACCTGGAGAACATTATAACTATCCAGCTATACTGACCTGGAGAACATCATAACTATCCAGCTATACTGACTTAGAGAACATTATAATTATCCAGCTATACTGACATGGAGAACATTACAACTGTCCAGCTATACTGACCTGGAGAACATCATAACTATCCAGCTATACTGACCTGGAGAACATTGTAAATATCGAGCTATACGGACATGAAGAACATTATAACTATTAACTATCCAGCTATACTGACCTGGAGAACATTATAACTATCCAGCTATACTGACCTGGAGAATATTATAACTATCCAGCTACACTGACCTGGAGAACATTCTAACTGTCCAGCTATACTGACATGGAGAACATTATAACTATCCAGCTATACTGACCTGGAGAACATTATAACTGTCCAGCTATACTGACCTGGAGAACATCATAACTATCCAGCTATACTGACCTGGAGAACATTATAACTATCCAGCTATACTGACCTGGAGAACATTATAACTATCCAGCTATACTGACCTGGAGAACATTATAACTATCCAGCTATACTGACCTGGAGAACATTATAACTATCCAGCTATACTGACCTGGAGAACATCATAACTATCCAGCTATACTGACCTAGAGAACATTATAATTATCCAGCTATACTGACATGGAGAACATTATAACTGTCCAGCTATACTGACCTGGAGAACATCATAACTATCCAGCTATACTGACCTGGAAACATCATAACTATCCAGCTATACTGACCTGGAAACATCATAACTATCCAGCTATACTGACCTGGAGAACATCATAACTATGCAGCTATACTGACCTGGAAACATCATAACTATCCAGCTATACTGACCTGGAAACATCATAACTATCCAGCTATACTGACCTGGAAACATTATAACTATCCAGCTATACTGACCTGGAGAATTTGGTAACTATCTAGATACGCTGACCTGGAGAACATCATAACTATCCAGCTATACTGACCTGGAAACATTATAACTATCCAGCTATACTGACCTAGAAAATATTATAACTATCCAGCTATACTGACCTGGAGAACATTATAACAGGGAATAAATTTAACGCTCGCCCACGACGAGTAAAATTTGTTGTGGACGACCAAGAAACACTTCCTACTCGCCCACGTGGCGAACGAAAAAAATCTGCAAGACGAATCGGCCGTTTCCTTGTTGAATTCTAATCTGAATCATCTAGACACTTAATTCCGTCACTGAGTAAGCGTCTAGATGTATCAAATCCGGACACGTTCTTTTTATTTGTTAGTTAGCAGTAGCTGGCGTAGTGGCGTAGCTACCATTACACCAAATATGCACGTGCGTACACATCATTTTGTCAAAAATATAGTATTTCATGAGAGAGAGAGAGAGAGAGGTGGTCGTTTCCTTTCCCCCAAACCCCTGCCTTTCTTGTACGTACACATGATTTACGCACTGGCTACGCCCTTGGGTTTCACGTTTGTTTACATAGGTCAAAGATTAGTAATTCCATTTCCCATAAGGTCTCATGTTAAATTAACAAATTTCCAGCAAGATTTACACAACATCCTGCATTTTAGCTATATACAATCGGTCGGCTCATACCTTCACCATTTCAATAGAATCTCTATCAGAATTTTAACAGTTTACCATAGGTCATCCACCTTAATTTTGAGAAAATCATGTTTGAAGGGGGTCACCCCCCCCCCCCCACAAAAAAATTCAAACGTAAACAACCTACCTATCTATCTATCTCTATATACTGTTACCACCCCTTTTTAGGTTATAAAATTTCTACATTAGCGAAATGAGATAAAAATTCATGATTTTACAGCAGAATCAATCTTTATTTATAGATAGATTAAATAATTTCATCCAATCACAGCTCCTGATACGTTGAAAGAGTAGTTCCTCTCTCCCTACACCACATCAGCCAATCACGACTCTTGTTAATTACTGTTCTTTGACCTTTAAATTATGGCTCGACAAGCCCACTTAGGAAGTTTTTTTTTTCGCCGTTCCCATGAAACGAAATGTATCGCCGACAAAACGGGACGATTACTTCAAGGAGTAAAATTGGAGAGAAATTGTTGTGTAATGTAATAAAATTCAGAAAAAAAATTATTAGTTTTTCTTGCAATTTTGAATGGTTTTAGTGTGGACTCATACAGATTGGTGTACGCCCGTAGATTCTGAAATTTCTGTTAAGTTTATTCCCTGTATAACTATCCAGCTATTCTGACCTGGAGAACATTATAACTATCCAGCTATTCTGACCTGGAATACAATATAACTATTCAGCTATACTGACCTGGAGAATATTGTAACATCCATCTGGAAGCCCTGCCTCCTTATATATTTCTCCTAACATGACAGCTGTTAGAGGTGTCCATGGGGAGGGCTTAAAGACAAAGGTATTGCCGCACGCCAGGGCAGGACTGGATTTCCATGATGCCATCTGGAACGGATAATTCCAGGCTCCGATGCCGCCAACAACACCTAGTGGCTCACGCACAGTGTAGGAAAAATTGCCGTTAGATAATGGTAAATACTCCCCTGATAATAAAATATAACAAGATGTAATGTGATATAATAAAAATATGATGATGTTTTAAAGTTGATGAGAAGATGAACTTCCTGGGAGAAAAGAAAATGTTTGACCTTTAACATTTTGCCACCTTTTGCTAGACTACACTAGACTAGACTGTACTGTACTGTACCATACTATGGTAGGCTTCAATTGGCACATCAGATATTAACTCTAATTGTAAATTAACCGAAAAACTGACAGACAAGAGCATGGACAAACTGACAGAGAATGGACGAACTGACAGAAAAGAGCAATGACAAACCAAGAGACAAGAGCATTGATAAACCAACAGAAAAGAACATGGACAATCTGACAGACAAGAGTATGGACAAACTGACAGAGATTGGACAAACTTACAGACAAGAGCATGGACAAACTGACAGTCATGAGCATGGACAAACCGACAGACAAGAGCATAGTCAAACTGACAGACATGACCATGGACAAACTGACAGACAAGAGCATGGGCAAACTGACAGACAACAGTATGGACAAACTCACAGACAAGAGCATGGACAAACTGACAGACAACAGCATGGACAAATTAACAGACAATACCATGGACAAACTGACAGACAAGGGCATAGACAAACTGACAGACAACAGTATGGACAAACTGACAGACAAGAGCATGGTCAAACTGACAGACATGAGCATGGACAAACTGACAGAAAAGAGCATGGACAAACTGACAGACAAGAGCATGGACAAACTGACAGACAATAGCATAGACAAACTAAAAGACAAGAGCATGGACAAACTGACAGACAACAGTATGGACAAACTGACAGACAAGAGCATGGACAAACTGACAGACAAGAGCATGTACAAACTGACAGACAAGCATGGACAAACTGACAGACAAGAGCATGGACAAACTGACAGAAAAGAGCATGGACAAACTGACAGACAAGAGCATGGACAAACTGACAGACAATAGCATAGACAAACTAAAAGACAAGAGCATGGACAAACTGACAGACAACAGTATGGACAAACTGACAGACAAGAGCATGGACAAACTGACAGACAAGAGCATGTACAAACTGACAGACAAGCATGGACAAACTGACAGACAAGAGCATGGACAAACTGACAGACAAGCATGGACAAACTGACAGACAAGAGATGAGAATATAATTCACCTGAAATTCTGGCTGCTAGACCTCCATAGTAGTCGATTGTATCAGCACAGGATGTTATGTCAAACCTCGCCTCCCATATCGGCTTTCCTGTATCAAACACTTCAGTGCGTGCCAACTCCTCAGTTCTGTCCTGGAAAGAATTACATTGACCTTGATAATGCACTGACCTTGATAATACAATGACCTTGATAATACATTGAACTTGATAATACAATGATTTTGATAATACACTGACCTTAATAATACATTGAACTTGATAATACAATGACCTTGATAATATATTGACCTTGATAGTAGTACCTTGATAATACACTGACATTGATAATACATTAACCTTGGCATTCATAATCTTATATGTATGTTATAAATGTACTGACTGTCATTCATCCTACTTCCTACTGAAATGACTTATTTTGTATATGACTACATGGTTCAACATTGCTTGTTTAATCTTTTCAATGGGGAAGCCTTTGTTGCTTTCAGGAAATATCTAAACAAGAGGCCCAAGTGGGCCTATATTGCTCACCTGAGTACCTAGATTATCAGTCATGCAGGAAGGAAGAAGTTATTTATTTTTGCATTACTGTGACTAAGTCAACACAAATGTTGAAAATATGTCAAATTTATTTCAGACCAGAATATAACACAACAACAGTTTTTTGCACACCCATTCAGGTGATTTTGATATTAAGCATTTGCTTTGTCTCTGCAAGATGTGATTCAGGGCAACAAGTTAGTCATTTTCTTGAGGTGGAGCCTTTTGTTGACTGATTTCAAGTCTGGGTCGTGGACAACAATTGTTTCAAATATTGTCCAGATCCAACTTAAAAAGGCCTAATTTCATATGTTGAGTTTTGTGAAACATCTAAAAACTTATTTAGATGTGTAATGAAATGAAAAAAAAAAATTTGACCACAACTGGATTTGAACCGCTACTATCCATATTTTAATTACCAAGTGGTATATGTACCATTGTGAGACCTATTTTTTTGGACATGAAGGCACCATCTGTTTCCCAAGTTGGATGAAATGTACAAAATTGATAGAGGGCCTATAGTACTTCATGTATACCATGTTTCATTAAAATCTTTCATGTGGTATAACAGCAGAAGTTAAAAATGTGAAGAACTGTCCCTATACACCCTCATTTGAAAGTCTTTAAAAATTCACTGAAAATCCAAAAATTGAGATATTGACAAAATTCTTTCAAAATAATATTCCTTACCATAATTATGATCAAAATAGTCCATAAGAAATCATCATTATCAATTAATTCAGAAATATGACACTTTCCTGCACTGAAATCACCAAGTCCAAAAAAAAGTCGAAAAAAAAATTCTAAAAATTTGATTTTGGAAGGGAACCAAAATGACAAGACTTCTTCATTCATCCCTCTAGATCATTTCTATACATATTCTGTTTGTCTCTGTATATAGCCAGTATGAAGAAGAAGATTGTCGAAGGAGGGTACTCTTTTGTGACCTACTTTTGACTGTGGTGGTGCCACCAGTAAAGAGGTCTGGACGAAAAGGCCAGAATTTGAAGGGGATCATAAGTGATTTATTTACACTAAGATTTATCAAAAATCCTTTAAAGTTTTGCGGAAAAAGTTGAAAATGTGAAAAATGGCCAAGCCCCCCCCCCCTTTTTTTTTTTTTGGAAGTCTTAAAAAATTCATAAAAAATCCAAAAATTGAGATATTGACAAAGTTCTTTCACAATAATATTCCTTACTATAATTATGATCAAAATAGTCCATAAGAAATCATCAATATCAATTAACTGAAAAACATGACACTTTTCTGCATTGAAATTACTAAGACCAAAAATATGTCGAAAAAATGTCAAAAATTTGATTTCAGAACAAAACCAAAACTAACAGCACTTCTTCACACATCCCTCTAGATTATTCCTATGCATTCGGTTTGTCTCTGTATGCCCCCAGTCTGAAGAAGTTTGTTAAAGAAGGGTACCCTCTGTGACCTACTTTTGCCTGTGGTGGCGCCACCTGTTGATGGATCTGGACGAAAAACAACAACACTTGTAGGGGACCATGAGTACTTCATGCATACCAAGTTTCATCAAATTCTGTTTAGCTGTTCTGAAGAAGAAGTCGAAAATGTGAAAAGTTAGCAACAGATGGACGGCGGACGGACGATGGACTACGATTGATCACAATAGCTCACTTGAGCCTTTGGCTCAGGTGAGCTAAAAACCTAGATAATGTTTACTTCTTATTTGAATTCAGCTAATATTCAGCTAAGCCCTAGAGGGATTGTTCATACCCCCATTATTATCTCGTTTTACCCTGATTATGTTGGCTGCCCTCTTTAACACTCCTCCCCTTTCAAACCCAGACAGACGTGACCATGATTTGAAGGCATCTCTAGCTTTACACATCGTTTGATCCACGTCATCTTTGGTAGAGCAACCAACCTTCCGTACTACCTCTCCTGCAAAATAAGAACAAAAGATTCCTTACCTTTCTGTCATCAAACTGAACTCTAGGAATGAAGCAATCACATAAACGTGAATTAATCTTTGAGTGAAGAAAGCAATTTTCAGTTCATCAATTAATCTAGTAATGAACATCAGTACATGGTATTTATACCTTGTCTCACATTGCTATCAGCATGCTTACCTGTGGCTGGTTGTATCAAATCAAAACAATCATCGGCTGCTGAGGGGTCCCTGCGTTGACCATTTATGAAGTTTAATGGCTGTTGAATCTGTGGCGCTGATTTCGTCACTACAGACATACATCTGTGCTGACATTGGATCAGAGAACACCATCTTAGTAAAACCATGGTGAAACAAAGGTTTGCTTTTTCCTGCAACTCATAAAAATAAAGAAAAACTATAACTGTCATAAATTAGTTTGTTGTTAACAAAATGAAGTCAGTAGGGATTTTGTTCCTTAATACTATACCCTATTTACATCACTTCTATAGTAGTAGCAGTCAGGAATTGACACTCGTACGTTACTGTTCTTGGGTCGTCTCTGTAGATAAGGTTTTCATTATCTTCTTCGATTGTTTGTAGAAACTCTACCTAAAAGGGGCATACAATTTGAATCTACTCGTCATTCTGCAAATTATATCAGAATATGGATTTTCTGACTAACTGGCTTAGTAATGGTACATTTCTTGACATACTAACATGGAAGAAAATTGTACACAGCTCCATAACACGACTGCATGTCAATAGGAGAGAAATTCAAATAACAAATGACCCCAGTTTTTCGTATTTCACCTAAGTGTTTCGAATCCACGATCCCTTGTTAAACTGACATCTAGCAAAAACTATGTATGACACTTCAATATGCAAATTCATGTCAAAACTTTGTAAAATGGTCCCAAATTACCACACAGAAATATGTACGCTTTGCGACATGGCTTATCAAAATGTTTTTGAACATGCAGTTTGGACATGCGCTTTCACCACAAGTATCCATGAGGAATGCATTGAGGAATCTTATAAGGATTGACCCCATTTTCTTCTTTAGATTTCATACAACTGCAGTTCAAAAATGAGATTTCAAAGTGTCAAATTCTGTGCGTTATTTAAGCCAATAGTGGTCTTGGCGCCACTTTACATTGAATGTCCGCTCCGGGCTTTTTTTAAAACCAAATTTGCAAACATTTCATTTCAATCAATATAGTTTAAAAATAACAATGGCTTCTTTTTCAACAGTGACGTTGTCAAGCAGCAAATTTCGTAAGCATAATTTTCACGTGTGCAAACAAATGTCAATACATAAACAGAGGTCTGAACGCTTGACAGCGAACCCAAATTAAATGCTGAGATGATATCGTCCAAAAGGCTTCAGTTTTGGTACAATGGCTGATTCAATTGCATCCTCTAATTGGTCTTGAGGGATCATATTGCATAAAAAGTGGTACTGGCAGGTTTGGATTTAGAAAAGATTTTAGATATTCCACAGATGAACACAGATGGAGTTGTTTTAACAAGAAATGTCAAAAGAAAGTGTCAATCAGAACTGCTGGCTGGTTTTCAAAAAAGCAATTTGAACACCAGAAAATGTATTGTTTATTACATATTTTAAGGTATATAAAGTAACTGAATTATTTGTGAAACACAAATTATATATAGTGAACAAAACAATAGTAGATTGATATATGTATACTTTTTCAACACAAGTTTGAACCGTAATCAACAAAAATTGAGGAAGAGGGGAAAATTGTCAAGATAGATGAAAGCAAATTTGGGGGAAGAAAGTTCCACAGAGGTAGACAAGTTGAAGGCGTGTGGGTATACGAGGGGATTGAAGGAAACACAAAGAGGTGCTTCTTCCAAACTGTCTAAAACTGTACTTCCAAAATATTGGTATCCATAATAAAAGACAACATAATGCCCAGAACAACAATAATTTTAGACTGTTAGCAAGTATACAGCTAACTAGATAAAAAGTGATTCGAACACTTAAAAGTATTAGCCACTCTTTGCATTTCGTTGACCCAGAGACAAAGGCCCACACAAATACCATCAAGTCAACCTGGAGAGCTCTTAAAAAATCCTTGCCGGGTAGTAGAATGGTAAAATCACTGAATGACAGCTACTTTTGCCAGTACTGCATAAGGTTTATTTACAAGACAGTGACGACTCATTCCTAAAATCCTAGAGTTTTTTACTCAGGTATACGACCCTAGCTCGGCTTGGAAAAGTGCTGCGAAGTGCTCCAGTTCCAGTCTCTTGTCATCCAAAAGACAGTAACCAATACTTCAGACGATAACAAACTTGAACAACAATTTAGATGCTTTTCAGCTTCAGATTTAACGGCATGTCATTTTCATGTTTAAATGGGGAGCTCTGAAGTCTTGTAATGAGGTACTGTCACATGTTAACGAATTCCCGTTGAATCTACATCGAGGTTGTTTACGCAATTTGTGGATCCAGGGGCATTTTCATTAAAGTACTGTCTGGTATTCCTTCAAGGAACACGCTGTGACCCGTTTTCTTTTTCTTTCTTTCTTTTTTATTTATTTATTTGCCCTCTGGCTAAACTGATGAGGAATGCCAACCCCCTTTACTCTAGTCATTATCTACTCATATATTGTCTACTGTTGTATTGACCTAGATCTATTGGGTTAGGGGGTGCAGGACGTTTCGGTACAAGGACGTTTCGGTACACAAAACTAGGTCTTTTCGGTACATGATACAAAGACGTTTCGGTACATGATTTTGGTCGTTTCGGTACAGGTACCTAAATATCAGTACAGAAACAAATTAAAATGGATATCATGACAATCTATCAAGAAGAAAATAAAAATATCGACACTAGCAAACTGTTATGGAAATATGCCATGCTGACTTTTTAACTTTTGCATGGACGTTAACTGCATTTTTCTTGAAGTGTCTAAAGTTAAAACTCAGTTGTTAATGACGCGGAAGGTGTAAGTTTCTTGAGGAGCTTTTTAGCAAGGAATACAAATATTACTTGACGAAGTTTACCCATACATACACGTTTGGGTCTACGTCGTTTAGTAAAGTTAACCCATGTGTATATAGGAGTAAGCGTCACCTATTTGGCTAGTCACACTTGCTGTTCCATATCACACAGACTAAAATATAGTGAATGAATCACCGAAACATATGTACCGAAACATCCTTTTCATTGTACGGAAACGGCTTTACTTGTACCAAAACGTCTTTCATATGTACCGAAACATACTTGTACCGAAACGTCCTTGTACCGAAACGTCTAGCATTCGATCTATTCACCTAAAACTGTAGTCTGTATATAGACTGTAAGGATTATACCACTCCGCAGACTGAGTGACGCAATCCGCTGAACGACACCATCGAAATTTTCGTTTTAAACCATAAATATCAACGAATTGGTTGAATTTCAGTCAGCAACTCTAACTGCATTCTGCATATTTAAGCTTTAACATGTTTTTACCTATTCACACTATGGGAATTTAGCCAGACACACGGCCCTGGATTTCACCGGATATAATTCAGCAGTGTGTAAAAATAAAAGCCGAATGGTTTATTGTATTCCGCTCTTACACTGAAACTCGTCCATTTCCGTACGCAAATACGACTCTATTTTTGTAAAAAATGGCGACGGTGTTCCGATTGGAACGATACAAGAATATAAAGACAGAAAGATAGAAAGAAAGAAAAAATATAAAACTATGACACACTTCTGATCTATCTCACGACTATCTCAAAGTGCTTATGTACAGAAATAAAGAAAAACAGAACGCATAACACAAGAGAGAGAGAGAGGGAAGGGAGTGAGGCGGAGGCGGCAGGGGGGGGGGGGATAAAGAGAAAAGAAAAAGACTAAGCTACAATAAGGGGGAAGGGCAAGGTGTTACAGAGGCAAGGGTTGGTAGTGTTAGGGAGGTAAGGGGGAAGGGAGGGATGGGGATGGAAGACTGGGGTCAGAGAGAAGTAGGAAGTGGAAGGGGTTAGAAAATGAGTGGAAGGGGAGAGGGGTAACACACCCACCCCATCCCTGTTTGTCTCTTCTGCAAAAGTAAGTTCGAACGTACATGCATGTAGTGTTCGGTTCAGTACTGAATCGCTGTGCCATAACTAAAACATACTAGGCTGGGTATTGGCATGTTGGAGGAGGGGTGAGAATATACTTAAGTCATAATTTCATATTCTTCTGTTCATCAATGAATTAACAACTGGGATTGAAATAGAATTAAGCCATTCTGCATGAGAATTTATTTGAACGTTTGACAATGAAATAAATTAAAATGAAATATTTTACTTAAGTATATTGAATTCTCAGCTTATAGCGCCGGACCCAGATGTACATGTAAATGGTTCCAGGCTGTTGGGTCAAAACATCAAACATTAAGCCATAAAATGCCTCGATCGACCAGAGCGACACAGTTCAAGCCATTTTTATTTATTTATTTATTTTGATGTCATTATTACGTGGATTATCTGTCAGTTATATGGGAACCGATGTGGTTGAGTAGGTAGCATGCTGGGTATATGTACGAGAGGTCCGTGGTTCGAACACGGCCATGGGAACTCATTGATGTCCAGTCTGTCGGACGAGACAGCAAAAGTCAAGTACCCACAGAACACTACGCGTTAACATGTCAAAGACGCCTCATTAATTGTTTCCAGTGGATAATTCCTTCGCAAAGGTTGGAATTATAACCTCTGTGTACTCCATCAAGTAGATACCACTGCCATTTGTAAAATAATTTCGGCATAAACAACAAAAAACCATCGAGTGCTTTCCCTTCTTTTTCTTTTTAACAATGCACTGCTAATAATACAAAGAAATGTTTGCCGTAAGGGCTATCCATTTGATTTCTGGAATTTCCCCCAAAAACAATTTAACCTAAAATGCAGTATCTTTAGCATTGAGAACATTGCTGGGTCAATCTGATTAAAACCACATCTTTATTCCGCTTCTCTATTTGTCCCATTGGGGCGGGCTTGGTATACGTGGTTAAGCGCTTGGCTTGCGGCGCCGACGATCCGGGTTCGATTCCCGGGGTGCGCCACTATGTTTAAGAGGTTGGTAACCTCCTGCTTCCATGTCGTGATGTAACTGAAATATTGTTGAAAGCGACGTAAAACACAAATCAACCAACGAATTATTTGTCCCATTGCGGATAGAATTCTGGCGAAACCCCGTAAGGGGCTATATTCTGGTGAACTCTGATGACGTTTCATTTACCGAAACCGTTATTTCCCATAGCCAATCATTGACTCGACAAGGCACGTGATAGTGACGCAATACATATAACAAAAGCTGTTCAAAGTTGGTCACCCTTACACCCTCCCAACCTCTCACCCTTACACCATCGCACCCTTCCACCCTCTCATCCTTACATTTTCCCACCATTATATTCTCTCACCCTTACACCCTCCCAAGCTCTCACCCTTACACCATCGCACCCTTCCACCCTCTCAACCTTACACTTTCCCACCATTATATTCTCTCACCCTTACACCCTTCCACCATTACAACCTCGAGCCCTATAAATTGGTTATATAAAGCGTTTTACAGAGGGGGATACAAAAATATACTTGGGTCCCAAAAAGTCCTATTGGGGACGGTGATCCCCCTGTAACCACTGTGTCTTATCTCTATTTCATTAACACAAAACACATATCTTTGTTTTGCGGACAGTCAGCCGTTAATAACACGTCGGGATTTATTATTATAAGTCCATGTAATTAAGTATATATATGCAATATTTACCCATATGTACAAAAACAACACATTATGCAAAATCTGTTATAAATACACATACAGTATTTAGTATAGCAAATAAATAAACAAAATATATTATGTAGAGCCTGAATGTATAACATCTTCATCAATAGCACGCATATTTTTAAATACCAATATAAATATAAACAAATACAAAAACACATTCATGTTTTTATTTTGCACAATAGCATATCCTTATAACATATAATTGATTTAATTCAAGCATTATGAAAAATCTCTACGGCAAAGAGATAATAATATTTTCTCAGGCCTCCAAAGCCGCTCAGGAAAAAAACCCGGATAAACCGGGCAAAAACCTGCCCTCTAGGCTGCGTAATGACTTATTTTGTACATCAAATAATAAAGAACAAAATTCAAAATAAAAGAGAACTCTAATTATAGTATTGTCCATCGTATTGATATACAAAATATTTCACTTCACTGCTAAGCAAGGCCATTTGAGAAAATATAAAAACGTTAGAGGCCACGATTCATGCTTGAATGTAACAAAAAACTATAAATGAATAAATAAATAAATATATATATATATATATATATATATAAAGCACAAATAGAATCAGTGAAACACCTGGGAGTACTATGGACCTTGGATCTCCGAAGAAATACCTGTAGAAAATAAAGACAAATTAGACAAACATATAAAGCACAAAGACACTACAGTTAACAAGGCACCCTATATTTCACTTATATTCGTTCCCCGTCTGGGACTCGAACCCACGACCTATGGTACCGAATCACCTAGCTGTCATGCATCCGACCCTCCAACCGACTGAGCTACCCGAGCTCCACAAAAAATGGAGCTTTAATAGCCAATCATTAGCTAATCGCATGCATGACAACACGGCCGCGGAAAGTGAAGGAATTTACCCGACGTAAACGCAGGCGGATCCCCTGAGAGGATACATCACTGAAAGAGAAATAAACATATAAAGCACAAATAGAATCAGTGAAACACCTGGGAGTACTATGGACCTTGGATCTCCGAAGAAATACCTGTAGAAAATAAAGACAAATTAGACAAACATATAAAGCACAAAGACACGACAGTTAACAAGGCACCCTATATTTCACTTATATTCGTTCCCCGTCTGGGACTCGAACCCACGACATATGGTACCGAATCACCTAGCTGTCATGCATCCGACCCTCCAACCGACTGAGCTACCCGAGCTCCACAAAAAATGGAGCTTTAATAGCCAATCATTAGCTAATCGCATGCATGACAACACGGCCGCGGAAAGTGAAGGAATTTACCCGACGTAAACGCAGGCGGATCCCCTGAGAGGATACATCACTGAAAGAGAAATAAACATATAAAGCACAAATAGAATCAGTGAAACACCTGAGAGTACTATGGACCTTGGATCTCCGAAGAAATACCTGTAGAAAATAAAGACAAATTAGACAAACATATAAAGCACAAAGACACTACAGTTAACAAGGCACCCTATATTTCACTTATATTCGTTCCCCGTATATATATATATATATATATATATATATATATATATATATATATATATATATATATATATATATATATATATATCAAGTATTGGTGATCTTGGTACAGCGATAAATAATAATAAAATAAAATGTCAGAATATCACAGTATCCATTGTTTAATTCCATTAGCGCTTTCACCTTAACGGTTCATCAGACGGAAATTGTTGTTATGGTAATGTTAACAATTGAGCATTGTTTAGTGACGTCATAAAGACGTCGGGTGGTAGCAGTTATAATTTACAGAATCAAAATAATAATAAAACGATTATTTCCTATTGAGTTTAGGATTGTACAATTTTATAAAGTAGTCCTCCTTAGCTCTTCTTGAATCATCGTTGTCGTTCCACATTTTAAAGAAAGGGAAAATTTTGAACTTTCCCTTTCCACAGTTCGCAAAATGTTCGCAACACGGGGTGTTTCGAACGCTCGGGTACTTTATTTGCTGCTTATGTACCCTCACTCTGGCGTTGAGTTTACCGGATTGGCCAATATAATTTTCCCCGCATGTTGGGCATGTCGCACAATAAATTATATTGGCGGACTTACAGTCCATGCTTGCATTTGCCCGTAATGTTTCGCCGGTTTTTAATATAATTTGTTGGCCTTCCTCGATGTAGTCACAAGTTCCGCATCGGGGGTCTCCACATTTCTTGACATCTGTACTCTTTTTGCTAGAAAATTTTGCACGTGTTAGTAAATTTTTCAGGTTGGGAGGCTGCCTTCTGCTGTTAATGATTTCCGATACCTTCACCAAATTGTTCATTTTCTCTGATTGTTCTAGGATTGGGAAAAATCGTTTTGCAGCATGTAGTATATTGTGGTTACGTGGATTGTGGGTAACAACAAACGGGATATTGTTTAAGTTGTTGTTATCCTTTCGGCGAACGTTTCGTAATGTGGAAACGGGAATTTGCTTTGCTTTATTTATTCCTGAAGTGATGAGATTTTGTGGGTAATTTTGTCTTACAAGATACATCCTCAGTTCTTGAAGTCTCTTTGCTCGAAGATTTCCATCTGTCACAATCGTACATATCCGACGGGCCATGTTGAACGGTATGTTCCGTTTAGTATGGGACGGGTGACAAGATCGGAAATCTAGGTATTGGTGTGTATCCGTATCTTTACAATATAAGTCGGTTATAATTTTTATGCCATCCTTTATTATTAAAATGTCCAAAAATGGGAGTTCCTTCTCATTCTTTTCCATGGTAAACTTTATAGAGTTGTGTAAGTTATTGATAAGGGAATGAAATCTTTCTAGCTCTTCTTCACTTTTTGTCCAAAATATGAAACAGTCATCAAGATATCTTTTCCAGTTTTCCTTGATATATAGACCAAATTGTTCATCAAAGAGTGTTGGCAATTCGTTGTAGAGTTTTTCTTCTAGTAACCCCATAACGAGGGTTGCGTATGTTGGGGCGACCTTAGTACCCATTGCCGTTCCCTTCACCTGGAGATAATATGAGTCATCAAAATGGAAGTGGTTGTTTTCCAATACAACCTTGAGTCCTTCCAGAATAAATTGCATCAGAAATCTCCTATTTATTTCTTCCGGATTCTTTTGTAACCAGTAACGCACTGCTTCGATTCCCAGATTATGCGGGATATTAGTATACAGGCTTGTTACATCGAAGCTAACGAGTAAAGTGTCTGGTTGCACTGTATCCGGTATGTAGTTTAAAAAGTCCATGTCATCTCGTATGAAACTCGGAACTTTTTGACACAACGGTTTTAATAATATATCTAGAAGCTTGCTTAGTCTCTGAGTGCTGGATGACGGGCCTGCAATTATCGGACGTAGTTTAAGATCTGTTGGTGTTGGTATTTTTACATATGTCCTGTTGTATTGTTTGATACTTTCCTGTATATCTTTAGATTTGTGAATCTTAGGCAGACCATAAAAGTTGCTGGTCTTTACCTCATAATTCACCAAGTAGTCTATTTCATTTTTGGTGAGATTATTAGTATGTTGTTTAATTAGTTTTTCTACCTTTAACTTGGTTCGGCGATCTTCATTTTCGTTTCTTTTTTCATAGAAATTCGAATCTTGTAGTTGTTCTAATGCCATCTGCTTATAGTGATTGACATCCATTATAACGATTGCTCCTCCCTTATCTGCTTCTTTTATTATAATAGAGGGGTCAGTTTTCATGCTTTGAATTGCTTTTCTTTGATCCACTGATATGTTAGATTTCCCTCTTTTTTTTTTTTTTTACAGTATTTGAATTTGCTGACTTTTTTAGACAAGAAATATAATCTTCTAAGTTCTTGTCTCTATTTAGAGGGGGTTTAAATCCTTTTTTATTTTTTACCAGGGATCCATCATCAAATCGACCTTTTCCGAAGAATTCTCTTAGACGAAGTTTCCGACAAAATTCCTCCGTGTCTTTGATAAGATCAACTTTATCTGCATCGGGTGTCGGTGTGAATTTAAGTCCAAATTCCAAGAGATTCATTTCATTTTCATTAAGTTCTCTTTGTGAAATGTTTATTATTTTCGGTTTGGTTGCTTGATTTATATCTAGAAATTCTTGAATCTTATCGTTGTTTTGTTCCGTGTTTTCCTGTATCGGCCCTGTCCTAAAAAAGAACCTGCGCGGTCCGCTGAAGGTGGGTCTCGTTTTTCCATGTTAATGTTACTTCTTGCTAGAGGTCTGTGTCCCCTTCCGTTAGCTCCGGTATATCTCGGTGGATAATTTTGTGTATGTCCTACTCCACTCCTTTCTCCGTTGAACGGTTTTCTTTGGTTTCTTCTTTGGGAATAGACCGGGCGTTGGGAATACGGTGGAATACATCAGCATATGTTCTGTTTTGTGGTCTTTGTTGGTTGTTTGCCCTGGGTACAGATTGGACCCTATTATTTCGGCTACGGGTTTGTTGTGAGTGTCGTTGTCTTTGCCTGTTACCCGACTGCGTTTGTTTGCTTGGCTGAGGCAGCCTCCCAACCTGAAAAATTTACTAACACGTGCAAAATTTTCTAGCAAAAAGAGTACAGATGTCAAGAAATGTGGAGACCCCCGATGCGGAACTTGTGACTACATCGAGGAAGGCCAACAAATTATATTAAAAACCGGCAAAACATTACGGGCAAATGCAAGCATGGACTGTAAGTCCGCCAATATAATTTATTGTGCGACATGCCCAACATGCGGGGAAAATTATATTGGCCAATCCGGTAAACTCAACGCCAGAGTGAGGGTACATAAGCAGCAAATAAAGTACCCGAGCGTTCGAAACACCCCGTGTTGCGAACATTTTGCGAACTGTGGAAAGGGAAAGTTCAAAATTTTCCCTTTCTTTAAAATGTGGAACGACAACGATGATTCAAGAAGAGCTAAGGAGGACTACTTTATAAAATTGTACAATCCTAAACTCAATAGGAAATAATCGTTTTATTATTATTTTGATTCTGTAAATTATAACTGCTACCACCCGACGTCTTTATGACGTCACTAAACAATGCTCAATTGTTAACATTACCATAACAACAATTTCCGTCTGATGAACCGTTAAGGTGAAAGCGCTAACGGAATTAAACAATGGATACTGTGATATTCTGACATTTTATTTTATCATATATATATATATATATATATAAAGATCGATATAAATGTTCTTGCGTATAGAATCATATATCTATAAGTAAAAAGTCCAACATCTCCAGAATAAATAATTACATTCATTGTATATCACAAGTACTTTCATGTTTACATTTTACAATCTTCAGGTGAACTGAATGTACAATTAGTATGACGTATCTAAGTAACTTTAGTTCAGTGACGTCATAGCATTGATGACGTTATAGGGAGTTAATAGCATACGTTTCGATTGAATTTTTTTATCACATTACACAATCGAAAATGAATATTTAGAGTTAAGTTTCGATTTAAATTTTTGTATGAAATATTTTTCCTTTAATTCCCGTTTAATATTACAATCAACATTTAATTTATAGAACGGGAAAATTTAAAAAAGACCCCCAGCACAGTCGTCTAAATGTTTGCTGAGGGGAATTTTCCGATACTGTGGTTGCCTTATGTGTTGTCGGTGGATTCTTACGCGTTCTGTTAACGTGTTCCCCGTTTGTCCAATGTATATTTCTTGACAGCCACTGCATTTGATACAATAAATCAAATTTCCAGTTTTGCAGGTCATGTCTGCATTGGCGAAAAGTTTCCTTCCACCGGGGATTTCCATTTCTGCACCTTCGTGTAGGTACGAGCACGTTCCACATCGACTGTCCAGGCATTTAGTAACTTTATGTTTTCTGTTTCCATCTTTTACCTCAAATCGAGCCCTGGTTAACAATCGTTTGAGATTTTGAGGTTGACGTTTACTTTGAATAATTGATCCCGTGTTGATCAGTTCCCGCATTTTCGCGTCCTGTCTCAAAATTGGCAAGTTAGTTTGGGCTACTTGAAAAATATTTTGGTTACGGGGATTGTGCGTAATTACAAATGGCACTTTGTCATTTGTTTCATCTTGTTGCTGAGAAGTTGATCGTAATTGATTAACCGGGATGTTTTTTGCCATTTCTATCCCTCTGTCTATTAATTGTGTGGGATAGTTTTGATTTATTAAGAATGTTTTAAGTTCATCTAAGCGTGTTTGTCGCGTTTGTACATCCTCAATAACTGTGCAGATTTTCCTTGCTAAACAATATGGAATATTTCTCTTTGTGTGTGATGGATGACACGAGTGGAAGTTTAGATATTGATGCGTATCCGTTTCCTTGTAAAATATATCTGTTTTTATTATCGTTCCGGTTTTCATTACAAGGATATCTAAAAACGGCAATTTTTCGTAATTTTCATCTTTCGTGAATTTTATGGCAGGATGGAGGTTGTTAATCGTTTCTGTAAAGATTTCTAGGTCCTCATCAGATCTATTCCAAATGAGAAAACAATCGTCTAGATATCTTTTCCAAGATGATTCCAATTCTCTAGCGAATTCAATTCCAAAATGATTTTCTACCTTCTGATAAAGTTTCTGTTCCAAATAACCCATCACTAGAGTGGCATATGTTGGGGCAAACTTTGTACCCATTGCTGTCCCACGAATTTGTAAATAGTTTTTATTGTTGAAATAGAACGAATTGTTCTCTAGTATAAGTTTTGCTGACTCGATTAAAAAGTCAGTGGGGAATCTGTCTGATACCGCGCTTCGATGTTTTTCAACCCAGTATCTAATTGCCTTTATTCCTAAATCATGGGGAATATTAGTATAGAGGCTTGTGACATCAAAGCTTAGCAAACGAGCAGTTTCTGGGACTTCCGTAGGTAGATGTGACAAAAAGTCTATATCATCCCTCACATAACTAGGTATATAGTTACATAGTGGTTTTAAGATTATATCCAGGAGGTTACTGAGACGGTGTGTGGGGCATACTGGTCCAGCGATTATGGGTCTCAGTTTAAGATCTGATGGATTCCTTACTTTAATATAAAAATCATTTTGATGCCTTACTGCCGTTTGAATTTCCGTTGACTTATGGATCTTTGGTAAACCATAAAAATTGCTCGTTTTTCTTTCAAAGTTAGTTAAATAATCATGTTCTTTGTCTGTAATTGCTGATGTATATTTCGAAAGTAGGGTGTTTAATCTTCTCATTACTAAATGGTCGATGTTTTGTTGAATTTCAGAATAAAATGTTCGGTCATTTAATTGTTCTTCGACGAGACTTTTATAATATTCTGAATCCATTATTACAATGGCACCCCCTTTATCAGCTTGTTTGATGATTATACTTCGGTCATTTCTAAGTTTTTGTAATGCTATTTTTTCGCCGTTTGAGAGATTGTGGTTCACTGTATTAGGTGTAAGAGGATAGTTAACTAAGGAATCTATGTAATTATCCAGGGCTTCATTTCTCCCACTTTTCGGAGTGAAATTTGATTTATTTCTTACTAAAGATTCATCATCGTCATCCTCTTTATCGGCGAAAAATTCCAAAAGTCGTAATCTTCGACTAAATTTTAAAATATCTTCTTTGAGTTCAATGTGATCCGAAGTGGGAGTCGGAGTAAATTTCAATCCTCTTTTCAAAAGTTTAAGTTCATTCTTATCTAACTCCCTACTCGATAAGTTAATAATCTTCGGATCAACTTTTATGTTTCCTTTGGGTTTGTCTCCTCCTGGTCTATTTCCCCTTCCGGAGGTTTTTGGCCCGACACTAAAAAATGAATCCTTTTGTTATTGTTCTTTCGACCATAGTTCTTATCCTTTCTAGGTCGGAATGTCTGGTTTTGGCGCCCCGTGTTCCAATTCCAATTATTATTTTTTTTGGCGGTAATTTTGCGGTGGTCGTTCCTTTTTATTTAGATCAGGGCGTTGATTTGTGCCTTGATTTCTGGTAACGCTACTCTTTGCTGCTTCCGCATATGTTTTCCTTCGGCCATTAGTACGGCAGCGACTCCTGCTCCTGCTAGGTATTGATTTCTTTTGGTTATTCCGTCGAGTTTTAGACCTGGATCGATATGTGTTTGGTTTGTTGCGCGGTTTATCTGAATCGGTGAAGTTTCTCGCGCTATTCTGATTTTTTCGACCGAAGTTCCGCTTTTTAGTATTTCTTGGCTTCCGTTGATTCCTTTCACGAGGTTCCGTTTTTAGATATCCTTGTAATGAAAACCGGAACGATAATAAAAACAGATATATTTTACAAGGAAACGGATACGCATCAATATCTAAACTTCCACTCGTGTCATCCATCACACACAAAGAGAAATATTCCATATTGTTTAGCAAGGAAAATCTGCACAGTTATTGAGGATGTACAAACGCGACAAACACGCTTAGATGAACTTAAAACATTCTTAATAAATCAAAACTATCCCACACAATTAATAGACAGAGGGATAGAAATGGCAAAAAACATCCCGGTTAATCAATTACGATCAACTTCTCAGCAACAAGATGAAACAAATGACAAAGTGCCATTTGTAATTACGCACAATCCCCGTAACCAAAATATTTTTCAAGTAGCCCAAACTAACTTGCCAATTTTGAGACAGGACGCGAAAATGCGGGAACTGATCAACACGGGATCAATTATTCAAAGTAAACGTCAACCTCAAAATCTCAAACGATTGTTAACCAGGGCTCGATTTGAGGTAAAAGATGGAAACAGAAAACATAAAGTTACTAAATGCCTGGACAGTCGATGTGGAACGTGCTCGTACCTACACGAAGGTGCAGAAATGGAAATCCCCGGTGGAAGGAAACTTTTCGCCAATGCAGACATGACCTGCAAAACTGGAAATTTGATTTATTGTATCAAATGCAGTGGCTGTCAAGAAATATACATTGGACAAACGGGGAACACGTTAACAGAACGCGTAAGAATCCACCGACAACACATAAGGCAACCACAGTATCGGAAAATTCCCCTCAGCAAACATTTAGACGACTGTGCTGGGGGTCTTTTTAAAATTTTCCCGTTCTATAAATTAAATGTTGATTGTAATATTAAACGGGAATTAAAGGAAAAATATTTCATACAAAAATTTAAATCGAAACTTAACTCTAAATATTCATTTTCGATTGTGTAATGTGATAAAAAAAATTCAATCGAAACGTATGCTATTAACTCCCTATAACGTCATCAATGCTATGACGTCACTGAACTAAAGTTACTTAGATACGTCATACTAGTTGTACATTCAGTTCACCTGAAGATTGTAAAATGTAAACATGAAAGTACTTGTGATATACAATGAATGTAATTATTTATTCTGGAGATGTTGGACTTTTTACTTATATATATATATATATATATATATATATATATATATATATATATATATATATATATATATATATATATATATATATATATATATATATATATATATATATATATATATATATATTTCATAATACTTGTGATATAACAGAAAAAAAAAACCAAAAAATATATAAAGATAAAAAATTAATTAATTACACTAAAGTACAATAACTGTAACTTCAAGATTAAATTGCTTAAATATAAATTAACATTATATTTATAAATAATATTGATAATTAAATTTGATCTTAACAGAACGAAGCGAAGACTAGAAGTGATTTACTAAGTAAAACCGCCAATCTATCACGTGATAATAACTCATTATCATTGGTCAACCTATTGTATTAATGTATCATTCCGCTAAGACAATAAATTTCTACTATACTTCGAAACGTAGAAATTATATAATAAGTAACACTGTCAAGGCGTAGAGTGGCGAATTCAGACGTTTGTATCAGTTAGAGTGGTAACGGTAGGGGATGCTGTTGTTGGTTGGGAGAAGCTCTGCACCACTACTTTGATGAAATCCTTCGTTTTTCTTGCAGTTAATTCTCTGGTATTTTTATTTCATTTCCATATACTGAAATTTATGAATCACTGGAAGATATTGTACTTTATTCACAAGGGGTATTTTTGAGTTTTATCCGAGTCGTTTTTGTTTGTTTGATTATTGTTTTCCGTAACACCAAGATAATTGTACTTGTGTGTCCACTGCTTACATGGTGATTTCATCTGCATAAATTTACGCAATTTGCAACGAACCATCTCGAAACAGATATCTGTTACATGCCACGTGGATCTAAGTACTGTGACAGTACTGTGACACAGGATCTCGTGGATCTACTGTGACACAGGACCTCGGTTTTTACTGTCTTCTACGATAAACACGTCTCCGCGACATGCTTGCAACAGACCCACCCGAAACAGCGAGTGCTCTTTACCGTGCCACGTCTACTGACTATGGCACCGGGCCTCGCCTCTTTGACTGTCATCTAAGAACCTGGAAACCGAATTTCCAGGTTTGCTTTTATATCTTTTCTATGGGAAAGGTTAACTATATGACACACATTATTTAATTAATGAATAGATAAAATGCTGAAATACAGAGCAGTTGTCAAATTGGAGTATCTGTTATCACGAAGGGGGATAACTCCCTATACAGAAGTATACCTAGACGTCCGGCTGGAATGGGATATACTTTTAAGGCCACCTTATATATTAATGGGTATTATTTTCCCTTCAAATATAGATTAATTGGTATCTTTCTAATCACAAAATATCTGGATAGGTAAAAAGTATGTGGAAATTTGAAGAGGAGATATTTTTTCGCTAGAATCTGGAATTCAGAAACTGATTACAAGCCTTTTCATTGTAAATAATAGAGTATTATATATTTGGTGCCATCTTTAATACGACACTTTTTATTGCATACTAGGCAAAAGATTATGTAGTCAGTATATGAATGGGTATGCTGTTACACTTTGCTCAATATACAATGTATAAATCGGTAGGTTTCCAGTGACTCTACCCGCGGGTCTGTACCAAAAATCATTGCAAATTACACCCCCGCCCCCGTGTCTGTTATACAAGACAATTAATTCTTGCATGCAATTCCAGATCCCTAGAAGAACCCGATGTTATATCATGTGTGATGAAGGAGTAAACATCTCCTGCTGACAGATCACACCCGCTGCCATGTCATGAAGGAGTAACCATCCCCTTCTGACCGGTCTCACCCGCCGCCATGTCATGAAGGAGTAAGAATCCCCTGCTGACCGGTCGCACTCGCCGCCATGTCATGAAGGAGTAATCATCCCCTTCTGACCGGTCTCACCCGCCGCCATGTCATGAAGGAGTTAGCATCACCTGCTGACAGGTCACACCCGCTGCCATGTCATGAAGGAGTAAGCAGTCCCTGCTGACCGTTCACACCCGCCGCCATGTCATACGTTTATTTCAGATGGAAAAGAACATTTTTAGGTCTTTTTATTTTTGTGCCTGACCCTTCCCATTCTTGTCAGAATGTCATACCTGAAAATCACTGATGTTACTTAAGGGCATTTATGTAAGAAATTAATCGCATTTGTTATTTAATGAAATGAAATGAAACCTGTAATTCAGACCCGACGGCGTTAAATTAATGCAAAATGTCCTCTTAAATAGAATGTTGATCACGTGATTTCTCTTGGCGTCGACCTTCTTCTGTACACGAAAGTGGTCTTTCCGATACCAATTAAGGCGGCTAGCCCCTCAGGTTCTAAGTGCATTGTAGACCGCGCAACTCTCTGCCTCATAGTCATTCTGAGCCTGACATTTTAGTGAGAAGGACATAGGGCCTACCGATACTTTTAAAAATGGCGGAGGAAAATGAAATTGAATACACATGTATAAAAATAATAAATAATAAAGTTTTGATGAAACTTTTCTACAGTGTGTTATGACAGAGGATGATATTTCATCACCACAAATATGTAAGAGTACGATTGGCTGTACTTGTTTTCTTCACTCTATTATACACGGAAGTTAGAGCACGGTTGGCTGTATTTGTTATGTTCACTCTATTATACACAGAAGTTAGAGCAAGGTTGGTTGTACTTGTTATGTTCACTCTATTATACACGGAAGTTAGAGGAAGGTTGGCTGTACTTGTTATGTTCACTCTATTATACACGGAAGTTAGAGCAAGTTTGGCTGTACTTGTTATGTTCACTCTATTATACACGGAAGTTAGAGCAAGGTTGGCTGTACTTGTTATGTTCACTCTATTATACACGGAAGTTAGTGAACGGTTGGCTGTACTTGTTATCTTCACTCTATTATACACGGAAGTTAGAGCACGGTTGGCTGTACTTGTTATCTTCACTCTATTATACACGGAACTTAGAGCAAGGTTGGCTGTACTTGTTATGTTCACTCTATTATACACGGAAGGTAGAGCAAGGTTGGCTGTACTTGCTATCTTCACTCTATTATACACGGAAGTTAGAGCAAGGTTGGCTGTACTTGTTATGTTCACTCTATTATACACGGAACTTAGAGCAAGGTTGGCTGTACTTGTTATGTTCACTCTATTATACACGGAAGTTAGAGCAAGGTTGGCTGTACTTGTTATCTTCTCTCTATTATACACGGAAGTTAGAGCAAGGTTGGCTGTACTTGTTGTGTTCACTCAATTATACACGGAAGTTAGAGCAAAGTTGGCTGTACTTGTTACGTTCACTCTATTATACACGGAAGGTAGAGCAAGGTTGGCTGTACTTGCTATCTTCACTCTATTATACACGGAAGTTAGAGCAAGTTTGGCTGTACTTGTTATCTTCACTCTATTATACACGGAAGTTAGAGGAAGGTTGGCTGTACTTGTTATGTTCACTCTATTATACACGTAAGTTAGAGCAAGGTTGGCTGTATTCTAATATACGCGGAAGTTAGAGCACGGTTGGCTGTACTTTAACTTCCAAAATTTGGAAGTTGTAGCACATCTAAGCTCCACCCTTCACTTTAGGTATCAACATTTATAGTACCTGTACTTTTCAATAGAATGAACATCAGTCCATGATACAAGTGCATCGTACAGGATGTTTTAGAGCTAGAAAGTGGACCCATCTGAACAGTGAGGGAACTTCCACGTGCCATGACTACCTTGGCATGGGACCCACCTGAAGCAGGGAGGGATATTTTACGTGCCGTGCCAACTTTGACAAGCTTCAAGGTCAAGATCATGAGTCCTAATAAATAATAATAATAATAATAATAATAATAATAATAATAATAATAATAATAATAATAAAAACCCCTTTGTATCCATGTAATTTCAATCACGTGGCCTTTATCAAGTGGTTTTCAGAAACATACAATCGATTACTGCTGCTAAAAGCATTATAATGATTTATAACAAAATACAAAAGTATGACGTCACAACATTTATGATTTCTTTCTCAGAAACTTTTGTCTACAATTTATTAAATTTTGAAACCAAAATAGAATGGGGTCGATCGGCGGAGCACTGAATACTTATCCAGTTATCCGATCAAGAAACAATCGCACTTTGTCCTCCTTATCCATTGCACAATCAGAAAAAACAACCTCGAATGTATAGAGGTGGTGCCCTTGATGGAAGCACAAGGAAGTCGATATAACGGTGGCGCCCTTGATGGAAGCACAAGGAAGCCGATATAACGGTGGCGCCCTTGATGGAAGCACAAGGAAGCCGATATAACGGTGGCGCCCTTGATGGAAGCACAAGGAAGCCGATATAACGGTGGCGCCCTTGATGGAAGCACAAGGAAGCCGATATAACGGTGGCGCCCTTGATGGAAGCACAAGGAAGCCGATATAACGGTGGCGCCCTTGATGGAAGCACAAGGAAGCCGATATAACGGTGGCGCCCTTGATGGAAGCACAAGGAAGCCGATAAAACGGTTGCGCCCTTGATGGAAGCACTGGTACGACGGTATAGCGTTTGCGCCCTTGATGGAAGTACTGGTACGTGCGCCGGTATAGCGTTGGCACCCTTGATGTAAGCACTAGTACACCGGTATATCGCCATCTTGTGATAATTTTATTGTGTGTTGATTTCGTAATATATTCGACGTTTTTCCTGAATGTGCACCGGTAAGTCCCGAGAAAGTGCGAATGGTCAAGGCATTAACACACCAATGAGGTGTAGATACCTAGCTTTATGACGACTTCATAAGTAGGTCAGTAAACTGTATACAAAATTATTGATTCCATAAGACGGCTTCTCCACAAAAAGATCAACCGGCATAAGGTACGGGAAGAGGGCACAATGAGAAAGGATACGGGAGGATGACATAATGAGATTGGATACCGTAGGATGGCATTATGAGATCGGATATGAGAGGATGACATAATGAATTGGGATACGGGAGGAAGGCATAATGAGATAGGATACGGGAAGAAGGCATAATGAGATAAGATACGGGAGGAGGGCATAATAAGATAGGACTCAGGAGGAGGGCATCATGAATTAGGGTACAGGAGGAAGGCATAATCAGATAGGATACGGGAGGAAGGCATAATGAGATAGGAAAAGGGAGGAGGGCATAATAATATAGGACTCAGGAGGAGGGCATAATAAATTAGGATACGGGAGGAAGGCATAATGAGACAGGATACGGGAGGAAGGCATAATGAGGTAGAATACGGGAGGAGGCATTATGAGGTAGGATACGAGAGGATGATAATGAAATAAAACACAACATGCAAAATGAGATCACACACGGAGGAGAGGACAAAGTGAGATTGAACACAGGATTGGAGGGGCACAAATAGATAGGACTCAGGTGGAGATCACAGTGAAATAGGATCCGGGAGGAGAGCAGAATGAGATATGACAAAGAAGGAGGGCATAATGAGAAAGGACTCCGGAGGGGGGGGGGGGATAATGAGATAGGTCACAGGAGAATGGCACAGTGAAATAGTTAACAGGAGGGAGGCACAATGAGATAAGACGCGGGAGGGGCACAATGATGTAAGACACGGGAAGGACACAATGAGATACAACTCAGGAGGAAGGCACAATGAGAATGAACACGGGAAAGGGGTACAATGAGATAGGACACTGAGAGAGGGCACAATGAGATAGTATACGACATGAGGATACAATATTGGATACGACATGAAGGCACAGCGAGATAGAATACGCCATGAGGGCACAATGAGATATGATACAACAGGAGGGCACAATGAGATAGAATACGACATGAAGACACAATGAGATAGAATACGACATGAGGGCACAATGAGATAGGATACGACATCAGGACACAATGAGATAGGATACGACATGAAGGCACAGCGAGATAGAATACGCCATGAGGGCACAATGAGATATGATACAACAGGAGGGCACAATGAGATAGGATACGACATGAAGACACAATGAGATAGAATACATGAGGGCACAATGAGATAGGATACGACATGTGGGCACAATGAGATATGATACGACAGGAGGGCACAATGAGACAATGTCATTAGAAGTTATGCGTATATACAATACAAGTCGTACATATCCATAGAAATGTGGAACCGGTAAAACACATGAATAGGATACAGGATTTCTTTCACGGCTTCCCATGTGCTCCTGAAGAATTCTATTTGTATACGGTGATTGAAATCGGTTTTAACTTTAACGAAGCTATCAATGGCCCATAGCACAGTATTTGAAACGGCCAGCAATATGTACAGATGGTGGGTGGCGCAGCAGTGACTATCCTCATAGTTCCCGTTCCGGCGTTTACGCTTTGCACTCACTACTAGAAAAGTCTGCGCATAAATCGAAAAAATACACGAGGTATTTTGAATCAAAACGATAAGTCCTTCCGGGTTCCAGATGTCAATGGAGGCGAACACGCCAAACGAAAACAACGCTACAGATCCGAATGACGAAAATATAACGACAAAATCATTTCCTGTGATCTTTTGGAAATAATATTCAAAAGGGGGAGTGTTCGAAAATCTCCGCAGCAGGCACGCGGCGATAACAAGGCATATAGCGTTGTTACAGCTATTCATTATCATCCATACATCGAAGAGGTACATATCTTCCTTCACGAACACGATCACAAAGTCAGTAACGATCAGGGGAAGATTGGTCATCATGGCGAAGATTATCGTAAAGAAAAAGGACTTTGGGTGTCTGCGGTCAGAGCCTTCGGTAAGAAAATGTGATCGTAATAATGGGGTGACTTCAGAATCTGTCTCGTACAATGCGGTACAACTTTCCCTCGGTGTCCTCGCTCTAATCATGGACATTTCTCTGAAACGACTTTCACTCGATCTCCCTGCCTCGGTTATGAACGACGCCACGTTATTGCCATCCCTAGGAGTTCTTGTCTCGGTCATGGATGGCCACATACCAATGATAAGGGTCGAAGATAGTAGAAAGAATTCCACCCTAGCCGGGACAATGTAGGGTATGAGCTTATGCGAGAACTTCCGTATGGGAGATGACAAATAGCAGTCTGCTTCGGTGTCGTTCTGAGTGGCTTTGATGGCTAGTGCCAACTCTGCCCCTATCAAAACCGATTGGAACCAGTGAACAAAGTTACTCAGCAGAATGAACAGAATTCCATAGTTGATACGGATGAAACTTTCGAACTTGTAGTGAATAAAGTAACTTATGAATGCCATCTGCAGACAGTAGCAAATCAGAGCGAAGATGTCACTGGCAATACTCAATAATCTAGTCCAAAGCTTCTCGTCGGCATGTTGTTTCAGACATTCAATATTAGTAGCCACTCTAAGAGTGATTTGTACCAGTATGGAAAATCCAAAGACCCACAGAAATATGATCCGGAGTCTGAGAGATCCCTGTTTAGCACGGGGATTGCCACACTGTAACCATTGGCGACGGTGGTGATACGCTGTGACGGATATCACCAAGACGCTTATCAAGGCCAGGAGTAAGACAGCGAAGGAAAGCGACCAGAAGACGTAGCTTTCGTGAGTTTTACTTTTCAAATTATCATCGCCGTGGATGGCTATGATGACAAATAAAACAGAGGCAAGGGACGCCACAGAGATTATGGAAGCTATACTGCCATCGGAATTCTCATTGTCTCCACCACCGAAGTTCCCAATTGTCAAGGGCTCCAGGAACGCCGTCCTTAAAACTGTCTCAAAAACGCCCATATCTGAAATATAAATGAACTTAATTCTGTTGAAACAGATTGTTTCGATGAGATTTCTGTTTTATTTATTGATAATTTAATTATTTCCACATCCACTGTATATACAAACGCACGGAACAAAATTTAGTATATTTCTATATATACAATGTTCCTTTGATTAAAATAAATACATAATCGGGGCCGCACGTAAACCAAAATCCGGTTCGATCTTAATTGATATGATTATTGGTGTTTTGTCCTTTCATTTCACGTTTTCTCTCTATGTCATACATATACTATCTCTATTATTGATGGGGCCGCCATTAGGTCGCGATTCTGATTGGCTAACATAAGATTGATGCCCGAAATTTTGATTCATCATTTCAAATAAAAGATGTTATCGTTCTTTGAAAAAAAATTTAATTTGAAATACCTGTAATTAAATTATAAAAACTGACTGTAAGCATTTTCTGTCTATCGATGTATAGACAGCCGCCGATACACAAACTAAATATAATCCGCTTCGCGGCATACGTGAATGATAAGGTAGAATGTACTCACATGGTATAAGTAAAACTCCCGATCTGGCTCAGTATTTTGGCCAATAGTTTACTTTCCCATATGAAACAGCCCTCCCTCCCCACTCTTTTTTTTTCAGAAATCCTGGATCGGCCACTTGTTTAGCATATATACAAGCACAATAACAATGATACAGGTACATGTTACACTGATACTTAAAACATTTAGTATGTTAAAACATTATTATAAGAAAACCCGTATAATTTTTATTTATTTGTCTATTTTACTATAATGTTCAAAGTCTAAATTGTATCAATACTTTCAATTATTTCAATTTCATTTTGTTTTATTATAATTCACACATCTTGCATTTTAATATTGTAATTTGTAATTTTTAAACATCTTTCACTTCAACGTTGTAATTTGTAATTTTGTACATTTCTCATTCTAATCTTGTAATGTGTAATTTATTAACTTCACTTTCCATCGACTGATTGAATAACAAACAGTTAACTTTACAACGGAATCGTCTCTCTTTTCCAAACAGGGTATCAGTAGAAAGCCATTGGCAAGACTGCCACCCACGTGATTATTCATGAGAAATTCCCCAAGTGTGATACCACAGGGTTATTCCCGCAGTATATACCGTTGGTTGGTCGCAGGTTCCGGGTTCGATTCTTGGAAACCTAAAAAATCAGTGCTCGTGCGTTCCGGGTTCGAATCTCGGAATGCTCCTTTTATTTGTTCATATACGTTGTTTGTACCAGTGAATATCTAATTCAAGAGCGAACATGAGATATATACTGTATAGGATAATGAGATATATACTGTATAGGATAATGAGATATATCTGTATAGGATAATCACATGAGATATATACTGTATAGGATAATCACATGAGATATATACTGTATAGGATAATCACATGAGATATATACTGTATAGGATAATGAGATATATACTGTATAGGATAATGAGATATATACTGTATAGGATAATGAGATATATACTGTATAGGATAATGAGATATATACTGTATAGGATAATCACTGGACAAGTTCATTACCTATTACATGAGATATATACTGTATAGGATAATCACTGGACAAGTTCATTACCTATTACATGAGATATATACTGTATAGGATAATCACATGAGATATATACTGTATAGGATAATCACTGGACAAGTTCATTACCTATTACATGAGATATATACTGTATAGGATAATCACATGAGATATATACTGTATAGGATAATCACTGGACAAGTTCATTACCTATTACATGAGATATATACTGTATAGGATAATCACATGAGATATATACTGTATAGGATAACCACATGAGATATATACTGTATAGGATAATCACATGAGATATATACTTTATAGGATAATCACTGGACAAGTTCATTACCTATTACATGAGATATATACTGTAAAGGATAATCACTGGACAAGTTCATTACCTATTACATGAGATATATACTGTATAGGATAATCACTGGACAGTTCATATACCTATATACATGAGATATATACTGTATAGGATAATCACTGGACAAGTTCATTACCTATTACATGAGATATATACTGTATAGGATAATCACTGGACAAGTTCATTACCTATTACATGAGATATATACTGTATAGGATAATCACTGGACAGGTTCATTACCTATTACATGAGATATATACTGTATAGGATAATCACTGGACAAGTTCATTACCTATTACATGAGATATATACTGTATAGGATAATCACTGGACAAGTTCATTACCTATTACATGAGATATATACTGTATAGGATAATCACTGGACAAGTTCATTACCTATTACATGAGATATATACTGTATAGGATAATCACTGGACAAGTTCATTACCTATTACATGAGATATATACTGTATAGGATAATCACTGGACAAGTTCATTACCTATTACATGAGATATATACTGTATAGGATAATCACTGGACAGGTTCATTACCTATTACATGAGATATATACTGTATAGGATAATCACATGAGATATATACTGTATAGGATTATCACTGGACAAGTTCATTACCTATTACATGAGATATATACTGTATAGGATAATCACTGGACAAGTTCATTACCTATTACATGAGATATATACTGTATAGGATAATCACTGGACAAGTTCATTACCTATTACATGAGATATATACTGTATAGGATAATCACTGGACAAGTTCATTACCTATTACATGAGATATATACTGTATAGGATAATCACTGGACAGGTTCATTACCTATTACATGAGATATATACTGTATAGGATAATCACTGGACACGTTCATTACCTATTACATGAGATATATACTGTATAGGATAATCACTGGACAAGTTCATTACCTATTACATGAGATATATACTGTATAGGATAATCACTGGACAAGTTCATTACCTATTACATGAGATATATACTGTTTAGGATAATCACTGGACAGGTTCATTACCTATTACATGAGATATATACTGTATAGGATAATCACTGGACAGGTTCATTACCTATTACATGAGATATATACTGTATAGGATAATCACTGGACAAGTTCATTACCTATTACATGAGATATATACTGTATAGGATAATCACTGGACACGTTCATTACCTATTACATGAGATATATACTGTATAGGATAATCACTGGACAAGTTCATTACCAATACATGTATGTGTCTTCACTAGCGGAGTCACGTTCACGGAGTGAAGATGAAGTTGCTGTCGGCGTACAAATATCTTGCAATCAGCATACGTCTTTGTGTTATTGAAATGAATTCCAGCGGCTGAATATAGATAGAAGTTCTGGAGTAAATGTTATGGAAAGAATAATGTACGTTACAGTGTTGTTTTGCATTTGGCGAGTAAAAGTTTGTATATTTATACCCCCAGCAAACGAAGCTTGGGGGGTATAGAGGAATCACCTTGTCCGTCTGTCTGTCCGTCCGTCCCGATTCGTGTCCGGGCCATATCTTTTCATTGGGTGGATGGATTTAAATACTATTTCACAATATTGTTGCCCATGACCCAGAACCAAAGTCATTAGTCAAAGGTCAAGGTCACTGTGGACTTGGTTGTTAAAACCGTGTCTGGGCCATATCTTTTTATTGGGGATGGATTTAGATAATATTTCACAGAATTGTTGCCTACGACCCAAGAGTGTGTCATGACCTTGACCCTAGGTCATAGATCAGAGGTCAAGGTCACTGTGAACCTGGTTGTTAAAATAGTGTCCAGGCCATATCTTTTTATTGGGTGAATGGATTTAGATAATATGTCACAATATTGTTGCGCATGACCCAAAGGTGTGTTATGACCTTGAACCATGGTTATAGGTCAAGGTGATAATAGACACAATAAGAAAATCTTTGTCCGCACTATAACTTCTTACCCTGTGCACAGATTTCAATAATATGTCACAGAATTGTTGCTTAGGATCCAAGGGTGTGTCATGACCTTGAACCGAAGTCATAGGTCAAAGGTCAAGGTCATAATATACACAATAAGAGAAACTTTGTTCGGGCCATAACTTCTCACCCTGTCCACAGATTTCAATAACATTTCACAGAATTGTTGCTTGGGATCCAAGAGTGTGTCATAACTTTAAATCAAGGTCATAGGTCAAAAGTCAAGGTGGCTATAAACACAATTGGTATAACCTTGTCCGGGCCATCACTTCTTCCCCTGTGCACAGATTTCAATAATATTTCACAGAATTGTTGCTAAGGGTGTGTCAAGACCTTGCACCAAGGTCACAGGTCAAAGGTCAAGGTCACAATGAACAGAATTGGTAAAACCATGTTTTCATTGATTATACCTCAAAATGTGCTTGTAAGTGGGAGATCCATTACACTTATACCAGTGATGTATATTGGGATGAATTATTGCATGTTTCTACCTTGTTGGGTATTTGTCTCATTAGGACTGCTTTAGTTGGATATAGTGGGGATTTTTTCAAAAGGTCACTACTACACTGTATATACCAATTGTAGCCATTTGACCAGTACTTTATACCCATGGTATCTAGTTGACCAGTATTTTATACCCATGGTAGCCATTTGAACAGGGTTTTTACCTACGGTAGACAGTTGACCAGTACTTTATACACATGGGACAAAGTTGACCGGGGTTTTATACACATGGTAGCCAGTTGACCAGTAAAGTCTAAACCCTCCGTCAAGTGGTAGCTTGGTTGGATGGTTAATTGGTGTTTTATATAGCTTTCAATAATTTTTTTTTCAATTATATCGTGACATAGAAGCAGGTGGTAACCGTCCACTTAAACGTAGTGGTACAACCCCGGAATCGACCCCTGATCGCCTGCGCCCCAAGTCAAGCGCTTTAAATTACCACTACATCAAGCATGTCCCCCAGTATATCGCCTCGTCCAGGGACATAGTGCATGGAGTGCTCTCGCGACCCCTTTAATTACTTTTTAAAGTGTGTGGGGACAAGTTGGCATATATGCCTCCTGTCTAGTTTCAAGTTCTTATGTTACGGTATTGAATTTTTATTTATTGAATTTAACAAATCAAAATCAATGGATATTATATAAAGCTTTATTTACCTCGATCACCATTAAATCCTGCCTATAGTGTTGTAAATGATGTTATACAGGAAACTCGACCCAAGATAAAGAGGGAAGTCATTCCAAAATATACATATGGGGAATTGATACAATATGCCGCACTGATTATTACAAAATATGGAGGGAAAGTATTCCGCAGGGGTGGATCCGAAATCTAGAGGAAGAAATATCCCGCAGGGGGCGTATCAGAAATCTGGAGTGAAAAGTATACCACAGGGGTGTATCCAAACTCTGGAGGGGAAAAGTACGTCGCAGGGTCCTATCCAAAGAATGGCGGGAAAACTGCACGATTTAAGTATTCGATTCAGGATCTCAAAATCTGGAGAGCACTGAGGGATCCAGAATTAGGAGGGCACTGAGAGGTCCAAATTCTGGAGTACACTGAGACTATGGGGTTCAAATCTGAAGGAAAAAGAGATAATGTTACCGCAGTGGCGGATGAAAACTCCGGTGGAAAAATATGTATATAGAACTAGCGGATCAGCACTGGAAAGGGAAAACGTGAAAAAGTGAGTGATTTGAAAAATAGTGCTTTGACGAATTTAGTAGGAAAATTTTATCAAAAAAAAAAGGGTAATTTTCGATCATTTAAGGACTGCGACCCCTTTTCCAAACCGAGTAGTGCAAAACATTAGTCATCGAAGGCTGTAACAACACCCCCCCCTCTCCTTTTTTAAAATCTAGATCCGCCTATGTGGTGTTCTGTTCAGGATCAGAATGTATTGGGATCAACTCCCATCCGGGGCTTGTCGGGATTTTGTTCTTAGGATGACACAATTAATCTCAGATATAGGATCCCATTTCAATGTAAATCACGCAGTGGCGGATTTAGAGTCCATCCCCTTCCTTTAATTTTCGCCACATATTTACAGAACTCCAGATTTGGCAACTAAAATGGCTTAGAATTTTGTCTGATATTTGACTTCTCATGTGCCCACCTCCTTGGATCCGCCACTGACACATCTCGGTATATAGCAGTCTTTACTGTCTCGGGTGGTAAATCCTTGTGGTCGGTATGTTTTAAGGAAATTCATAGACAGGTGTCGACTTTGTATATGTGAAACTATCCTAAATCTGAGGGTCTAATATTTGGCCCTATATCCGAGGTGGGTGGGGATAGTGTTCGGTGATTATATAAATTTTACATATTTGTACATGTACGAGGAGAGGTATAATTTTATGGATGATTGTCTACGTCTGGTGATAAACTATCTAATTTTGTAACTTCAGTCCCCTTTCAGAGACATAGACTACTTGCATGAAAGTAGCCTATGACTCTGTTTTATTTGATTCAATTGAAAATCACTAGAGAACACGAGTACCTCAGTTTTCCATACTTATTAAATACAAACCCTCTCTATTTGATACCGGAAAAAAAAATAGAAATAAAATATAGGGACTTGATGAAGTTTATCTAGTTGAAACCTTGTATATGACAATGACCATATTGTTTGAAATGTAAAGCAAAGTGTGTATTTCGACCAAGCGTCAAAAGGAACCAATCAATCAATCAAACTCCCTTTAGATTTGTTTTGCATAATTAAACCGAGCAAAATGACATCGGCGGATGACTAGGCCTAGAGGGGACGTGTCCACTCAATGCTGCCGCCACATATAGCCCCCCCCCCCCCCCCCCTGATCCCTTTGAAAAAAAAAACAGAAAGGCTTATATATAGGTCTATAATTGGCAAAATTTCACCAGCGTACATGTACGTTCATACTTCATATTGGCTTCATACTTTGTTTCTTTCTTTTTTTTCAGTATTATTGTCTGCTTTCTCCAGCCCTCTGGTGTTCTCTGTCTAAAGTCATGATTCAGTTTCAATCGCTAACAAGGACTTTAAACAAGATACAAGTCCTTGTCGCTAGTGAGCGTGTCAACACCTTGAACTTTCATGATGGTACATAGCACTTGGCGCTTTTAAAATTCATCACTATATATATCATACAACACGAAATGTTTCAAACTTTCGTGTAAATTTCATTTACGATTTCCTGATTGCGCCACTATGTTTAAGAGGTTCGTAACCTCCTGCTTCCATGTCGCGATATAACTGAAAATTTTTTAAAGCGACGTAAAACACCAATCAACCGACCCTCTAAATTTTATTTACGTACATGTAGCTACAGATTTATTGATTATTGTTTTACGTCACTCCACGATTATTTCACGTATATGGTGATGGCATCTGCCTGATTCGTTGCATACAAATTTAGACGTTTGCAACGGACCCAACCGAAGCAGTGAGGGATTTTTACGTGTCAAGCCTACCGTGACACGGGACCTCGGTTTTTACTGTCTCATCCGAAAGACAGTCGGAACACCGGTGTGCACAGGGCGGGAGTCGAACCCAGGGTCCGGCGCCATAAACTGAGAATACACTCAAGTCAAATATTTCATTTTAATTTATTCCCTTATCAAACATTCAAATAAATTGTCATGCAGAATGCTGTATTTCTATTTATGAATAGAATAAAACTCAATAAAATCCAAATCTCAGATATTGATGAACAGAAGAATATGAAATGATGACTTAAGTATGTTCTCAGTTTATCGCGCCGGACCCAGGATCTCACGATCACGAGTCGAGCCCCTTATCCACTGGTCTGCACCGGCTTGCGTAGCTCAGAAAGTAGTCTGTCTCTAGTAACTGGGCCTTTTTTAATTAAAAATCTTGCAAACTTCAGTAAAATTAGGTCTGATTTTTCCCTAATACGGTTAGATTTCAGCTGAATAGCTATTTTCAACTTCTTGTTTCAGAGCACGTATTTCTCAAAACTGATCTTCAACCTAGAGATCCTCTTTTCAACAGTTCTAAAAGATTACGTTCGACAACTATAGATTTGATGGAACTCTTCAGTATTGAAAATAAAATAAAAGAAAATGGCTTCTCTCGAGTTGACGATGGAAGAAATTAACAAAATGAAGGTTTGATTTAAAACAATTGTTTAATTTTTATGCATGTTTTTGTTTTAATTTCAAGGAGTTATTATTCTCCATATTGCCATGATTAGCGTAATATGCAAATAAAATGATATCAGAGGAAATTCAAAATAGTTTTATTTTAACCGGCCGGTACTGAAATGTGAGAACTTATCATGGACCATTGAGTCAGCCCTTTTTAATTTTTTTTTTAATTTTAGCCTGTAGGTCAGTAGTCTTAACGTGGATCATTGAGTCGGCACTTGTAGACCACTTACCTTTAACCAGTGTTAACTGCAGACCTGTGACATTGCCATTGGACTGTAATAACATTAACGTTCATTCTAATTCAATCAGAATGACGTCAAATTACATTATGATGTAATAAATTTGGAGGGAACATTAATCAATATTATAATTTCTATTGAAACGGTTCGGCACATACTTCACCACCGTTTCTACTTCACCATTTTTATTTTGTGTGGGAAAACTTTACCAATAGAAACTTGGTCATTGCATCCCAAAAATGGAGTGACAGACACAAATCACTTACCTTTTCAACCAAATAAATCCCTAATTATTCATATCACAGTCTTCGTGAGAAGTTTTTTTCACTACAAGCCTAAAGGGCAGGTAACAGATAAAATTCAGAAGCCCCCAAAAAATTTCACAAGCCTGAACTTCTTTTTTTCATACTTTTAATTTTAGAAAATAAAACAATTCAATTTTTATTCAGTTAGCTCCAGTTCTCTTTCAATTTCTTTCTCAGTCTTTGGGTAGTTCGGGAATTTTATGACTAGTTTGTCATAGTCAGCTTTCTTAAGCTGGTGTAGATGCTTGCTTGCCTTACTAAGGCCGGAAAGACAGGAAGCAGAATTATTGTCTCCTACAACATTACTTGGAGTACGAGAGTATTATGGTACATACATGTAGTATTTGTGCTATTTTGATCCTTTGTGGTCCCTCACAGAGGTCAGCCTAAAGTGGTCACTGCTCATGACAAACATACAATTCTCTGTCCTGCACCATTTACAAACCATTTTACCCGACTCAGCGTTGAATTCCAGCCATGGGCGCCCCTCGCATTGTGAGTGAAAGGAGTGATTGCAAGAGACCCTTTGCTATTACTGCGGGACTGATGTTTTGGTTGGCAAAATAAAGTCAGAAACAATCAAGTTTTCATTATGATGTCAAACTTGCATCATAAAACATCAACTAAGAGATAAAGTCAAAATGATTACATATAATTTACATGTAGTCATTTTGACTTTATCTCTTAGTTGATGTTTTATGATGCTTGTATCAGACATCATCTGAAAGTTTAAATGTTGAAAATGAATGGTAATTTTCAATTTAAAAAAGTTTAAAAAATTTGCATTACTTCCTTTTGGTATCTAAACATAATATCAGCTTAATTTAATTACTTCATTTTATCTTACAGTTGAAAAGTAAATCCAGAAATGTAGGGAAAAAATGTCACACAATTGAAAAAATACTACTGAAAGAATTAAGCTTATAATTATTGTCAATATTGAGAAAATAGAATGTACAAGAATCAAACAGACTATAGCAGAGGGGTCTGGGGAGCTAAATGAAAAAAAAATCAAAACTAAAAATAGCGGTGAAAAGGTCCCACATGATAGAGTTGAAAATTCAGATGACCATGAAGGTGAGAACAATAAATCTCAATGCGGCCCATCTCATGCTCATGATGTAGATCATAAAAGTTCTGACTTCGCTGAGTGATGAAAAAGTTAAACAATGACTGGTGTTTGTCAGATGCCAGAAAAAACAGAATGCTACAAGTTTTTATCTGACAGAGAAACAGAATGTTAAATTTTTGATGTGAATGTTTATCCAACTAAAATCTATACAGACAGTCTACTATCTTGCTGTATTACATGTATATAAGTTAAAAATATATATGTGTGAGAAAATTCCCAATACATGTATGTCTAAAATTGAAGCAATTTTTCCCAGTTCCCCTGACTCAGGCCATTGTCCCAAAAAAGGGTGTGATGGTCCTTCCGTAAAATCTGGGAATGCCCAGTCACGTATAGCTGCAAGTTGTGGTCTTATATGAATGATAGGGCCACAATTCCTTATGTTGTGTAAACTTGCAATTTTGATAAATGGAATGGCTAGCACGATTCTATGCATTTTGGTATCAAACAGATCAAATATCTGTCAGATAGATACATTAAGCAAACATTGAACAATAATAACTTACCCCCGATATATGATCTATCTTATCTGTCGTCTGAAGGCTTCACACACATTTTTTTCCAACCTTTGTCACATTTGCTAGTTAGTTTATATGTAGTCTGAATCATCCACATGTTTGATTCGACTACTGAGATGCCATTCCATTGATCATAATTGCAAGTTTACGCAACGCACTGGCCCTACCATTCATATACGGCCACGACTTGTGGCTAAGTCACTTGATGACTGTAAACTCTACTAAAGAATTTGTGGCAAAATCTGTGGGCTGGTAGATATATTGCTGAAGGACAGCAGATAGTTACTGGATGTAGATGTCAAGTCCTCAAGTCTGCATCAAAATACTGAGCGCTGGCAAGCGTTACGGGAAAACATCTAATGTTATTATTCATCATGAGGTATAAAGAAAACCCTGAAAACAGAGAATGTCTCTCTAATGAGAGATGGTCCTTCAAATGTGAGGTTGCACTTCCCGGGTGTAAATTTTGAGTATATCATTATATATATATATAAAGGAAAAAAACGAAAGTAACTGGTGTCACATGACTATGGCACTAACAACAATGTACCACAGGGGACATTCATGGACCCCAGAAATTCAGAGGTGAGTCCAGGTACCTCAACTACCTGGGAGGAGTGAGCATCTCCTGTTTGGTCAGCTACAATATAAATGAATCTCAAATCATAATATAATTGTTTTAAACTATTTCATGTAGGTAGCAGATTTAAAGGCAGAACTTAAAAATCGAGGACTACCAACAAATGGAGCCAAAAGTGAATTGGTAAGCCGTCTGACAGCTGCCACACAGTCACAGAATGAAGGTGAGGTACTCAAAAAAGCAGTTCCAATAAGAACTCAATGATATCCAGTGCATCGAAAAAAGCTTTCGCTCCTAATAGATATGGGTTTTGGGGATTTTTTAGAAACTGGGATAAATTTGAGATTCTCTTAATTTTGAGGGCACATAAATGTAGAAATACGCAAAAAAAATCCATATTCGTCTTACTTGCATTGTCAAATAACAGATGTTTGACTGATGATTCAGATAAAGATTTCCTCTGCATCATTGATCATTTAAAATTAATAACACACTCTGTATACTCAATCTTTTGTTTACTTGGCTTTTATCTATTCATTTTAAGAAAATACATGATTACTTACATAAGGTTCATCGCTGCCGTTTACATATTAAGATCCATCGCTGCCGTTTACATATTAAGATCCATCGCTGCCATTTACATATTAAGATCCATCGCTGACGTTTCAAACCTTCATAATAATTAAGCAAGGGATAAAGTATGATGTCATAATAAACGGTCCACTTTAGCATCAAATAAGTCTTCAAAATTAATTTTTGATTATGTGCGTAATAAAGAAGTGGTACTTTAATTTTAACTTTGCATCCAACTGGAAAACAAATCCCTGCTGTTTTATCCATTTCTTCTTGTCTATTACACTAGTGAAGACTCATTTCCCACATAGATATAATGATAAAACTATTATATAGGACTATTTCTTTATTATGTGATTATTTTGATGTTCAAAAAAAATCAAACAAAACTCATCTAAACTACTTATCTTTGAGAGAAACAACAAGTGAATACATCTTATGTGTACCTGTAATAGTTATTTATTTTAGAAAAAGATTAAAGACTTCAATTTTGTAATTTAAAAGTGAAATTTTCTTTTTTTTTATTTCAGCACCAGAGGAAACCAAAGAAGTAAGGATGAAAGTTATTAAGACACTCTTGAACATTCTCAGAACTTTCTTGAAATCAATGCAGTTATCAACATAGCTCAAGAGTTTTTGGTTTTGTTTGGTCTGATAAAGATAGTTTGGTGTTTAGGTTTTTGGTGATTTAAAATTTTAAAAAGTGCAATCCACATTTTAATATGTCAATACCTTACAGTGGTACATGTGGATATTAATTGGGAATAGTACTGAATTTGTTTTCATTTCGATTTTAATTTGTTTTTCATAACGTCAAATTTTGGATGATGGAGTTTGAAAATCAAGTTGCCCAATCAGAGTTCAGATTGCCAGAGTTGTAACTGAAAAGTGACCGAGGAAGACAGTAAAATATACACTCTCATGCTACACAATGTTATCTATTACACTTAAATAATTGAATTAATTCAGATTTCTAAACAAAATTTTCGAAATCCATATACTGTTAGAATTTTATCAATTGGAGTTTCAAGGTCCTAAGTCAGATGACTTCTGAAAGAGTCAAGGTCATCTGACATGTAATTTTGTCATGTGTGACAGGGAGATGACCCCTAATTTTGACCTCTATCGTATACATTGAAAATTCACAGATTAGTAATGTCAGGTGGATAACTGCTTTAAAACAATTATCCGAAAGAGGTTTAAGATGTAGATTTTGTTATAATGAATAAATAGAGATAAAGTGGTGCATGAAGGTGTACATCATAAATATTCTCATTATGTTTCTAGACAACAGAGGAAGAAGTGGAAGAGGAGATAACTCTTGCCGAAGAGAGCGAATCGGATGCATTATTGGAAGTGGACAAGTAAGATTTTCTCTAATGTTGCAAAGATGAAAATAGCGCCCTGAGTGATTTTAGAAAAATAAAGGGTCTTCAAACAGTCTGTACAAAGAAAGTGTTCATTGTTAGACACTGACAAGTCGAATTTACTGGAACCTACTTAGTGTTGCAAAATAACGCCATTCTATTGTTATCACCACCACAAGGTTGTGGCCATTGTTATCACCACCACAAGGTTGTGGCCATTGTTATCACCACCACAAGGTGGTGGCCATTGTTTTCACCACCACAAGGTGGTGGCCATTGTTTAGTGAAGGATAACACCATTCTATTATTATCACCGCCATGGATGGACTGTTCCAGTGGTATCACACTGTACATTAATATTATTATCTCCGTCATGGATGGACTGTTCCAGTGGTATCACACTGTACTTTATTATCACCGCCATGGATGGACTGTTCCAGTGGTATCACACTGTACATTATTATCTCCGCCATACGGAGTATGGTATCACACTGTACATGTACTTTAAATCTGAAGACACAAGTTTGACAACAGCTGTCGGCTGTGATTTTTCAATGGTATTTTATCATTTTCTGCCTCCCTATTGGTCATTCAGGGAAGAGGGTTTAAACTGATTTCCAATGTTGCATTAAACGTTCGTTTGGGTCTGTAGCATGTGACAGGTGCTATCACCACATAAGGGCTGGAATCTAGGAGGGGCATTAAACAATAACCTACTTCTCTGCATTGTATTGCTCTTAAAGTTGTTGTGATATTAGTATTATTTGTATTCCCTTTTTATCTCTTCTGTCATGAATGTGTCAATTTAAGTAAGCAAAATTCAGAGAAGATCTGAAGTATTGTGTGTAAGGTCTGAAGTACAGTATATAAGGTTTGACGTATTGTGTGTAAGGTCTGAAGTATTGTGTGTAAGGTCTGAAGTATTGTGTGTAAGGTCTGAAGTATTGTGTGTAAGGTCTGAAGTATTGTGTGTTATTACAATCATCTTTCATTACTATCATATTGTAGGAAGGATCACACAGAGAAGCAGACGGAGAATGTGGCACCAAAGACAGCGACCAGCTTGAGAGAGTCAACAGAAACAGAGGTAAGTCAGATGATAGAATGTGGCTCCAAAGACAGTGGCCATCTTGAGGGAGTCAATGGAAACAGAGGTAAGTCAGATGATAGAATGTGGCTCCAAAGACAGTGGCCATCTTGTGGGAGTCAATGGAAACAGAGGTAAGTCAGATGATAGAATGTGGCTCCAAAGACAGTGGCCATCTTGAGGGAGTCAATGGAAACAGAGGTAAGTCAGATGATAGAATGTGACTCCAAAGACAGTGGCCATCTCGAGGGAGTCAATGGAAACAGAGGTAAGTCAGATGATAGAATGTGGCTCCAAAGACAGTGGCCATCTTGAGGGAGTCAATGGAAACAGAGGTAAGTCAGACGGAGAATGCGGCACCAAAGACAGTGACCAGCTTGAGGGAGTCTACGGAAACCAAGGTAAGTCAGATGATAGATTTGATGTCATACCATACCTGTCAAACTTTGAAAACTGAAAATCTGACTAAATTCAGGAGAGTGGACAGGTGTGTCTTGGGCATGATATAAGCAGTGATTCAGGATCAATTATTGTCAAATGAAACATTCAGTTTGATATAATGAGTTGTTAGATTTTAAGTAGGATGTCAGGGAGACGATAGAGGCAGTATTAGGGCAAAATTATTAGTGGGATTTTTCTCTTAATTAATTCCAAGATCTATAGACTTAAGTAAACTATTGTGATACCATAAATTCCAATGGATGTGTCATTTTTGTTTCATCTTTTCACTTGGTTTTACATCAGTTTCCATTGAACCAGATTATCTTCGTTTTCCTACCTCAAATAGCTACTAAAGGGCAGATAACTCCTAAATTCCTAAATTCATGCAGTATGAATCAGTATATCTTGATAGTTTGTGTGCTTGTATGAGGGCTAACCACCCAGGATCACATGACTTGAGTTTACTTTATCATTTGAAGGAAGTCAAACTTTGATGTTGCTTTATTCTTTACACACAGAAACTGAAAATGAGGGCAGAAAAGTTTGGAGTGATAAATGAAGATCTGAAAAAACTGGCTCGTGCAGAGAGGTAATGCTTTGGAAGGTTATACTGTGTACAGTAGTGTGGATAGTGATTGTAGTCTATTTCACGTACAGTGATTTATGGTAAAAATCTCTTTATATGATTTATAGTTAATGTCTGCTGACAAGATCTATTGTAGACATCTCAAATCACTTATAGTTAACATCAACTCACATGATTTATAGTAAACATCAACTCAACTGATTTATAGCAAACATCTCCTCCCATGATTTATAGCAAACATCTCCTCCCATGATTTATAGTAAACATTTCACATGATTTATAGCAAACATCTCAGAAGATTTATTGCAAACATCTCCTCATATGATAACCTTTGTTGCATCATTCTACTCATTTTCTTGCCTTGTTTCTTTCAGATTCGGTTTGTCTCAACAAAGCAATAATACATCAGGCAAAATATCAATGAATGCAGTGAGTATCATTTCATTTTAAAAGAGATGTTTTATAATGGTCAAAGATACTGAGAAATCATGTTGATTGTATAGTCAACGTAAATCATGTTGATTGTATGGTCATCGTAAATCATGTTGATTGTATGGTCATCGTAAATCATGTTGATTGTATGGTCATCGTAAATCATGTTGAGTGTATGGTCATCGTAAATCATGTTGATTGTATGGTCAATGTAAATCATGTTGATTGTATGGTCATCGTAAATCATGTTGATTGCATGGTCAACGTAAATCATGTTGATTGTATGGTCATCGTAAATCATGTTGATTGTATGGTCATCGTAAATCATGTTGAGTGTATGGTCATCGTAAATCATGTTGATTGTATGGTCAACGTAAATCATGTTGATTGTATGGTCATCGTAAATCCTGTTGATTGTACCTTCAGTGTAAATCATGTTGATTACATTGCCAACATAACTCAGCTATTTTTCACCCAAATAAATTTTGTTCGTCTGTTGAAAACTACTTTGTTAGATTAAGCACTAAATTTGTAAATACTGTCGCAGTAAATCATAAGTAAAATAACATAATTTAACATCAGATGAGCCATTGTCAACTATCCGTGGATTTCAGTTGGACCTGGCACCCAACGAAATACTGCCGGTTCAAATGACGGAAATTGCCGGTTCAAATTTCCTCTGATCTTGAATTTACTACTCACATTCTCTTATGATTCTGAAGTCGAACATTTTGCTCAGAAGTTGGACTGAGAGTTAAAAATCCAAAAAATCTTCTCTTTGCAGGCGACTGATATTGATAAATTAAAAAAGCGAGCAGAGAGATTTGGCACTGTTGTCTCCTCAACTTTATCCAAGGTAATGGAAATCATTAGGCTGTAAGAAAGCACAGATTACACATAGCTCTTATGTAGATCTCTAAGTCAGAGTAAAGCACAGATTACACATAGCTCTTATGTAGATCTCTAAGTCAGAGGAAAGCACAGATTACACATAGCTCATATGTAGATCTCTAAGTCAGAGTAAAGCATAGATTACACATAGCTCATATGTAGATCTCTAAGTCAGAGAAAAGCATAGATTACACATAGCCCATATGTAGATCTCTAAGTCAGAGAAAAGCATAGATTACACATAGCTCATATGTAGATCTCTAAGTCAGAGGAAAGCATAGATTACACATAGCCCATATGTAGATCTCTAAGTCAGAGAAAAGCACAGATTACACATGGTCCATATGTAGATCTCTAAGTCAGAGTAAAGCACAGATTACACATAGGTCATATGTAGATCTCTAAGTCAGAGGAAAGCATAGATTATACATAGCCCATATGTAGATCTCTAAGTCAGAGAAAAGCATAGATTACACATAGGTCATATGTAGATCTCTTAGTCAGAGGAAAGCATAGATTACACATAGCTCATATGTAGATCTCTAAGTCAGAGAAAAGCATAGATTACACATAGGTCATATGTAGATCTCTAAGTCAGAGTAAAGCACAGATTACACATAGCTCATATGTAGATCTCTAAGTCAGAGGAAAGCATAGATTACACATAGCGCATATATAGATCTCTAAGTCAGAGGAAAGCACAGATTACACATAGCTCATATGTAGATCTTTAAGTCAGAGTAAAGCATAGATTACACATAGCGCATATGTAGATTTCTAAGTCAGAGGAAAGCACAGATTACACATAGCGCATATGTAGATCTCTAAGTCAGAGGAAAGCATAGATTACACATAGCTCATATGTAGATCTTTAAGTCAGAGTAAAGCATAGATTGCACATAGCACGTATGTAGATCTCTAAGTCAGAGGAAAGCACAGATTACACATAGGTCATATGTAGATCTCTAAGTCAGAGAAAAGCATAGATTACACATAGCTCATATGTAGATCTCTAAGTCAGAGAAAAGCATAGATTACACATAGCTCATATGTAGATCTCCAAGTCAGAGGAAAGCACAGATTACACATTGCACTTATGTAGATCTCTAAGTCAGAGGAAAGCACAGATTACACATAGCTCATATGTAGATCTGTAAGTCAGAGTAAAGCATAGATTACACATAGCACTTATGTAGATCTCTAAGTCAGAGGAAAGCACAGATTACACATAGGTCATATGTAGATCTCTAAGTCAGAGAAAAGCATAGACTACACATAGCTCATATGTAGATCTCTAAGTCAGAGAAAAGCATAGATTACACATAGCTCATATGTAGATCTCTAAGTCAAAGGAAAGCACAGATTACACATAGTGCATATGAAGATCTCTAAGTCAGAGGAAAGCATAGATTACACATAGCTCATATGTAGATCTTTAAGTCAGAGTAAAGCATAGATTGCACATAGCACTTATGTAGATCTCTAAGTCAGAGGAAAGCACAGATTACACATAGGTCATATGTAGATCTCTAAGTCAGAGAAAAGCATAGATTACACATAGCTCATATGTAGATCTCTAAGTCAGAGAAAAGCATAGATTACACATAGCTCATATGTAGATCTCTAAGTCAGAGGAAAGCACAGATTACACATTGCACTTATGTAGATCTCTAAGTCAGAGGAAAGCACAGATTACACATAGCTCATATGTAGATCTGTAAGTCAGAGTAAAGCATAGATTACACATAGCACTTATGTAGATCTCTAAGTCAGAGGAAAGCACAGATTACACATAGGTCATATGTAGATCTCTAAGTCAGAGAAAAGCATAGATTACACATAGCTCATATGTAGATCTCTAAGTCAGAGAAAAGCATAGATTACACATAGCTCATATGTAGATCTCTAAGTCAGAGGAAAGCACAGATTACACATTGCACTTATGTAGATCTCTAAGTCAGAGGAAAGCACAGATTACACATAGCTCATATGTAGATCTGTAAGTCAGAGTAAAGTATAGATTACACATAGCCCATATGTAGATCTCTAAGTCAGAGAAAAGCATAGATTACACATAGCTCATATGTAGATCTCTAAGTCAGATTAAAGCACAGATTACACATAGGTCATATGTAGATCTCTGAGTCAGAGGAAAGCATAGAAAACCGAGGTCCCGTGTCACGGTAGGCGTGGCACGTAAAAGATCCCTCACTGCTTCGGGTGGGTCCGTTGCAAAGGTCTAAATTTGTATGCAATGCATCAGGCAGATGCCGTCACCATATACGTGAAATAATCGTGGAGTGACGTAAAACAATAATCAAACAAACAAAACATATGTAGATCTCTAAGTGAGAGGAAAGCACAGATTACACATAGCACTTATGTAGATCTCTAAGTCAGAGGAAAGCATAGATTACACATAGCCCATATGTAGATCTCTAAGTCAGAGTAAAGCACAGATTACACATAGGTCATATGTAGATCTCTGAGTCAGAGGAAAGCATAGATTACACATAGCTCATATTTAGATCTCTAAGTCAGAGTAAAGCAAAGATTACACGTAGCTCATATGTAGGTATTAATTTTTACACAAAGTTTTCTCTGAATTAACATAGGTCAATTTGACACCTGAACTTTATTGCTAGGGTGATTTTTGTGTCTGCTCTTACTACCAAGAGTCATCATAAACAAATATGTCATTTCTCTGAGGTTGTGGAATGTCAGATATCGTCATCACAATGGAATGCACATTTTGTGGATGGGTTTAGTATACAATGAGAGTTTTATTAATCTATAATTAGAATGGTATCATTCTCTGATGTCAATTTGAGCTTAGAAAATTCCTCCAGAAGAAATCAAAATGTAAAGCTATGTAGTGAAAAAAGTCAGTTATGACCGGTCCTGATGACGTCATAGACGGAATCAAGTCATGTAGTTTATTATTGGTCGTGCAATTTTGGACGAACTTCATTTATTTTTCTCAGAAGAAGGTACTGATATAAGAATATACAGCACAGTCAGCGGTACATGTAACCGTGGAAATGATTTATCACAATATTGGGCTCTTGGGTTCGTTTAGAACACAGGAGATCATTTATATACACATACTACCTATTCTTTTGTATATATAGAATACATGTCTTGTTTTGTGTTTTCATGCAGGAATGAATTACATTAGCAGATGCATTTATTACATATATACATATATATATATATATATATATATATATATACATGTATGCACTTTTTAGCTCACCTGAGCCAAAGGCTCAAGTGAGCTATTGTGATCAATCACCGTCCGTCGTCTGTCGTCCGTCGTCCGTCGTCTGTCGTCCATCATCCGTCGTTAACTTTTCACATTTTCGACTTCTTCTCCAGAACCACTGAACAGAATTTGATGAAACTTGATAAGCATGTAGTACTCATGGTCCCCTACAAGTGTTGTTGTTTTTCGTCCGGATTCATCAATAAGTGGCGCCACCACAGGCAAAAGTAGGTCAAAGAGGGTACCCTCCTTTGACAAACTTCTTCTTCAGACTGGGGGCATACAGAGACAAACCGAATGCATAGGAATGATCTAGAGGGATGTGTGAAAAAGTGTTGTTATTTTTGGTTCCATTCCGAAATCAAATTTTTGATGTTTTTTTGACGTTTTTTTGTACTTGGTAGTTTTAATGCAGAAAAGAGGTATTTTTTTCTTTTAGTAAACATTGATGCATTAATTTGGTTTAATTTGATCATTTTGATGGTAAGAAATACTACTGCGAAGAAAATTTTTCAATATTTCATGTTTTGGATTTTTTATGAATTTTTAAAGACTTTCAAGAAAAAAAGGGGGGGGGGATATATGGTGTAAACATTTCACATTTTGAGCTTTTTCTTCGGAACCACTTGCTGGAATTCAATGAAACTTGGCATGCATCAAATACTCAAGGTCCCTGACAAATGTGGTCATCTTTGTCAGGATCCATGAACAGGTGGCACCACCACAGACAAAAGTAGGTCACAGAGGGTACCCTCCTTTGACAAACTTCTTATTCAGATCGGGTGCATACAGCGACAAACCGACTGCATAGGAATGATTTAGAGGCATATGGGAAGAAGTGTTGATATTTTTGGTTCCATTCCGAAATCAAATTTTTGACGTTTTTTCATTTTTATTTTGGACTTTGTTATTTTAATGCATTAAAGAGTTATTATTTTCTTTTAGTAAACATTGTTGCATTCATTTGGTTTCATTTAATCATTTCTATGGTAAGGAATGCTGGTGCGAAGGAATTTTTTCAATATCTCGATTTTTGAATTTTTTATGAATTTTTTAAGACTTTCAAGAAAAGGGGGGGGGGGGGGGACAATTTTTCATATCTTCAACTTGATCTACAGAACAACTTGAAGGATTGTGATAAAACTGGGTAGGATGCAAGTACTCATAGTCCTTTTCAAAAGTTTTGTTTTTTGTGCGGATCATCCAAATTGGTTAACAGATAATGCCACCATGTCTAAAAGTAGGTCTCACAATGGTACATATACCACTTGGTAATTGAAATATGGAGAGTAGCGGTTCAAATCCAGCTGTGGTCAAAAAAATTTTTTTTTTTTTTTTACACATCTAAATAAGTTTTTAGATGTTTCTCAACACTCAACATATGAAATTAGGAATTTTACGTTTAAGACTTCCAAAAAAAAGGGGGGGGGTGTTTTGGCCATTTTTCACATTTTCAACTTTTTCTACAAAACTGTTTGAAGGATTTTAATAAATCTTGGTAGAAATAAGTCACTTATGATCCTCTTCAAATTCTGTTGTTTTCGTCCAGACCTCTTTACAGGTGGCGCCACCATAGTCAAGAGTAGGTCATAAAAGAGTTCCCTCGTTTAACAATATTCTTTTTCATAAGGGCTGTATACAGAGACAAACAGAATGCAAAGAAATGATCTAGAGGGATGAGTGAAGATGTATTGTCATTTTGGTTCCCTTCCAAAATCAAATTTTAGAATTTTTTTCGACATTTCTTTGGACTTGGTGATTCAATGCAGAAAAAAGTGTCATATTTCCTAGTTAATTGATAATGATGATTTCTTATGGACTATTGTGATCATAATTATGGTAAGGATTGTTACTTTGAAAGAATTTTGTCAATATCTCAATTTTTGGATTTTCTATGAATTTTTTAAGACTTCCAAATGAGGGTGTATAGGAACAATTCAATCACATTTTTCACTTCTGCTGTTATACCACATGAAAGATTTTAATGAAACATGGAATACATGAAGTACTAAAAGTCCTCTATCAATTTGGTAAATTTCATCCAAATTGGTTAACAGATAATGCCACCATGTCTAAAAAGCAGTTCTCACAATAGTACATATACCACTTGGTAATTGAAATATGGAGAGTAGCGGTTCAAATCCAGCTGTGGTCAAAATTTTTTTTTCATTTCTTTACACATCTAAATAAGTTTTTAGATGTTTCTCAACACTCAACATATGAAATTAGGCAATTTTAAGTTAGATCTGGACAATATTTGAAAAAATTGTTGTTCATGACCCAGACTTGAAATCAGTCAACAAAAGGCCCCACCTAAAGAAAATGACTAACTTGTTGCCCTGAATGACTTCTTGCAGAGACAAAGGAAATGCTTAACCCTAGTCATGCTACATAAAATACACAGAAATAGTGCTCTGAGCTGAATATTTTTCTATGTATTTTAAAAAATAAAAGCATGTTTTTGTATGCTGTTTTATGAAGGATGTTTGCATAATAATATAGGCATATCATATACCAAAATGTTAAGGAATGTTTGAAGTTTATGAATATTGTAAAAGTTTGACCACAATTTATGCACAGTAAAGGTAAACTGCAGGTAAATACAGGTAAAATGACAAAAAGCTAGATTTAGCAATAAATATATGCATATATTTTCAAAAATACAATAAAAGAGATTGAAAATAATGAAATATGAAATAATAATATAATAAAAGTCACACACCAGTAGGCCAGTAGTTACTACTCAGGTAAAACTCGGGTAACATTTAATAGTATATAAAGTATATCTAATGACAGATGCTGATTGGGGTATATACTGCACCAAAATGATGCCCAGTTTCGTTATATAACTGAACTAGTTTGAATAACCGATTAAAATCGCGGTTTCCACGTCGTACCTGTAAGGTAGTATCGGCCAGGTGAAAAATAATTAAAAGTGCCAGAGTCGATATCCAGTGATCACCGATAAAAAGAATGGATCACGTTTACTAAACATGTTGTCCAGTAACAATAAGGCCCATCGGCATCATGATAATTAATCGGTAAACACCTTTATTCCCCCTTCCTTTTTGTGAAAATTCAATTACGACAAACAGAGGTATGCTTTAAGTTGCCGGGATTTTCCGTAGATACTGGTATACACACCGATAAGTTTCATGTGTCATTGTAATCATTGTCATTGATAAACAAATTGAGGAAATCCCAAGAAGATCGACGGTCTTCAGTGATGTTTACAAACACCTGTAAAATCGATTAAATCCCAGGTCAACACGTGGCCGGCCGCCGTCACGTGCGCGTCGATTATTCATGAAATCTACCCGATCGTATATTTTTTTTTAGTAATCATTGTCTTCAATTATATCTGCGACATTAAGTGCATCAAGTTCCACATCACTATCATCGTTTCCAAAGACTTATTTGAAGAAAGAATCGAGTTGTGTTTATAAATCCGCCATCTTGAAATACAAATTTTGATCTCACTTTTTCCCTGTACCTTAATATACGAACCAATCAAATTGAAGGTGACGTCATGGAATTTTTTAAAGATAGGAATTCTGTATTCACATATAGAAAGTCTTTTTATAACGTTTACAACGATTGGAAGGCTATAAATACGATCTAAAAATAAGCTATAGTCGACCTAGTTGTTGCCTGGATTATTCCGGGTTCAGCTCACAGCGCGTGTATTCGATGCCCGGATTATTCCGGGTCCAGCATGACTAGGGTTAATATCAAAATCACCTGAATGTATGTGCAAAAAAGTGTTGTTTTTTATTCTAGCCTGAAATAAAATTTGACATATTTTCAACATCTGTGTTGACTTAGTCACATTAATGCAAAAATAAATGAATTCTTCCTTCATGCATGACTGATAATCTAGGTACTCAGGTGAGCGATATAGGCCCACTTGGGCCTCTTGTTTAAAACACCAAAATATCATACTGGAAATTTCCATTTCCTGTTTCTAGTACAATATAACTGTATAATTTACATTGCTTCTAGTACAATAGGTACAATATTACTATATAACTTACATTCCTTCTGGTATGATATTACTTACAATATACATCAATTCTGGTACAATATAACTATATAATTTACATTGCTTCTGGTTACGATATTACCATATAATTTACATTGCTTCTGGTATGATATTACGTTACAGTTTACATGGCTTCTGGTTACGATATTACCATATAATTTACATTGCCTGTCGTACAATATTACCATATGATTTACATTACTTCTACTCTGTAGGTTGATTCAGCAGACAAACTTAAACAGCGAGCAGAAAGATTCGGTACATCCACAACATCAACCACCTCACCTCTATCCAAAGTAAGTGGAATATTGTCACCTCTACTACTACCGCACAAAGTAAGTGAATATTATCACCTCTACCACTACCATACAAAGTAAGTGGAATATTGTCACCTCTACTACTACCATACAAAGTGAGTGGAATATTATCACCTCTACTACTACCATACAAAGTAAGTGGAAAAGGTCACCTCTACTACTACCATACAAAGTAAGTGGAATATTGTCACCTCTACTACTACCATACAAAGTAAGTGGAATATTGTCACCTCTACTACTACCATACAAAGTGAGTGGAATATTATCACCTCTACTACTACCATACAAAGTAAGTGGAAAAGGTCACCTCTACTACTACCATACAAAGTAAGTGGAATATTGTCACCTCTACTACTACCGCACAAAGTAAGTGGAAAAGGTCACCTCTACTACTACCATACAAAGTAAGTGGAATATTATCACCTCTACCACTACCATACAAAGTAAGTGGAAAAGGTCACCTCTACCACTACCATACAAAGTAAGTGAATATTGTCACCTCTACTACTACCATACAAAGTAAGTGGAATATTATCACCTCTACTACTACCGTACAAAGTAAGTGGAATATTGTCACCTCTACCACTACCATACAAAGTAAGTGGAATATTGTCACCTCTACCACTACCATACAAAGTAAGTGGAATATTGTCACCTCTACCACTACCATACAAAGTAAGTGGAATATTATCACCTCTACTACTACCGTACAAAGTAAGTGGAATATTGTCACCTCTACCACTACCATACAAAGTAAGTGGAATATTGTCACCTCTACCACTACCATACAAAGTAAGTGGAATATTATCACCTCTACTACTACTGTACAAAGTAAGTGGAATATTGTCACCTCTACCACTACCATACAAAGTAAGTGGAATATTGTCACCTCTACCACTACCATACAAAGTTAGTGGAATATTATCACCTCTACTACTACCATACAAAGTAAGTGGAATATTGTCACCTCTACTACTACCGCACAAAGTAAGTGAATACTATCACCTCTATTACTACCATACAAAGTAAGTGGAATATTGTCACCTCTACTACTACCATACAAAGTAAGTGGAAAAGGTCACCTCTATTACTACCATACAAAGTAAGTGGAATATTATCACCTCTACTACTACCGTACAAAGTAAGTGGAATATTGTCACCTCTACCACTACCATACAAAGTAAGTGGAATATTGTCACCTCTACTACTACCATACAAAGTAAGTGGAATATTGTCACCTCTACTACTACCATACAAAGTAAGTGGAATATTATCTCCTCTACTACTACAGTGCAAGCCGCTTAATTGAATAGGCTATTTGTCAGGACTTTATTATTCAAATAAACGAATATTCAATTACACGGCATGACGAACGAATGCAGTTTCAAAGACCCGATGATCGACAGATTTTGCAAGAATTGCATACGTGTTTAACTTTAGCCGTATCTGTAATGAAATCAGTGTATCTATATATAGATACACTAGAGTTACCTCTCTTAGATCCCTTTATTGTTTGCTTGAGCTACATTAAAGTCAACAGACCACATTTTCGATAATTTTGCAACTGTCTTTTTAAGTACAGTGACCAAATGTTATTAAATACCTACATTACACATGCTCAACTGATCGTAAAGATAAAACCGCCGTCTATTGATATACACGTAATTGTATCTCAGTCGTGTAACCAGGGTGATCCAAGACATAGACAGTTACAACAATTTGTTTTAACAAAGGCAAATTAAAAGGCATATTCAAGCGTGTGAGAAATTTCAATTTTCCATCTGATAGAACAGGCTGAAATCGTCGCTTTGCTTTTCCTCAAGGAATCGTCGAATTGTGGTCATTGCGTCTGTACGTTCGCCGTGCGTTACTGGTGCCGTTTCTTCAGCCTCCTCGTCGTCACTGGCGTCGCATGGTCGGGGCTCGTTTTCGTGGAAACTCGCGAATATTTTCTCGTCAGTCCGGACAGCTTAGCTCTCCAGGTTGCCATCGTTTGTGATGAAGGTATCAAACGTCTAGCTATCAACATCCTCTGGCGGTCGGACATCGTCAGTTTCGCTTGTGTCGTTGACTGACGAGACAAAGCTAACCTTTCGGAAGCAGTTGGCGATGGTTGTTACGGAGTAAGTGGACGGCATCTAGTAGGGTCAGTCTTCACCCAATACCGTTGGCTGACAGCGTCATCTTGTCGATGTTTCCGATGATCTTGTGTATGACATGGCTTCGGCAGTTGGTAATTAATTAATCCTTTCATACGTACCGCCGCGGCCTATTAGACAATAAACGTGTGATTTGGTCAACAACTCTTACCTGTACAGTAATTGAGATTACCTGGACAGATGTGAAACCATTTATCTCTAATCGATAGGTCGCTCGCACCGTAGTAAACAACATGACCTCGGGCGTGATAAATTGAAGTTTTAACAAAGGTATGCTTGGTAGAATAATTGCGCTATTCAAATAAACGAAGTCGCTTCTTTATTCTAGTGTAATAAGTGGCGGATTTTCAATAGATTTGGTAGAAAATGGTTTTGGATTTCAGAATCTTATTCAATAAAACGAAATATTCAATAATGCGACATTCAATTAAGTGGCGGGCACTGTACCATACAAAGTAAGTGGAATATTATCACCTCTACTACTACCATACAAAGTAAGTGGAATATTGTCACCTCTACTACTACCATACAAAGTAAGTGGAATATTATCACCTCTACTACTACCATACAAAGTAAGTGGAATATTATCACCTCTACTACTACCATACAAAGTAAGTGGAATATTGTCACCTCTACTACTACCATACAAAGTAAGTGGAATATTATCACCTCTACTACTACCATACAAAGGGAGCAGGGTCAGTGGTATGACAGCTTCTGATCTGATGACCAGATGATTTGAATGATGCATAAAAATTCAGTCAACAAACTTAAAGTTTTTTATGACTCTGCCAGATATGGCACTGGCCATTGAGTGTTTGCTTTGTCTGTCCATTCCTTTCGTCCTTCTATCCATCCATCCTTCTGTCACACCTTTGGTTTTTGAATGAAAACTCAAATACCTTTTATCATGTTCAAACGAAATTTGTATATACGCTTACTTATTAAGAGAGGAATAACCCTATTAATTTTTGTGTCAAAAGGTTAAAGGTTAATTGATGGTGAATAGAAAAGACTGAAATTTCTGGTTTCCAGGTTATTTTCATATAATATCGTATATCATTAACTGCTCATTAGAATTTGGTCATATTTCACGTATTTTACAGGTCAATTTGTTTTAAACAGAGGTAATTTAAAATTTTGTAATAAGGGAAGGATTCCTATAGATTTGAGGGTCAATATTTTAAAAGGCAAGATCGCTACTCACAAGGTCACTCCAGGAAATATTATAGAAGTTTCGGTCCTTGAAATTTAAAATTAAAACTTCAGGTAGGAAAGCTTTGTTGTTGCTATGGAATAAGCGCACAGTGTGGGCATATGTTGACAAATATACTCTAGTTTGTGTAGCTTGCAAAGTTAGGTGATCTGTTGTTAACAATTTGCCTGACGTCTGTCCGCCTCTTTGCTATAGTTGATGTATTAATTTTCAGGAGCATTGGAAATTTATAGATATCAGTTAATTTTTACAAAGTCTAACTTTGTGAGTCGACATGCACGCATTGAACACATTGAACAGTTGACTATTTGCTTCACCCAGTCACTGCTTAAATGAAGATTTTATTTTGCACCTTATCCACTTGACCACATTGGCTTAAGTTAAATAAAGTTTAGTGTAAATTAACACATTGTTTAGTTTAAGTAAAAAATTTGTTTAGTTTATAACAGTTGAGTTTAAGTTAACACTTTGAAGAAAGTTAAGACTTTATTAAGTTTAAATTAACACTGTTAAGTTTAAGTTAACACTTTGTTTAGTTTAACACTGTTAAGTTTAAGTTAACACTTTGTTTAGTTTAACACTTTATTAAGTTTAAGTTCACACTATGTTTAGTTAAACACTTTATTAAGTTTAAGTTAACACTTCGTTTAGTTTAACACTTTATTAAGTTTAAGTTAACACTTTGTTTAGTTTAACAATTTATTAAGTTTAAGTTAACACTTCGTTTAGTTTAATACTTTATTAAGTTTAAGTTAACACTATGTTTAGTTTAACACTTTATTAAGTTTAAGTTAACACTTTGTTTAGTTCAAGGATCAGTGATGAAAGTATTTCACTGAAACATACATGTGTGGTGTTTTCTTAATATCTTGTTTCAGTTTAATTCTTGAAGATTATTGTTGAGTGTTGTAACAGAGATCCTGTGCTGATCCTGTATAAATCCTGTGTCACTCCTGTGTTAATCCTGTAAGCTAATTCTATGTAATCCTTTGTTAACAGTCAGATGAGCAGAGTAAGCTGTTGAAGCGGAAGGAAAGATTTGGAGCCGTCACTATCAGTGGAAATGACGATGTAGAGGTCAGTAAATATAATAACGCTACATGTATATGATATTATATGGTATATAATATGATGATGTAGAGGTCAGTTAATATGATTACGCTACATGTATATGATATTATATGGTATATAATATGACGATGTACAGGTAAGTAAATATAATAACGCTACATCTGTTTGATATTATATTGTATATGATATGACAATGTAGAAGTCAGTAAATATAATTACGCTACATGTATATGATATTATATGGTATATAATATGACGATGTAGAGGTCAGTAAATATAATTACGCTACATGTATATGATATTATATGGTATATAATATGATGATGTAGAGGTCAGTAAATATAATAACGCTACATGTATATGATATTATATGGTATATAATATGATGATGTAGAGGTCAGTAAATATAATAACGCTACATGTATATGATATTATATGGTATATAATATGATGATATAGAGGTCAGTAAATATAATTACGCTACCTTTTAACTTCAAGTTTTTCCAAAATTAAGAACAGAAAAAAAAAAGAAAAGATAATAATAAACTAAAAGAAAAATGGTGATAATAGATGAATAAAACAAATGAAGTCATAATGATCCAATAAGAAAAGCATGGAGATTTCTGATTTTATTCTTAAACAAAAATCTTGAGGTCATTTATTTACTAGTATGTTATTCTAATTGAAGGCAAAGAAGAGAAAGCGAGCAGAGAGATTTGGTTTGACGTGATACAGGTCTCTCTCTGTAGTATGATGGCAGCAGTTTTTAATGATGTCAGACTAAGGCAGTTTTAGAGACAATATATGGTGCTTAAAAGTCGCACAAAATATTTATATGTGGAGATCAAGAAACTGCAGCAGACACAGATTTTATCATATTATTGAATTTTCAAACCAGTTCATATTATATATACGTGTTTCATTTCTGTTATACAGCTTCAGTTAAAAGGGAACATTGCCATTTGCACAATATCAAAGCAAGTCTGAATGAAATTGTTTTATATGCATGGGATGTTGGGATAGGATTTCACTGTTACATGGAATGTTGGGATAGGATTTCACTGTTACATGGGATGTTGGGATAGGATTTCACTGTTACATGGAATATTGGGATAGGATTTCACTGTTACATGGGATGTTGGGATAGGATTTCATTGTTACATGGAATGTTGGGATAGGATTTCACTGTTACATGGGATGTTGGGATAGGATTTCACTGTTACATGGAATGTTGGGATAGGATTTCACTGTTACATGGGATGTTGGGATAGGATTTCACTGTTACATTGCTGTGGAGGTGTTACCAAGAAAGTACACAAATGCAGAAATCGTGTAACACACAGTGATGATTTAGAGTTTACATGTGATAGATCACATGTTTAGTTACTGTAAAGTCTCATTGTTTTGGATAATGTTTTGATATTTACTTTCGGATGAGGACACGAATGATGTGTGGAAGAGATCCTTGATTGTACTCTCATTTTTACATATATATTTCTGAAGAGTCTCTTGATATTAAACAAGCAATTTTTATTTCCAAAATGCAATCTGAAATACTTTTCTGCAAGGTATATAACATATCTTATTGAATACCTTTCTTGATAGGTACATATGTTATGAATACTTTTCTTGTTAGATGTATAACATATATTCTGAATACTTGTCTTGATAGGTATATATCAACATAGGTCACCAGGAGGCAGACACGGACATTAATAATTAGTATATAGTATGTCATTTTAAGATCTATGATGATTTCTCCATTAAGAAGGATCTCTTTAGATGTATTAAATTTTTTTTCTAGAAGTTTTAATATATGGCACATATTTTCCATAGTGTGTGGAGATTGCTTTAATCCTTATCATCCCATGTATTCATTAAGAATATGACATGTAGATTTTGGTTATTTTTTATACATTATTCGAAGGGTCATATAGGTTCATGATGGTCATCATTAATTCATCAAATATATTAGTTCATAGAGGTCATCATCGGTGCATAAAAGTCATGCGAGTTATGTTGTTACAAATTTAGACATTATGGTGTCTTGAAATCAACTGAACTAATTTATAAATATGTCACAGGAGTCTAGTAATGGCAAGGATGTATATATGTAAGAGATCGCCATTTAATATTTTCAGAATGATAAGACCAAATTCTTTCAACATTACCTTTTGGCTTCACCTGCAAAACAGTTTGATATACAGGGATTGAAGTTACATTTCTGAAAAATGTATAGCAACTGACACACGAGTTTCTTTCTTTATTAGGAAAATTATAATGAACTACCTGATTCATAACACATTGATATGCTTTCATAATGAAGTACCTAATTCATAACACCTTGATGTGTTTTCATACTTCAGATTCCGAAAGAGGTTATGAAGGAATGTATGAATGAGGGTTTTTTTTTCTGAAATTAGGATACAAAAAATTCACATGTATGTTTAAATACTTATTCAAGTTTTGATAAAGATTTCCATCATTTTTGTTTAAGTACAAAATCTGTTTTCATTGAGTAGGATTATTTTTTAAAGACAAACACAATACATGTCTACATAAAAAAGATTGTATAATGAATTAATGTGTAATTAAGTTCCTGATGATTCTATGTATACAATCAATAATTGATTTTATGTGCACTGGGAGTCCTTCATTTCATGAAAGATATTTTTGTGTAATCATGTCATTTATTTAGTTTGCATACTTAGGAAGTAGCCTATCCATTTAACTATGATAACTACAAGTAAAGTCTATAAAGTTTAATGAAATAATTTCTGGGTATTTTCTTTTTTTCAATGTTTATAAATTGTGCATACAGTGGATATGGTCAAGCGCACTACAGTGCAGGTCACAAAATGTGACCAGCTTGAAATTTGAACCCAAGAACTTCAACCTATTATAGAGTATTGGATGATAAACCAAGCCTGATCAACCAGATCCATTTTATTATGGCTGTTCTTTTGTACTCTGTGAGAAAAGAGAGATTAGAAACTCATAAATATATGTTAATTCATAAACATCTGGCTTATGATCTGATGATTGCCTGATGTGTTCCAGTATTTTGTCCACCGAGAGTACATACGATAGACATCATTGTGTAATATTGACAAAATCTGCTTTTGTCTTCAACTTACAAACACCTCTGTGCTATGAACTTATCGCCTTGATTTCATTATAGCCTTATACGAACATGGCAGTTGATATTAGTAATATACAAGGGGATATGCAGGCGAATTTTTCTCCCTCATTTCTAATGTCTTCCTTTCCTCATTCCTCTTCCTCCGTCCTCTTACATATATAAGTTCTCTGCCAACACCATTCCTCGTCCTCTGATTCTCCTTCGTCTTATTTCGTTTTCCAATATTGCTCTTTATGACTTCTACAGCTCATCACATTAAATGTTGGTCAGTCAAAACAACATTTTTATTATATGGGATAATGCGTACTTTGTCTTTACCTAATGCCTTCAAAATTCAACCTTTTATTTTGTGCATAACTTGCATAACACAATAAATTTACCCATGTAACAAGGATGAAACATTATGAAATGACATATATACAGTGGCTATGAAAGATTTAGTCTGATAGCTAGCAGTTTCTGCCCGGTAGACTTTCTGGACAAGGGTAGAGCTCTCCATCTGGACCTTTATGTGCTTAGTATTTTAAATTTTGATTCAACTTTCATGGGGGCTACAGAAACTTCCTTTTTCATCTGTTGTCATTCCTAAAAACTTATAAATACATTAATATGCAATTACAAGTAGACATGCAGGTAATGAAACAAACAGATAAGTAATTTTTCAAGGCTTTCATTATTTATATTTCATAATCTTTTTGCAAGTTTTAAATTATCACAGAGGACAAAAACTTTTATCCTATCAAAACATTGACTTGTAAGGGTAACACAAAATTAAGTACATTGGTATTATGGATATATAAAAAAGTGTAAATGTGAAAATTAGCAATCCAAAAATAAGTAAATTGCTGCAATGTACTTACTGTAATATATATGATGTCTCCTAATTTATCATGCAATGTAAATAAACATTCAAATGTGATTAATGTGTTGACCTTTTCTACCATAATGCTTTAAATTCTGTAGAGTAGCATATAAGAGGTCAAGGTCATATATATCATATTAGCCATTGTACTTCTAATCTTTCTTTGTTTTTCTTTTAGTAGCTTTGAAAGCATTTCTATAGTTCTTTATCTTTCCTATAGGTCTTTTATTCCTTTCTTCTCATACCATGACCTCTAGATTACTTAATTTATACCATTATTCTAACACTTTCTCTGCTGGCTAAATGACCTGAACTACTTTGTTTCCCTATTTTACTATGACTGCTCAATATCTTCCATTGGTACAAATTAAGTCTCTAATCTGCTGCCATTTATACTGCTATCCTATAATGGGATTGAAATTAACATACAATGTGTTTTGTGGTAATTTACGTCCATTAAGAGGACAGCATTTGATTAAATTATATTTCAACAATTTCGTGAGATATAATAATGCATTGACCTTCAATTCAACTTAAAACCCAGCTCTTTAAAGTAAAAAAATAAACACCCCTATATACCTCTAGAGAATGGGATATGCCATCACTGCGCATGCTCCAGGTAACTATATACCCTGTACTGACTGAATACATGCTGACTTTCAATTCAGCTCGCAAAGTGTTCGAATGGCTAGTGCACAACTTAACAGTCCGAAACCGGGACAGCGCACCCCGTCTACAGATGAGCGGGGAGATGTACATATATATGATGACAAAGATGATAGTTCGTCCGCGGAGGCGGAGGGAACTGAGAAGGTAGTTGAGTCTGTGGAGTCTCCACATAATGATAGTGTTTCGATTGTTGATAACACTGAAGACGATATACGTAGGCAGTGGTCTACAGGAAACATATACACAGGTGAAACACGAGGTCGTTCACCGAAGCGTAAACGTGCAGACGAGAAACGGGTACGTAAACGAATGCGATCTAGTAGTTCAGAAAATAGTACTGGCAGTTCGAGCTCGAGTAGCTCTTCTTCTTCCTCGTCGTCTACTAGTTCAAGTTCCTCTAATGAGGATGATTTATTTAGACCAGTAAGTGATGGTAAAATTAAACATGTCATTCCCAAAAAGATTGTGCGCTTTATTGCCAAATAAGCATCATTAGGAATTAGTAAAAAATTGAGACATAATGTTTCAAATAATTTGCCTATTCTTAAATCTAAAAAACTTAAAGGTTTAAGTTTAGATCGTTTTTTTCAAGAAAAATTTCCTTAAGGGTAAAAAAAATGGAATGGAAAATTAGAAAAGGGGAAAATTAATACACAAATGCGAATTTTAGATCCCTTGGGTCCTCTATCTTTTTTATGGGCAGAGGCAGAGAGAATTAATAAATTGGGTCATGGCATGAATCCGACTGATGTTATTGAACTGGTTCGGAAAGCTATTGTTTTATTGGGCAACGCCCATTTCCTTTACAATACAGATAGAAGGAAATCTATATTAGCAACTTCTATGCCTGAAGTCATCGATCTTCTTTCTAACAAGAAGATAACAAAAGCTCTTTGCAAAAGCCACGGATATTTGTTTGGGCATAGGTTTTTGAAAGAAATTGCTAAAGAAAATAAAAACAACAAAGAACTTAAAGAACTCCTGTCAAATGATACAGCCACAAAAAAAACCTCAGACCTATAAACAGGTTAATCATAGATCTAACCAGTTTTTTCAAGGTGGACCCCCATCAAGCCTCCAGTATGGGGGTCCGAGGAGAGGCCAATCAAGCCAGTACAGGAGGCCCTATCGGAACCAGAGACACAGCTATCAGAGCAGAGGCTCGACAAGCAGATCTCAGTCCAAGAAATCACCTACCCAATAAGTCAGGTGAGTCAAGACAATGTTTGTCAAAATCAATTAAACATCGATCTAGGTCTTTCAAAATTCAGTTTCCCGTGCAGTCTACTGAATCAAAACACAATGAATATTCCGGTTGGAGGTCGAATTCGGCATTTTGTGGAAAACTGGAAATTTATAAGTCAGGATCCTTGGATAATAGCGTCTGTCAGCGGGATAACGTTAAATTTTCTAAAGATTCCTTTTCAAAAACAAATTCCCATTCAACCAAAGTTCAATGTAACGGATCAAAATTTGATAGATCTAGAAATAAAAGCTCTGATAGAGAAAAATGCGGTTCAGGAGTCAATACACACAGAGGACTCTTTTTACAGCAACATATTTTTGGTACCAAAAAAGGGGGGAGAACTCAGACCGGTTTTCAATCTCAAGAATCTCAATCAGTTTCTCCCCTACCAGCATTTCAAAATGGAGGGAATCCAATTATTAAAAGATGTCTTGTTAGAAAAAGACTGGATGGTAAAGATAGATCTGAAAGATGCGTACCTAACAGTTCCAATTGCGGGGAAATTCAGAAAATATCTGAAGTTTCAATGGCAAGCGAAAGTAATGCAGTTTCGTTCCCTCCCTTTCGGAATTGCTTTGGCTCCAAGATTATTTACGAAACTCATGAAAATTCCTATGGCGGTGCTCCGTCGTCTGGGAATTCGTCTAGTAGTATATCTAGACGATATACTCCTAATGAACCAGTCACTAGAGGGAATACAATCAGATCTCTCGACAGCTGTGTATCTCTTGATGGAATTAGGGTTCATAGTAAACACAAAAAAATCTGTTTTTATCCCTCAACAAAATGTAGAATTTCTAGGGTTCAGAGTGAATTCGATTTCAATGACATTAGCTCTACCGAGGGAAAAGGTTTTGAAAATTCGAAATCAGTGTCGAGAATTGTTAAACAGTCAAATGGTTTCAGTGCGGGAATTAGCTCAATTAATTGGCCGTCTAATATCGACAAATCAAGCAGTTTTCCCCGCACCCCTTCATTACAGAAGCCTTCAAATGTTAAGAACAAGGGCCTTATACGAAGGGGGTCATTACGATCACAAAATTTTAATCGATCAAGAGTCAAAAGTAGAATTAGAATGGTGGGAAACAAAACTTCAGTCATGGAACGGCAAAGCTTTGATAAAGCCCGATCACCACTTAACTATCCAATCCGATGCGAGTCAAGCTGGGTGGGGTGCGACTTGTCAAAACTCAAAAATAGGGGGCATGTGGCTTCCAGAGGAGAAAGTTTTTCACATAAACGCATTAGAATTAAAAGCGGCGCTGTTGGCTTTGAAAAGTTTCACAAAATCAATACAAAACATACATGTATTGTTACAAACGGACAACAAAACAGTAGCAGCGTACATAAACAAAATGGGGGGAACAAAGTCTCCTATCTTGTTAGGTCTTGCGAGTCATCTATGGGACTGGGCTATTCAAAGAGGGATAACTCTAACAGCGGAATATCTTCCAGGGCACTTGAATACGAATGCCGATTGGCAAAGTCGAAACTTTACCGATTCAAGCAGTTGGAAACTAAATCGATGCCTTTTCACAAGTTTACAGAAAGTCATGGGTCGTTTCTCGATAGATCTATTTGCGGACAGAACAAATGCTCAGATGACCAGGTATTTCAGTTGGAAACCAGACCCATACGCGGAAGCTACCGATGCTCTAGTCCAGCCTTGGGCTCCGGGCTTAGCTTATGCCTTTCCCCCGTTTTGCCTGATAGGTCGATGTCTGATGAAAGTGAAAGAGGAAAAATGTCAAATAGTTATTGTAACCCCGACATGGCAAACTCAACCATGGTATCCCTTAATACTTCACATGTTAATAGAAACACCGATATTGTTACCAATGAGTCAGAAAACTCTGATATCTCCGAAAGGCGACACTCACCCACTCATAATGAGCAACACATTACAGTTAGCAGGATGGAAGGTCTCCGGAGATCCTACTCTACAAGAGGATTATCGGAGGAAGTTAAGCAACTTCTGCTCCGCGCCTGGCGTCCAGGTACAAAATCAGCTTATGATAGTGCCTGGAAGAAGTGGCATAGCTGGTGTATACAACGGCAAATTGATTCCTTTTCAGCACATCTGGCCTCTGTACTAGAATTTTTAACATGGATGCATTCAAACAATTTTCAATATAGGACGATCAACGTCCACCGGTCAGCTATTTCTTCCGTCTTGCCAAATATCGAGGGTACTGCGATAGGCAATCTTCCTCTAGTTAAACAGCTCATGAAGGCAATTCTCTTAGACACTCCACCTGTTCCCAAACATACTGAATCATGGGATATAAATATAGTTTTGAATTATCTTAAAGATCTTCCTGATAATGAAAATCTATCTTTAAAAGTACTTAGTAGGAAATTGGCTATTCTTTTAGCTCTTGCAGCTCCGAAGCGTGTTTCGGAAATTTCTCGTTTAGACAGGAAATTCATGACAAAACACAATAACTCTGTTATATTTTCTTTGCCTGGTTTTTCTAAGACACAAAAAGATTCACAATGTAAAACAGTTATGTATTCAAAAATTACCGACTCTAAACTTTGTGTTTTAAGTTGTATAGAACATTATGAATTAAGGACTCGGAGTTTTAGAACAGAAGATAATTTGTCGGATCCTCTGTTGCGTTCCATACGAAAACCACATAATGGTCTGTCTTCTCAAACAATCAGCAAATGGATTAAATGGGTTATGGGACAATCTGGTGTTGATATAACTCGTTTCAATGCTCATTCATGTAGAATGGTATCTACTACTAAAGCGGCGAATGCTGGAGTTCCCATCGAGGATATATTGCATATGGCTGATTGGACGAACGTGTCCACATTTAAAAGGTTTTATTATAGACCGCCTGTATCTAAGGGGATATCTTATTCTGAAAAAGTTATAGACTTAGTGAGTATTTATAAGACGGCTTTGAACATGCATTATTATATCTCACGAAATTGTTGAAATATAATTTTAGATTTTATGAGGGCGCGAAGCGCCCGAAATGAAATATCAATTATATGAAATAATTGAAGTGAGATATAATAATGCATTCCCGCCCATCCCTTATCCCTCATATTCATGTATCATTTGAGAAATTTTATGGTTTGATATAAACATATCATCTTATTGATCTCCTTATTCTCTAATATTTTAGGGATGATGGAGGAATCTTTAGACATGTGGGAAGAGGACATATGAGGACACACAGAATGAGATGGACTAATCAAATTTATAAACATTTTAATTATATAGTGATTTAGGAAGATTTGTTTTATTGTTGATATTGAATTAAGTAAAAGTTAGAGATGGTATTCTTTTTAATCATTTAATTTGCTCGCAATGAAAGTCAGCATGTATTCAGTCAGTACAGGGTATATAGTTACCTGGAGCATGCGCAGTGATGGCATATCCCATTCTCTAGAGGTATATAGGGGTGTTTATTTTTTTACTTTAAAGAGCTGGGTTTTAAGTTGAATTGAAGGTCAATGCATTATTATATCTCACTTCAATTATTTCATATAATTGATATTTCATTTCGGGCGCTTCGCGCCCTCATAAAATCTAAAATTCACTTTATATATGTTTATTTTAAGGTCTCCATGCCTGAGGTCTTCCTCCAGTTTGTACGTGTAAATGGCTGGATCCCCTGAATATTTCATATTAAACCACTCTCAATAGCCTGGTACCTGTAATAAATAAAAAATAAGAATTAATTGTTCTTCCTATTTCATATTATATTAATGCTGAATTTCAAATTTTAAAAGAATTGTCATCCAAATGAATGAGCTATGTGAATATATTGTATTAAAACTCAAAGATAATTGAGCATTACCTTGTGTGAGACTTGAGCAAGATATAGGCTTTAAAAAGCATGCATTAGCAAGGTTTAGGAGGTGTCCGTTAACACAGGTTATAGTGTTATATGATGAGTATGAGATGAAAATGTTAGTACCTGAGAAATGATCTTGCCACTTTACCATATTGTTTCATTTAAAAGTAAAAGCAAGCTCCACCTTTTTACCAACAATCACTGGTATCTCCTCCGTACTTGATGCTGAGGCACAGGACTATCTAAGAAGACACATGACGTTGTCTGTAAGTTCTTCAAGTGACAATTTAACCCTATTATCTCCAACCTTTTCAGAAAATGAGTACACATTTTGATTCTCTTCAGGCACTTTCTGTTGAAATACAAACATTTTCAATGATAGTTGAGTTTTCAACGCAGAAATTTTGCCTTTTTGTATTTTTTTATAATCCGAAAAGCAGAATTAACTTCATCATCTGACTGCCAAAGACCCCCATATTTGTATCTCATTAACGAACGATTCCATTTTATTGACTCGTCTTTCTTCCCTCACTGACTCTTCGGCTAATTTGTTCATTTAATTTTCTCCTTGTTTGTGTCTTCGCGAATAATATCAAGTCTTTCCTGATATGATTTCCTTAACTTTTTGACGCTTTTTCTTGCACTATTGCAAACGTTTTTTTTTTCATAATCATCCTTCTTCTGCAGCCATCCATGGTCTGATTATTGCAAAATGACATCATTGCTTCACTCGTGATAAGAGAAATGTTCGGCTTTTCTCTAAGTAAGCGGTCCAATTGGCCAAACACAATATCATTGAATTTGTTATGCTTTGGAATAGTTTTTAACTTTTCCTTCATATCATTTTCAACGATATCCCATTTGCCACCAAGTAGGTAATCCTGAAATAGTCTTTGCATGACACGCGTCAATGAGGGCAGCATAACTTCCAATATCGCAATGGTTTAGTCATCTATGTCATTAGGAGTTATAAGTTTTTCATATATAGGGGAAGAAGCAAAATGCTCCTGACTAAGAAATGAGAGAAGAGAAGACCCACTTATGAAACTTTTAAAGTTAATGTTTTGAAGGTAGTTGATCATTTCAACGTAAAAATCTTTCATGTCAAGGATATATCTTTACTTTCAGTCAAACACCGAAGTGGCTTCGTAATCAGTTCTGAAACAAGTCCAATGACCTGCAGCAACCTAAGTACTCTGGAATTTCCAGGTCATACTTCACAGCCATGGCATCCTGTCTTGACTTTGTGGCCATTTGCCTCAGTCCAAGAATCCATATTTTCCCCTCATCATCCACAGCATGAAATCCCTCATATTTCTGCCCAAACTTTGATGTCTCATCATTAAAAGACAAATACTTGATTTTGTTGAGAATTCATCAGCTAATTGCTTATGTACAATATTCAAACGTTGAATATTCGTGTTGTTACACGTACTTTTACAGGGTAAAATTTTTGGGTTTACGAAAGAAAAAAAGGGTTTACAATTTTGTTGCTTTCATCTTCCCTAGTTGCAGAACATCTCTTATCACAAGAGGTATTTTTGTCCTTGACATATTATGACTTAAACCTGAGTAGACACTTTGTTGCATATCTGAAGTGTATGATTTTGTTGTATCATTAAATGTTGAGCTTTATTATTGACCATACTGCGCAGCCATTCATTTTACAGATTGAGGTGCTTTTTCTCCTTCTCAAGGGTTTTTTTTTTCTCTGTATATACATTACATTCCACATAAAGTTCCATGCTGAGTTCTCCAATGTGGTTTTCGTGTTCCCTTACTTGGTTTCCCAAGCTGTGTTTCTTATCATGCAACTGATTTAATTTTTTTTTGCATATATGACAGCTTTGATCTTAGTCTTTTCATTTCTCTCTCTCTCTCTCTCCCCCCCCTTTCTTTTAGGAATAATCATTTTTCTTAGATATTTTTCCTTCCTTATGTATGTCTGACTTAGCCTTTCGATTGCTCTGTGTTGAATTTTGATTATTGATTGCTGCCAAGTTTTAACTTTACTTTTTCTTATTTTCTCATTTTCCTCCGTGCTTTTGTTCAGTTCTTCAGCTAAGTCAAATGAAACATTTCTCAACGTATCTAATTTTGCCTCTTCTCTGACATCTATATGAAGGTTCTCTTTTTTAGTACTGAAGTTCCTTGAACTGGAAAATTTACCGATGCATTATAGAACTCCTCTAGGATGTCTGCATTGCTGAGTCTCCTTTTGTTTTTGTTAATGCTTTTGAACTTTTTATTTTTGTCCAAATAATTACGGCAAGCTTTCAAACTACAACTAATGGATATTTTACCAGCGTCACATAGCCGTGTAATTGATTTATTAATTCCTATCTCTTTAATAGAGTTAATCACACTTTAGTTTGCAAGACTCATTGTGTCGAAATGATTAAAGAAAGAATGGTTTGTGTTTCTGTGTTTACAAAGCTGTCATAAGTCATAAGTTGAAATTTGTGTGTTTGTAAATACATGCACTCCGTTTTCTATACAGATGTCGAACACATTTCCTGACTTTTGTACCTCTTGGTCTTCAATGCCACTCCCATAACACATTGTCTGTATGAATGTATCTACATAGACTGGAGTGTCATTAAATGCCATTTCATTTTCAGTAATAAAGGAGTCACAACCACATAACAGTTCCGTATCATCTTCATGTAGCATTCTACATATATCTTGACGTTTCAAGTGAATTCCTATTTGTGACTGTTAGTTTGTATTCCTATGTGTTTCATATTTATGCCAATACCCTGTTAATAAATGATTAGTTTCTAATGAAGCCTCTACTACCGAATACATAGACTTATTAGAGCCATCATATTCAATAAATTGGTTTATGGATTTGTGGATATCCGGTTCCGTACTGACTTTTAAAAAATTATCCATTAATGACTGTAGTTTTAATCAATAAAAACGTTTACACTGCCTATTTTACCAAATAATTGCTGTGGCTTTCGGAGGCAAATTACATTTAACTACATTTGTAATTTTTCACTGGTTGACAGAGACATACATAGTTATCCCCCCCCCCCCCAAAAAAAATAAAAAAATAATAAATAAATAAAAAAAAAAATCAATAAACCAATATTATTCAAAACTTCAGATGAAAGATGAAAGTGTGGCATCAGAATCATAGGTCACACCAGAATCATAGGTCACATCAGAATCATAGGTCACATCAGAATTATATGAAAGAGGTTTCGAGAATCTTGATTTCTTGAATACTGGGTTGGACTGCTAATGATAATTGTTATTTAGAGTCAAATGTGTGTAGATTTGCCATATTCTGAATATATATATCTGTCCATCAATATTTATAACTTAAATTCTTATGTTCTCATGTTACTAGCCATTTTCACATCTTCATTCATTTTGGTCTGATTTCCAGCTATATACATGATATAACTTATATTTAAAATACTTAAACATGCTTTGACATAAATGTACATGTATCAAAAACATTCGCAGACACACACATCGTCTGCCAAACAAAGTAATACATAAGGATCACTTCTTACACAGTATGACAGATAGACATCAGACAGATGCACAGTAATATTGATTTGCAGGCGACACAAATAAGTATTTCTAACATGCTTAATAGTAAATAAATGGACACCTTGCCAGGTTATCTGGTTTAGAATTTGGTTCTGGTTCTGAATCACACAGGTCCTGACTTGCTGGCCATTGAAGAGTCATTTAAAAATTCTTATCTGAAACAATGTTTACCAGGGAATTTATTTTTAAAAAATCTAAAAAGAAGGCTAAATCACAGAAAATTTACAACTGCCAAGACAAGGGAATCAGTGAAGAAAAAGGGAAAGGGTACGAGATATTAGGAATAAGCTTTATTATTTTTTTTTTTTCTGTTCATGTATGCTGAAATTAGTAGAAGAGCAAAATCGCTTCAATTTGTATACAATAATAAGAATAAACAATCTGCCATGCAGTTCTCGAATTTTCTCCGAGTTCAGTTTAAAAAAAAGTGTTGGTATACTGTGTTCGGCGTCTAATTGCATTTTGTAACAAAAGATTCTTTCAATCAATGGTTTCATTTACCTGCAATTATGTTGATATCTAATAATTTTCAATCACTTACTTCAGTTCTTAGCTTCAAAAATTTCCGCGAAAAAATGTGTATCGTTCCATTTTCAAGCGAAGTAATAAAAATTGAAATGAGCGAATGCGCGATAACGAGAACTATCTTTGATAAGGCCTGCGCTGTCATGCGCTACATTAAATTGATACGTATTATTTTTTGGATATGTAGTTTATATATATAGCAATTTAAGAATTCTTATCCAAAGACGTCCTTCAATCTTATCAATAAATTTTTTTTATTTGAATATTGCACAAATTTATATGCTGATAAAATCTTATTTCGTTAACGGAAAAAAATCCTTTACTATCTTTATAAAATCCCTTCACACTACCTCTCAGGCCCCAAACAGATTTTGTATACCAGATATATACGCCATAGCCCTAATGGTGTTCTTTGTATACCAGATATATACGCCATAGCCCTGATGGTGTTCTTTGTATACCAGATATTAACGCTATGGCCCTGATGGTATTCTTTGTATACCAGATATATACGCCATGGCCCTGATTATATTCTCTGTATACCAGACATATACGCCATAGCCCTGATGGTATTCTTTGTATACCAGATATATACGCCATGGCCCTGTTGGTATTTTTTGTATACCAGATATATATGCCGTAGCCCTGATTGTATTCTTTGTATACCAGAAAAATACGCCATAGCCCTGATGGTATTCTTTGCATACCAGATATATACGCTATAGCCCCAATGGTATTATTTGTATACCAGATATATACGCCAGAGCCATAATGGTATTCATTCTATACCAGACATATACGCCATAGCCCTGATTGTATCCTTTGTATACCAGACATATACGCCATAGCCCTGATGGTATTCTTTGTATACCAAATATATACGCCATAGCCCCAATGGTATTCTTTGTATACCAAATATATGCGCCATAGCCCTATTAGTGTTCTTTGTATACCAGATATAAACGCCATAGACCAAATGGTATTCTATGTATACCAAATATATGCGCCATAACCCTATTAGTGTTCTTTGTATACCAGATATAAACGCCATAGACCAAATGGTATTCTTTGTATACCAAATATATGCGCCATAGCCCTATTAGTGTTCTTTGTATACCAGATATAAACGCCATAGACCAAATGGTATTCTTTGTATACCAAATATATGCGCCATAGCCCTATTAGTGTTCTTTGTATATAAACGCTATAGCGCTAATGGTATTCTTTGTATACGAAATATATGCGCCATAGCCCTGATTGTATTCTTTGTATACCAGATATATACGTCATAGCCCTGATGGTAATTTTTGTATACCAGATATATACGTCATAGCCCTGATGGTATTCTCTGTAAACCAGATATATACGTCATAAACCTGATGGTATTTTTTGTATACTAGATATAAACGCCATAGCCCTTAATGGTAGTCTTTGTATACCAGATATATACCCCATAGCCCTGATTGTATTCTTTGTATACCAGATATATACGTCATAACCCTGATGGTATTCTTTGTATACAAGATAACGCTTTGTAGAACTCTGCATGATCCATCCATTGATCTTTGTATTGTTTAGTGGTTCCAAAGAATATTTAATAAATACAGGTTTGGTTTGGTTGTGACCCCGTTTAATTTCCGCCTCAGCATTACTTTAAGTGTTGGGGTCGGCCATGCTGGATTTAATTCACTGTGTACTTTCGGAAATTTGAGGTAAAGTTAGTGATGGCATACACTCAACAATAAAGCTGTATGTCAATGTGTCAATGAATGCCCAAAATATGAGCCAATTTGATTCTAAGTTATATGGGCATTGCGACCTTTACCGAAATCAAAATGTTTACAAATAACTGTTGTACGGGGTGTTGCATGCAACCGGGATTCGCAATGGTTTGTATGGAACAATTCATGATTTAGCCCCTCCCCCTCTTGTAGACTTCGAGAATGGATAAATGATCTGTACTTCTTGGTTGTTTATTTGATTGCAACTTTTCAATAGAAAATACCTGAGAGTATCAACCACCATAGACACAAAATAAAGAAATGATGAATCGTAAATCAAGCTCACACCTATATCATAGCTGCAGTACACACTATGTTGTTAGTAACATGATAAATCCATGAAGCCAGCGTAGCTCTGTTAGTAAGGTGTTTGAACCCTGACTAAGAGGCCACCCCCCCCCCCCTCAAAATAATAAAATGGGGTTTTAACTGGCTGTTTTGTGATGATTAGTGTTTCACCTCAGTTTTACAGTCATTTGGTGACATCATGGACGTAGAAAACTGCTCGATGCCGTGGTGCAATCCGGTATTAGAATGCTTAACCACTAACCCAAAATTGTATAACTGATAAAATGTATATCAATAAATAAATGCATTGATTAATTAATTAATGATGTATTTATAATTACATAAACAGATCGATACGGAGTGATCCCATATAGCAGAATTTATTTCAAAGCAACAATTATATTATTGGATGTAAATGATATTTTAACACATGTAAGATTGATCTTTCTTTGGATATGGCACATTAATTCTTTTCAAGTAGTTCGTAGTAAGGTTGGACTGATACAGACATGCATTTCACGCTTGCGTTTTTGTTGAAAGTTAGCAATAAAGAGAGATGGACATGCGAGAAAGGATTTAGAATATGAGATTGCAGTGCTTGTTCATGGTGTGTTTGATGTTGTCAATGGTGATTGTAATTAAGATAGTGTTTATATAACTATATGTGATCATTAATCGCGACAATATGCACTTTATTTAGAGTATTTACAGTGTTTTTAGGGTGTGCAATACAGTGCTTCTGGAAGAAGATTTTCAAATAGGGCTACGCTTTGAGAGTTATGCTTATCCATGCTGGCGGCACCTGTCGATCGAAAGAAGACAGTGTTGGCATCAATATAGCGAGAGCTGACTGAAACGTTGATCTAACCATTGAACAAAAGCTTACATTTTCACCCTTTTTTAAAAGAAAACTCATCGCATTCTTGGAATATACAGCTTGCTACATGCATCTAACTGTAAAAGCTACCACTACCATAACTTTTTGTTATTTTGACATTTTTTTTATTTATTTTTTTTTTTTATTTTGGTTTTTGTTTTTGGTTTTGTTTTTTGTTTGTTTGTTTTTGGGGTTTTTTGCATTATTGCTTGTTGCATTATTATTTCGACTGATCAATAAATACTAGTGTTTAAACTTTTTTTATCATTTATTATTCCGGAGAAACCTTGCATAATCCACTTACACTTCTATCCTTCTTCCACTTGTTTGATTGAACATGCAGTACAAGCATGAATACGTTTTCCATATTTGGACAAATCTAGCGTAAACTTTTGTGGACAGTTGTGTGCATGGCGACAGAAGTAAAACAAATACTGAATGTGCATAAAACAAAAATAAATAAATATATAAATATATAAATAGAAAAAAATAAAATAAATCAATTATTCACACATCAGTTTAATATATGGGTAGATGTGCAGACGACACCAAGTACAAGGTCAAGGACATACCTGTGGTTATTGTATCGAGGTAAACAACGAAGAGGCACTAATGGGTTAAATGAATGAAACTGCTCATTTCTGCCATTTCTGTATTATTAATGTAATATATTTACTTCAAAATGCGAGGTATTTTGCAATGTTCCTGTGTATTATGTGTGAATTTACCGGCATAATTATCTCTTTGACAGGGATATAAGCATATATCTAGCCGTAAAATGCATTATATACACACAGTTTATATTAGAATGATTCATCTAAAGGCTGAATTTTCAACCGTAGATCACCTATTGCGTTCCGGAAATTGTTCACATTAGTATGTTATTCCCCAAATTTATATCGTGGAACAAGTTTGCAAGTGAGATTTTAAGATTTAATGGAAGTTATAAAGAAATATTGTTCGCTCTGCACTAAAGAGTTGTAGCCCTAACCTGGCAACTGAGAACGTCAGAGTAGCAACGATTCGGGGTAGGGGCACATTGTCGTAGTTACTTGCTATTTTTTCCCAATAAATGGCAATTCAGTAAGGTTGGAGGCAAAACACGATACGGGAATGACGCTATATCACGAGTAAATGAGTATAAAACTCTGGTATATTGATATAATCTGAGATAGAAACAGCATTAAATATTTTTATCATATATATTGTAATACAATGCAGAAATTCTTCGGTGTTGCTGAGGTAATGCCCAGAATCGGTTTGAGGGTGTTGCGAATATTATAGGGATATCAAATATGTGTTTCATTTTTATCAAATTTCACCCTGGACCTTTCAGCTGGATTAATGAGATCCTACACGACAGCTTACAACCCCAAATGTCATTGCTTCTGTTTTGATTCACGGTATATAATTCTGAAATTTCCGTGATGAATTCAGATTGGGCCTGTCAAATATATTTGACTTCAATAACCCCATTCGTGAACATATCCTTCATTGGAATTCGCAAACAATACTGTAGGATAAGACTTGTAAATTGCAAAAAGATGTATTTTATACGCATTGTAATATTTTACAGATTTTTTTTTCTCTCTGTCTATCTCTTTAATTATCTCTTTGTCCCTATCTTTATACCTCTTTCTATAAATCCTTGTCTTTCTCGGTCAATTTCAGGATATTATTAGGGGCAGGCTTGGTTTAGTGGTTAAGCGTTTGGCTTACTGCGCCGACGATCCGGGTTCAATTCCCGGGTTGCGTCACTTTGTTTAAAGTTGCTCAAAATTCAACTCCGTGTTAAGCTATGCAAAGGTTAAAGGTTGATAAACATCATTAGGATAAATATGTAGCAACACTGTATACTAATTGTTAATTTCGACACTTACCATGGAAACTTCTCTTAACATGAGATAATTCTTAGATAAATAAAAACACCTTTACTTTCTTTTTTGTATTTTGATAGTGAAAATGTATTTTACACATAGTTTAATGTACACCGATCTAGAAGTGCAATCTGGTCCTTGGTGTCTATATTGATAGTTATTCATTTATTTTCATGTAGTTGTCTCTGTATTCGCAGTAAATGGGAAGGTGGACACGTGATCTAATTTACAGCTCCAAGTGAGTGACTATGGCCACTGTACTTTATCATCCTTTATCAATAGCACAATGACAATTTTCAGATGTACCTTTTACTTAATTTATATGCATTTTGGGTAAACAATTTCACATTTTCTAAAGAAAAAAAAGTGTTTGATAAGACTGACAAAACCAATCAAAAATTACACTTCTTATACATGTTACGCATACTATGAATCAATGTATACTGAGATATGAGTGGTGGTTATTATGATTTTCATTCAAATTTCATTCCACGTTTCTTTATAAATGGAAAGACAACAAAATAATCCACATACGTTCAATAAAATTCGAAAGTATATGGAAGTCTTTATATAATAAATAACACACATTTCAAAAGATTTCGCAATTATTTTTGCAACTTTTTCTTTATTATCAAATTAGATTAGATTATAAAGCTTTCTAAACGATTGATATCATAAAGGTAAATTACAAACAAATCATACAATTAAAACAAGTATATGTATGTTTTCGGCGCGATAGCGAAAAAGACTGTAAAACGTTTGGGGTTTTTTCGTTATACAGAGTTGTTTCCCATATGATCAAGTATCTGACGTCAAAAATAAAAAAATATATTCCAACATTATTTATATGTATAATAGTTTTCCTTAATTTTGAGCCGGTTTCTATAGAAATGGTGGACATCACAAAGGTTTGGCGTAGATATCCGCTTAAAAGGGAAATAACTCTGTAGGATGAAAGACTCAGGAAAATAATCCTTAAAGGCATGGTTTGAAAAACGAAAATCGTCCATACATATTTTTAGATATATATCATCTAAAATACCAAATGGAAATGGCGCGCATATGTTAAGAGTTGAATAACTAAAACACTGTTAATATATTCACATTCATGATATTATTCGTAACATATGTGAAAATAATTCTATTCTGGATTGTCTATTGAAATTTTAAATCCTAAATTAGATAAATGATATTGATAATAAATATAGAACATATATACCTTTTAATTTTGTGCACCATATGCGCATTTCGACAAGTTATGTCTCTTCAGTGATGCTCGTAGTCGAATGATTGGAATTCTTAGGATTTAATTACTAATCATAAGGTCGCATATACTCGAAAACTATGTTTCTAACTTTCTTACCAGACATCTATTATGAGTCCGGAATTTTGAATTTCGTTCCCTTTTGGCGATGAATGCCACCTGAAAGTCGCCAACGACTTAATTTATAAAAGAGTAGACACTATTTAAAACACAAAATTAATTACTGATATGACACTATCACTACTGGGTCCAAACCTATGTTCCTATTCTGACTTAGTTTGTAAGATTATCTTTACATTTGCAGCTTAAAAAATCACATGAATTACGTACTTAGCAAAAACAATTTTATTGACACATGACTTTCCAGCGCGATGTCACTTGTTTTATTGATCGACTTAAAGAAAGAAAGAAGAATGAAACAAACAAACAATCGAACGAACAAATAATCTAACTACAGCAGTAGCATGTTACTTAACATCGTTGTTTCATAGAGGTGCATTAAGGGAGGGGGACATAAGTACAGAATATAGAACAAGACATTTTAAAATTTATGTATTTATTTATTATTTATTTATTTATTTATTTATTTATTTATTTATTTATTTATTTATTTACTTATTTATTTATAATAAAAGCACTATTTTTCCGTACATTTCGGCCAGCGACCTTCCTCGGCGGACAACATTTATTTATTTATTTATTTTTTATTTATTTATCATTTATCTATTTATTTAATTATTAATTCATCTATTTATTTATAATAAGAACATTAAACTTTTCCGTACGAAAAAAATACATCAAAATGAATTTAATAAAAATAATAAGATTTTAAAAAATCGATAGACGAAGTTTACAGAAAACGCATAGTTTTAATTGTAAATAGATAAATAAATACCGAAAAAAAAAAGAAATAATTAATTCTATATATCCCTATCAATCATTTTAATAACACATAATGATTGATGTTTATTTTTACATCTTTTCCAATCTGTGTAAAGAATTATATTACGACCTTAAGGCCGCTCCCCACTCTCTTTCGAGTTTAAAGGCATTCATGATTAATATTGATAAATCAATATTGCATTCTACATAAATTAGCGGCCATTCGCCGATAAAACGCTGTGAAGTTGAGTTAATTTAATTCTACCACCCCCCCCCCTTTTTTTTTAAACAGTGTCCAACTTGAGTGAACGAGCATGGCTTTGGGTATGCGTATTTCCTTCTCGCTACAGGTCGTAACGCAGCTACTTAGTTAATCCGTATGTAAATTAATGGAACAGAATAGCACTTTATATCACAGCTTTACAAATTTCACATTTCGCATGTATTCTATAATATTGCTATTATCAGAGGAAATGCGGAAGAAATTGAACTTCAATAATTGATGTAGTTTAGTTTATGACATAAAAATAAATAAATGATCGTGTGTAAAACAAATTATTTCACTTTTGAAGAGTGAAAATCAGTTTTTGTCCTAAACTTTATAAGTCACTGTTAGAATGACACTTTAATATTGCCAATAACACAAAATTAACATTGAAATGTATCAACTGGATATATTTCAACCTGTTACTAAATATGTTTTGTCCCCTCATACATACGAAGGTACTGTTAATTACGATTCCCAATTTACAGCATGATAGGTAACAAACTATATGAGATTACGGGCGATATTTACCGGGTTAAACAACCGGATGTTTATTACGTAATAGAGCACTGATGGCATGTAGAATAAAGCACAGGTATTCGTAAACAAATCATGTAATAACTTTGAAACGGCCCCTTCGGTTTACTATAAAATACAGAAGGTGGTAAGTAACTCCCTGGCCGCCTCGGCGGTTTGAGAGGCTGAAACTTGAAATAAAACACATATGCACACACCTTTGTTTGTTTTGTATACATGTCAGAATACCTAGACCCTTCACAAGTAAAACATTTGTCCAAATTCATCGCGGTTCTCTAGATATACACCGAAACTCGCTACTGGCTTCAACCTGAACGGAAGTTGAATGCTATTCTGTCAAAGTTCGGTCATGCGCGAGATTTACGCTTCCGAAAGACATAAAGCGATACGTAAAACGCAGAGAGTCACGAAAAAGTACTGGAAAAATGGATGAAGATCAGAAGTTAGCGTATGATTTGGCTAAACAAGGCCACAATTTAGTTGTAGTAGGTCAGGCAGGATCGGGAAAGACCCATACATTACGCCTTATTATTCAAGACCTGCGAAGTCAACGTAACAAAGTATTTATTACGTGTTCAACGGGGATCGCTGCCACCAGGTACACAGATCTTGGAGGAAATACATTGCACAAGTGGGAAAGGTTGATGGACGGTAGGTTTCAAAATGAAGAATTGTTGCATTTGGTCAAAACTGATGAACGCTATGTAGATGTAAAAGCTAATATTGCCACAGCTGATACATTAGTGATCGATGAAGTGTCCATGATTAGTTCAAAAACACTTTCGCAGGTACAGTTCTTATGTAAGCATATAAGAAACTCCCAAGACACATTTGGTGGAGTACAAGTAATTTTATCTGGGGAGTTTTACCAGTTACCACCAATGTCTAATGAACTGTATGGAGACTCCGGTAGTTACTGTTTTCAATCAAGTTGGTTCGATTCATTTTTTTCGCATATCATTTTTTCTTTCTCATTACAGCTTATATTGGTGAAAGCAGTAGTTGTTGCCTGTGAAGAAGTAAAGTTTGGGAGTAACATCTTCATCAAATCTCTGTTACTTTGTGCACCGTCAGTAGAAATATATTGTACTTTAAAACCAAAGGTATCCAGCATATTAATACACTTCCATACAAGTAAGTACAATTCATATTGAGAAGCTGTAGTTGTTGGAAAATGTGCAACTGGGAATCTGAAACCAGATAATCCTAGAAAAACAAATTGCAAAACGTGAGTTGCAAGAGTTTCCTCCCTTTTTTTAGTTTTCAGTTCCTCCATCATTATAGACTCCGGTAAAATTTCTTTAAATCCTATTAACTCTATAGTACCTTTCCTCATTGAAAATTTAGAGGTCAGGTTGAATTGACATTTCATCAATCAACAAACCGCCTACATAACCATCAGGGGATATATTTTGGACCTTGGCTTCTCTTGCCATCTAATTGAACATGTCTTTGTTTAACCCAGCCTCTTGGAAAACAGTATTTTTGTGTATTTGCAATATTTACTCTGATGGTAACACCATGAACCCACTTTTTCGTAAATTGGTATATCCTCGTTTTGATCTACACCACAGAGTGAGACACAGACGAATAATATCACACTTCCAGCGTCGACCATTTGGTTTTCTTTCCAATGCTTCTTTTTGAGATAAAAGAAAGGAAGACATTTTAGCACCACACTCTGGGAAAATATTTTCCAGAATTATCTTCATATCATTATGGTCACTATCACTAAGTGCTACTTCACTTTGATGACCTCCATCATTAGGAGCATTACGACCTGGCTGGTCAGTCTGACTCTCACACTCATTGTTATGATTACTTATATCTTTTAAAACCTTTTTCTGTATAAGATCATCTTTGACAGGATCTTTCTGCTGTGTTTTACACTTGGAACAAACACTGTTCATGGCACTAAATGAAATGCATATTTTGCATGATACAGAGCGGTATCTGTATACCAGATCTGTGTCTTTTGAGATTTGTTCTCTATAGTACTTAGAGTTGTCACAAACACTAATCCCATCTGATGGTATGCCATCACAATATCTTAAACATTTCACTGCATTAGAAACAGAATTAATGCCTGTGATTTTAAAAGAATATAAATTACAAATACCAATATCCTTTGGATTGATGAGTTTTCCTAAGGCTGTGATGTCCCATGTTCCATTCTTATATAATGTGAGTTCAGTCATGATCTTATTTAGATTTATCTTAAGGCCACTAAAATAACCAAGGGTTATAGCATTCCCATTTTGAGATAATAAGATGAAATCTTCTGGAATGTATTGGGATATGGTATTATAGTCTATTGGATCTGAGCTCTGATTCTCTTTGTCAGTACTCCATGCAACTCCATAATACCTCTGAGTCAATTTTCCTGCCCAATTAGATCGATTCCGACCACGTTTTATGGTAATTTCAGGATAGATATTGGAAAGTATTTTTCCAAATTGAAATTTAGAATGAACTATTTTGGAACATTTCTCTTGAACTTCAATGTAATCTATGAATTTATCCTTTGTTGATATGCAAGTATTTGATAATATCCAATCTGTCAACTCACCGTCTGCCATGCTTTACTATGTACAATTAAATTTTGGATTTTTAAAACAATAAAAATATTGGAACTACTACTGATTTAAATAACGCGCTAAAATAATGTTTTCCCGAACTTTTTCGTGACTCTCTGCGTTTTACGTATCGCTTTATGTCTTTCGGAAGCGTAAATCTCGCGCATGACCGAACTTTGACAGAATAGCATTCAACTTCCGCTCAGGTTGAAGCCAGTATCGAGTTTCGGTGTATATCTAGAGAACCGCGATGAATTTGGACAAATGTTTTACTTGTGAAGGGTCTAGGTATTCTGACATGTATACAAAACAAACAAAGGTGTGTGCATATGTGTTTTATTTCAAGTTTCAGCCTCTCATACCGCCGAGGCGGCCAGGGAGTTACTTACCTTCTGTATTTTATAGTATAGGCTAAACCGAAGGGGCCGTTTCAAAGTTATTACATGATTTGTTTACGAATACATGTGGAATAAAGGTAAAAAACAAAGACATGTCGGATTAAAATATATATATATATATATATATATATATATATATATATATATATATATATATATATATATATATATATATATATATATATATATATATATATATATATATATATATATATATATATATATATATATATATATATATATATATATATGTATATATATGTATATATGTGTGTGTGTGTGTGTGGGGGGGGGGGGGTGTATGGCCTCAATTTAAATATACTATATGATTTAAACATCCTACTCGACAATTTACGATTTGGATCCATTGGTTGGGGCAGATCGAGGTATCTGCTCTAAATATGACACCGTTTAATTGAATTTATATGTCATTTTGAAAATAAAGGTCAAATACTTTGCTAGATTTGACAGGACAGGGTATTTTTATGTAAGACTTCTATGTCCCAGACAACAGGGCGAGCGCCCTTGTATTCGCCATTGCTATACATGACCCTTCTTGTATTCGCCATTGCTATACATGACCATTACTGGATACATTGTTACAATACGTAATAAGGGAGATACTGTTCATAGGCGGATCTAGAAATCTTTGAAAGAAAAAACGGGAGGGGGAGGGCACAGTCTCCCATTGAAAAGAGGGGGGGGGGGGTGCTGTTAGGCGAGCGCTCTTGTATTCGCCATTGCTATACATGACCCTTACTGGATACATTGTTACAATACGCAATAGGCGGATCTAGAAATTTTTGAAAGAAAAGGGGGGGGGGGAGGGCACAGTCTCCCATTGAAAAGGGCGGGGTGGGGTTGCTGTTAGATAAAATCATTTTATTGTATAGAGTTACATGATGTAGATTAAGTAGGTAGTGATATATCAGTGATATGCCATTCGAATAAAGGAGCAACACGTAGACACGTAAAATTTTCATTTAAAGAAAGTTATTGTCCTCTGAGCTTTGTTATATTACGCAGTTATAATAAGAACAAAGGTTAAATTTGTATATCTTAATTTTGTGTGAAAAGTATTGATAGAGAAAAAAGTATTGCGTGTGTGTGTGTGTGTGTGTGTGAGGGGGGGGGGGGGTGTTTAAACCTAAAGGTCGTCACATGACACTATATGGGTATAGTCTCTATAAATGTTGCAACAGAATTGGAATAGAATGCATTGTGTTATTTAAAATGAATGACAAGCGATTTTCTTTGTGGTCGATTTGCTGTCAGTACTGGTGTATTAAATACGCTTTTCGTATAAAATTTATAGGTACTGGTCACATTCAAATATTATTTATTTATTTATTTATTTATTATTTATTTATTCATTTATTTATTCACTTTTTTATTTATTATTCAATAATTTATTATTTATTCACTAATTTATAGTTCTGGAGCTTCTTTTATATATATATTTTTATTTTTTCTTCACTATTTAAATACACAGTTATGAAACAGTGATATTTACAAGGAATATATGTAAATACATTTTCATTTGGAAATACAACTGTATATATAAATCTCGGTAAGAAAAGCCTTTGTATTGTAGTACGCCTCTGCTGGGTTTGTTTGGTTTTGAATAATGCATCAGTAAAATTAAATTTAGAGATTCGTTACAATAATTTCACTTCAAAACACCGTACAAAAATGCAAGATATGTTTTATCTATTTTCTCTTCCTTTTTTTTCTAATTCACCATTAATTAACTCATCACATTTTATATACATTAATGCTCATAGGGCTTATAGAAGGGACCGTATAGAAGTACGCGAGGCCGCGATCGCACGGCCGGAGGCCATCGCAGTATGTGTCAGTGTTTTTCAGAGTTTTGCATAGTTTTTCAGAGTTTTGCAGAGTTTTTTCAGGGTCGTCAGTGTTTTTCAGAGTTTTTCAGGGTAGACTTCAGAGTTTTTCACTGTTTATCAGGGCTGTCAGAGTTTTTCAGTGTTTTTCAGGCAGACTTCAGTGTTTTTTGCAGAGTTTTTCAGGGTGTTGCAGAGTTTTGCAGTGAAAAACGGGATTCTCAGGGTTTTTTTGACCCAGTAGTGTATATACTAAATTTGCTCTAAAATACATTATACTTAACACTTAGCTTATATAATATAAAACATGATTAATAGTTTCATCATTCAAAAGAAAACAATGCAAGTGATTGATAGTCTAATACAAATCTAATCAATAATGTGTATAGAAAAAAAGAATGTAAACAATACAAAGTTATTTTTCAACTCAGAAATACACTACAATGCTGTAGGCAGGGAATGAAGTTGATATAACAAGCAGTAATAACAATTTATCTTTCGCTAAACACACACACACATACATACACACATACTTACACAAAAAGTAATTAGCTTAGACCAAAGCCATACTCTATTTTGCCTAGATAATGACCTCAATCTGGCTGAGAGTTCAGCAATCAAGGTCTTGGTATGAAGGAACCCAAACACTGATTTGTATATTTGTCTACATTATGGTACACCGGGATATTTCTTCTTGCAATATGCCCTCAAATGATTGAAGAGACCCGATACCACAACCTGAATTCAATAAAGCTCTTCCCAGACACGCTACTGTAGCTCTTGATTTAGGTTTGTTTCTTTCCAGCCATCTCCTCAACATTTGTCGCACCACCTGTATTATGTTACTTTTATTTTCTAAGCGAAGCCGAAGGATTTCATCTAGATGAAAGCCAAGTTCCAATCCAAGTTCAATGTAGGTCAATGAAACATGGTCAGAAATGGCATCAATTATTTCCTCGTTGGTTTGGAGTATTTGAAATTTAGGGTCAAGCTGATTTGCTATCCAACGAAACAAAAAGTGCAGCAGTTTACATGTTAATATGTTGTAATCAAATATGACGAGATAGAATTAAATGTATTATTTAAACTTATATTTAAAACACACTTACACTGAGAAGATCTAGGACATGTGGCAGACTTAAGCTTGTACTGCGATATTCATCTGATACACAATTGAGATGGTGAATTATAATAAGATGTAATACGAATATCTTATTTTACTTGACTCTCCTAATTCAATGTCAGAAAACTTATTTAACGGAAAATGTTCCTTTATAAACATGGGAATTAAAAGTTTATATAATTGTAAAATGAGAATAACTCACGTGTTTGTGGATCTCTTTTATCTCGAAGTGCCTGTAAAAATCAAAAGTAAAATTGGGGATGGGAGGAGGTTTCTTACAAATACTCATATTTCTATAATCCTTGATAAAGAATAAATCAACTATAACTCAAACATTTCAATACTGCGGTTAACAAAGACACATCAAAATGACATTTTATCAGACGTCGAGTAACCGATACTGAGGGCAAACCATAAGTATTACCATATATTTTGTAGCTGAAATGTTGGAACACAAACCAATTAACCACACCAGTATATTGTCTACTGTTATCAATTTGGCTGTGTTAAGTCGTTTTTTCAATTACACTTTCATTAAAACTGTTTTGATGTTCTTACGCTTTTATCATTTCTTTTGAAAGGCGTACTTTAACACTGGTATTCTTCTCTATTGCATCATCGACTAAAATATATCGACATTTACCTGACAAAGTAAATGGGAATCCAATGGACTGTCGACTAACACTGTTTGCAGTTGACCAATGACAGATGGTGTATCTTGTTGTTTCTTCCATGTGTCTAATAGCATTATGCAATGCACTGTACATCCTAGTTCCTTGAAGTCGTACTCAATACGTTTTAAGTCAGTATCTCTTAGATCTAGATGTGCTGTAAGCAGTGTCAACAGCTCCGGATTCATTACTTTAGCAATACACATCACCGTTACGTCATCCAGTGGTTGTCTTTTCTCATGTTCGGTCAGTCCTGTCAAGATACAAATACTCTTTATCCTTTATTACCAGTAAATAATATTTTGTATTACACTGAAATAAAGTGCACTTAGATAAACCTTCAGTACAAGTTGAATATAAATCAGAACCACAACAGAGAGGTTGTATTCCAACAGTATTAGCGTAGTAGGGAATCTCAGCATTTTTCTTCCTTCTATTGGCTTTTTATGTACACATTGAAATGAAATATTAAATTGTCGGATTGCATTTTGAGTTAATGCACCAGCATGACGCCTTCGGAGAAATTTGCGATAGGTTTACGATAATAGTTATTGAATTATCTATGTACAGTAGTTGACAGATAGAAGACCGAAGAGATGAGAGTTAAATTTAAACACAAAGTTTTGGTGTCTATAATTGTATACGATGTTTCAGACTTTAAAGATATCCTAATGTGCTTCTCTCCGTTTTTCTATCTAATATACACATTTAACCACGAAGGTAATTGATGCAATGTTAGTATGACGTTAAAGGACATATGATCAACTATTTCTTTCTTCTCTAACAACTGTTCGTTAACCTTTCGCCGTCTGCTTACCAGCACATTTTTATCATCATTTAAATTTTTGAGATTTACGATTAAGCTTTCAATGAACTTCGTCTAATTGCTTACTACAGATTTATCTCGTATATTGTAGAATAATAATTACCTTGACAATTTGGCTGGCATTCCTTTCCTCTGACCTCATTCTGAAAAAGAAATATATATATATATATATATATATATATATATATATATATATATATATATATATATATATATATATATATATATATATATATATATATATATATATATATATATATATATATATATATATATATATATATGTGTGTGTGTGTGTGTGTGTGTGTGTGTGTGTGTGTGTGTGTGTGTGTGTGTTGTAATAGTACATTCCTATTATAGCCTATATATTAATATTCTAAGATAGGCTTTTCTGTACATTTTTGTTTCTGAGAAGAAATATTATTCAAAAGTTATTGTAATTAGATTATGTAACTTATTTAATAATGAATGATAATGTCGCTTAAGAACTAGCACTTTCCAGGCGTTTTCTGTTTTTCTTGTACGTTGCTATCTTAAAAAAATTATTGGTTCTACGAAAATCTGTTCAATCCATGAACCTTGGAGAAGAGATATAATTTGTCATCATGCGCATCTGCTACCAAAACTGGATTATATATTACATTATGTTCCTACCTCTCTTGTGCCAAATCCGTGTGTTAAGGAGTAAGTATTGTATTCTATCTCGTAGAAATCAGAATGATTCTTTTCACTTGTTTGATTGTAAATCGCAATTATGCGATTTAAATACTGGGTTACGAATTGGCGGATCACTCTACACAAATCGATGTCAACATTTGTGGCAGAAAATCTGTGTGCGATAGAGATTTCTATCCGGTTTCTTGTCTTGCGAAACACGATGAAGTGTGTTCTCCCGCTCACCAGTATTACAAAGTCATGGTACAAATGTGGTTTTGCAACAGGCCATAACGACAAAGCACAACAGATCAATCTGTGAAATATTGCAGGAGGCAAAACATCTTTGAAGTGGTATGACATGGTGATCAAATTACCAGTTGATAGCGCATTTCTGACTTGCGATGGTATTTCAGAAAGTACTTCGGGAGGATTGGCGGCAACCATACAAGGGATATAGTAGTAATCACTCCTTATATCATGCCCCTTCCTGTCGTACTCTTGTGGGAGACATATCAAGTCGAGCTTTTCCATTACTGCCAGGAGATGTTCTTTATGGTTAAAGAATTGACTTTTGTTTGTTTTCTTCCATATCTGGATGATTTTGGAAATCTTTAATTTCCCGGATTTTCTCATTTCATCCCAACTCCAGTTTCTCCATACCTGAAAACCAAATGGTTTACAAGTAATGATGCATTTTATGGCGTCAACCAGACACTGTGGATCAAGAATCACGTTTTCGTTCAGTCTGGCATCCTTGTAGTAAAGAATGTACCCCAGATCATGAAGAAAGGTGAGAAACAACGCCAATTCTTCTGGTGTGACTTCTTTACATTCCGGAAATCTTTTTATTTCATCCAAGGAAATAACAAGGTTCCCAGCGATTTTCCGCTCTACAAACTGCTTTTGTAAAGAAGCCCATGATAACGGAATTTTCTCGCCAAAATCTGGATACTGCATTCCAAACTCAACTATCGCGTTTCGGATTCCATTAGTTGTATCATCATTCATTTCCAATGCATTGACAAAAAATTCATCCCGGACAATCATCATCCCCGACTGAATAAGTGGTCTAAAATGACTGCAAATTTCCTCTTTCATTTTTGTAAGATTCTGTAGAACAATACATAACACGTGAATTCAATGACACTTACGAACCGAACATAGAAATGATAGAAGTGGGTGAAATATTAAGTCGGCGTGTACCTATTATTTGTGCTAGATATACCAAGATAATATTTATTAGTAGGACCCGCTTTCGGTTATTTAAATGGTATTATAGAGGTTTTTAGATATTCTCTAGGACGATTTTAATTCCAAAAGATTAGAGTGGATTTGATTTCGAATACATTATTTTGCCTACATTGGGGTGCAGTCCAACTATACAATTATGTTAACGTGGCGCTTGCTTTTCTCGTGCGATCAGCACTGCTGAGCACACGGGTTTGCCTTAAGGCAGATTTCCACGTGAACTTGATTTCTAGACCTCTTGACTGCCCTATGAACGTGTTTGACAGTCAAGTTCGCTTGCGTACAACTTAGAACTTATATTAACATGTTTATAAATTGTATATTTAAGTATATAAACATTAATGTGTAAGTAAAATATTTAGAATTAAACAAACCCCTTACAAGTTAAGCGATGCATTTTTAAAATACTGAACGCAATTATGGAACATTGACTATAATAAAATTAATTCTTATTCTCGGAAAATGATGATAATAATAAAAATAATAATAATAATAATAATAATAATAATAATAATAATAATAATAATAATAATAATAATGATAATTATGATATTCAAATTACAAAAAACCCCACTAAATTGAATAATAATAATAATAGATACATAAAAAAGAAGAAAATACACAAATTGATTAATTATAAGTAAATAAAAAAATAAGAAATAAATACATAAATAAATGTTTTGAAAATAAATAAATAAAATTAGAAAGTAATCATGTCATTTTCTTTATAGTATCAAGAAAACTGACGAAGTTTTTTCATAAAAACCTCATTGCCTGTCTACGCGGTAACTAGATCCATTTTACTTCCTCCATCCATATCCCTCTATAGAGAATTACAAATGTAGGCATGTGAACGTGCGAATGGACCGAGCCCACGCGGGAATGAATCGCGTCAACGCGACTTTCCTCCCGCGTTAACGCCAGGAGCGCAAGCGCATTCGGTCGGCAGTGTGCTAAAGCAGTCCTCGTAACCGCCTTTGTCGTTAACGTGTAATTTATGTTAGGACTGCACCCATCTGTACATAATACTGATCTGCAGATATAGTTATCTTTCAGTCTGCTTTCTTTCTTTCTAAAACGTTTAGTATAATACTATGCTTCAGGAGAAATGCAGATTGATGTGGCAGATCTGCGGGATTAATAACTTAGTAACAATTTGTATTTTTTTTTAATTAGTCTTCTCACGCGAGTATGGAAAGGACATGTGAAAATAAATATCTCGTGTGCACGACTTTGTAATTCATGCACATGAGGTATTTCTGTCATTTGCGTGACATAAAAAACTTTGCGCACCAGATAGTTATGTCATTCGCAAAAAAAAAAAAAAAAAAAAATCGTTTGCACAAAATGCAATAGGTCGTGCGTACGAGATAGTTGTGTCATATGCGATTACGACATAATAAGGTGTGTACGTTGGATAGATAAGACTTAGACAATAATCAAGATCTTTCAGACACGAAATAAAAATGGATGCGGGATGTCGCGGTGAGATGATGTACTTTTAATTGGGCTTGAGATACACACACACACACACACACACACACACACACACACACACACACACATATATATATATATATATAATGCAGAGACTCCATCTTGGACCTAACGCATAAAATGGTCACCAAGCATATCGTTGCTATTGGCCAAATAATGTGCGCACGATTTACTATGTAGTGCGAACAACAAAACTATCGTGTGCGCATGGAATGTTGTATTAGCAACATAATTATTTCTTGGACACGGCGTAAAAGTCTTGCAAACGAGATAATTGTTTTCCACATGACCCTTCAAACTTTGGTAACAAAAAAAGAAAAATGAAAAAAAAAGTATCTGAAATTCTATTACTTTAATGTCAAGCAGGGGTATTCTAGAGATTGTGATAGCAATACATTGATGATTCTGAATGGAGATATTTATGGTTACATATGATTAAATGAACTCTTAAGTAGCTCATATCTCATCTGTATTCGATCTGTTTTCATCTGTTATAACTATAACACAGGATATGTATTACACGTATTGATGTATGCATTACCTGTACTTCATCGCAATGGGTGCCGATAAGAAGAATTTTGGGGAATCCTGGCTTAACAGATGGGACATAAGTTCTGATTGATCCGACCCAAAATTCCATGAAATCTGTATATAGATAGTAATTACTTTTGAATATTATACTCTTGAGGGTATGAAATGCATTGGATATCAGCGTTATGTTTTATGCTGTTTCATTTATTTCCTTCAGTCTGAAAATTAAATTGCATTAAGTCAGTCTAGTCTGAAATGATCCTGCCAAAATTATGCTGAAAACATAATAATTGATTGATTGATTGATTATTGATTTATTTCACTCCAAATTTTTTCAAGTATATGGTGACGACATCTGCCTGATGCATTGCATACAAAGTTAGAACTTTGCAACAGACCCACCCGAAGCAGTGAAGAATCTTTTACGTGTCACGCCTACCGTGAATCCAGACCTCGTCCGAAAGACAGAAAACCGGTGTGTCTAGGGCGGGAGTCGAACTTTGGCTCTCTTGGTCAGGAGCCGAGCACTTTATCCACTAAGCCACTACGGCTTTGAAAGCAATATAATGTTCTCCCCTTACATGTAGGAAGTGGGGAACATAAAGTGTACATTTTACCTATGACAAGACGACAGGAACTATCAATGTTATCACCACCAACTTCACCATTCAGGCCCATCGCCATATTGAAAACCAAGAAATAAAGTGATCTGGAAGACAGGTGGGCTTGGTGGGTAGTATAGTAGATACGTTGTCCAGCAAAATCCCACAAATGAATCTGTATGATTTTATCTATTCCAAGAATAATTTCTGTGTGCTCATCTACAATATATTAAAAACATGTTCAGTGTTTATGTTCCACTTCTATACCATGCTTCACATTGTTTACATTAACACGACATATATATTATTGCTGGCTCGGAAGTAGAATACTCGGAATGCAGATTCATGCAAAAGAAAAGAATAACTTACTACCAAATTTCACTTCGTTTCAAAAAGAAACAAAATGTACGAAGATACTATGCAGTATTTACTCTTAGCAAATAAGGAAGTAGTGATAGCTGGAATTGTTTCACCCTTTAAATGCATAATACTCAACGATGATGCATGAAAGAATCAGCCTCACGCATTATATGCGTTTTTTTTTAAATCAATCAAATGTATTGGAAGCAACAACGTCATACGTTAAATGATACGTTCCACATGCCATAATAGAATACCTCGCTATCTGCAATATCTATCTACGACGAGACATATTATCTAAAACATGAAAAATAGGCTTCCCTTCCTTTGCATATTTATTTTTAAGTAGTGTCAGCGCGTCCATTTGAAAATAGACCTTTTGACCTATTGATATTTATTTTTGGTCTACATTTGATACTTTCAACCTAGGCATTTTCTAGTGGCGTAAGCAGTGGTTCAGCAGTCCATGGACCCAATGATAATCTCATGGTGTGTTAATGGTTCTGTTTTACAGAAACGAAACCTCATGAGACATTAGAATGCCAACAAAAAGAGTCATGGGTTTGTAAACTAGGACCAATCTAAAAGAGACATAGAGATACGAGAGACCGCGTCTGCACGGTCGGAGAACATTGCAGTAGGCGTCAGTGATTTTTAGAGTTCTTCACTGTCGCAAGTGTGTTTTAGTGTAGACTTCAGAGTTTTGCATATCTTTTCAGTGTCGTCAGTGTTTTTGTAGGGTAGACGTCAGTGTTTTCATAGTTTAGCAAAATTTGTCTGAGGAAAACGGGATGTACATGGGGTTTTCGGCCCAGTGGTGTATTAAGAAGGTTGACATGAGGTTTATATTAAAAATGACGATACGCAGGCTTCTTTGTTTACTAGAAATTTGGGAAATACTTGAAGTATTCAGGCTGATAAATCGGCCACTGCAAGATTTTTCATATTTAATGATATACTCTTATTTTACTGGAGATGTGGTGGTGGAAGTGTCTTCGTTAATGTTATTGCACTCGCTTATTTATTCAGTTTATTAGTGAATTCTAAATGGTGGCATCGCACCTCAATATACGGAGAAACAACGGTGCAACTCGAACTTGGTTTCTTTCATTCATTAGCCAAAGCACATTATCGACTGATTCTCGACGGCACAAATTTGAAATAAAACGAGCATCAAACCCAAAAGGCATCCATACATAGATATGAAAATATTAGATTATGTATACGTACATCAATTTTGGTGATGCTATGAATTATCATTTTGGGCGTTTCAACACACACACACGCGCGCACACACTCTTTCTGCAGCATATAATGTCATATTATGACCAGTCCTTCTGCGTAACAGCCTCAAATACGTGTGTTTTATCTTAAGTCGCTGTTGTGCATAGGGAGGGTCAACATCTATAAGCGGACAAACTTTTTTCTGTTATTTTACTGTTAGCAGCAGTTAAAGTTGGTATTCCTCTTACTGTCATTACATATCAAAAACGTCCAAGTCCGTCCTTTACCCTCCCAATATTTTATAAAAGTTTTATACTTGAAAAAATTAAATATAATAAATGCTGTGAAATTATATCAATCTGCTTGATTGAATTTGTATTTCTCAAAAGATATTTCCACATGAACATTTTCGTTCTGACGGATGGCGCTTATTGATAACTCTATACCATTTGAAAGCATTTGATAAACTATAATTGGTACTTGCTTTTCTTAAATAAAAGAGCTATCGCACAGATAACTATTAATGTGAAAGATCATAGGTAATATCAGTCTAACCCTGTGGACGTTCTGGTGGCGTAGCATGTAGGAATATCTGACACAGGGTGTTTTCTACACGAAGTTATTTCATCAACAGAAGATCATTTTCCTAACAGTATTACACTTACATGCCATTAGCTCTTATAAAAGATCCAACCTATATCCATAATGATATCAGTGTTTTGTCTCCCAACAGAAAATTGATTCACTTGAAAACTTCTCTTAACCACGTCAAATTAGAGATCCCTTGGACCACTTACGTTGGCAATGCTATGGTAACGATTATTTCTGAAATAATTCTTAACGTTGCATAAAGGTATTCTGTTCAGTAAATAGATTGTTTCTCTGTTTAAATACTTCGGTATATAATAATACATATAGATGTGTGTTACCTTGAATATGCCACTCTTTGGTATCTTGATTGTACTGACAATTTCCAATGCTTATGTCGATTCCGTCGGTACTTTGTGTGTTCCTCCTGTCTTTACCCAATAATGCCTTTACAAGTGTTGTCTTTCCTACACCATAGTGTCCGACAAACATACAACGGATGATGTTAGATGACAACCTTCCCCTACGCAAAGCTTGGTAATATAGTGCTACTGCTTCATGTCCTTGTCGTACGATTTCCTTTGGTGTTTGGTTTTGAAGTTCTGAGTAACGATTAATTATGATAATTTCGCATGAAAAATGTATAAGGAAATCTGCAATCCAGTATCAGTATTAAAAACCCAATTATTAAAAAGGAGACAAAGTATGTCAAAATAAATGACGCAATTAAATTTGAATTTTAAAATTCTATATTTATATCTCGTTTTGCAGCAAAATGGCAAATACTTACTTTTATATACCTGAAAAAGTACAAAAATGGATAAATACATATCTTAAATGTGTTATGCCTAACATCTTAAAGATTTCATAGAAGACAAGATATGAAAGCATCTGTTCCACACACACAATATCATTGTGACAATCACAGCATCATGATTAATATTCACACAATGTGACGTACGAATGATTAATATGTGAACATTTCAAACAAGACTTAGGAATATATCGATTATGTCGGCCATCTGTAGCCCGAGGGGTTTTTTTTGTTTTGTTTGTTTGTTTGTTTTAATTATAGGTTCAGACTAAAGACCTAAAGATATAACACGCTTCTTTCGACCAGCAGTGCCATACATGCACGTATGGAACAAAGGTGTTATGCAGTTATGTAATTTGTAATGAATAAACTTATAAACTTTAAAAATAAATGGCTGAGTACATCACTATGTGATTTGAAATGGCATCATAAACAGCTGAACAGACAATTTTGCTGCGGATCAACATGAAATTACATGTTAGTAATCATGTTACTCGATGGTACTTTCAACTTGATCGTAATTATTGTGCACTAGAATGGTAGAAGTTACAAATCGTCCTTGATGCAAGGCTTAAGATGAACGTTGAGAGTAGAGGACGAAGTTGTTATAAACACGGCCTCTTTTATTCTGAATTCACCGAGCATTTTATACAAAGTTAGATCCGAGTAAATATATTTCTTTAAATGTATAATGCTGGCAAATGATAAGATAGACATCGAACTATTTATATATGATCCCGAGGGTAAATACACACAAAGTTCTCAGTGTTTCTGTACTGATCAAGATGTATTTATACCTCTAGGTCGCTACCCCTCCTGGTATAGTAAAGGTTGCCGAGGGTCGTTATTTATACCTCTAGGTCGCTACCCCTTCTGGTGCACTAAAGGTTCCCGAGTGTAATTACACACTTTGCATTTTCATCTTTTGGTTGGCGGTTTTGAGCATTCACAAGAGACATGTGTTTTCGAAATGCGAATAATGTATATATGTTACAATGTTTATTTATAATGAATCAGTAAAACAAGTGAGAGTAATAAAGCTTCTTATTTTCATTGGAAAACCGAAAATATAAGTAATAATGACTATAGGCGCAAACATATTCTCTACAATGTAAGAAACTTACTTATGTAAATCGATTTATAAATTTAATAATAAACGTCGCTAGTAGTAAATAGTAGCACATATAAGTAGATTATGTAGCGAGCGTTCTATGGTGGAAACCTACCTCTTGTATGTCTGTGTTTGTGTTATCCAGGAATGACACACCTTCCTAACAACATAGAAAATTTAAATGGATTTAAGATGAGAATTTTTTTTGAGAATAAGAGAAATATGTATTCATATTTTAAGATTCATTTAATGTCATATCATAACAGTGTATAATCTATATACAATAATATATATATATAACATTTAATATATTAATTACATATACCTTATTTGTCGTGACGACACTAGCACCTTCTTTCAGTAAAATATCCACTAAATGCAGATCTAGTCTTGTAACTGCTATATGTAAAGGACTATTTCCGACCTGTTAAAAGATTCAACGATGATTTATGTATCCAAATCCATTGGAAAGAGTAAGGGTTACTGCATGTCAGTAATAAGCTTCAATTTTTCGCCACACTAAACGCTATTTGTTATCGGCTAATTATTTTATTTAGTGGGGCTTCAATGCCGGCTTAGACGCAAAGCTGATTGTGATTCACAATCGGCTGCTTTTGCACAACTGCAGGAAAATAAGTCACAGGTGAGTAACACATACCTGATTTTAATTCAACACTGCAAGATTTCTCCTAAAACATCCATTTAAAATACATTTTTGTCAAGTGTAAACTTTGCTCGGTGGCCATTTGTAATGACGGTCTGGGAATATCCAGACGCGATGTCACTTCGTTTCCTTATTTGGTATTAATGTCCTTTTATGGAAAATAGTAGTACAACTATGATAAAACGTGTCAAACAGATAAATAAGGCTGTATCTTTACAATTTAGCGCCTAAATTGGTAAAATGGATATCGAAAGAGCGATGCAAGAAACATCAACGCAGCTGCATATTGAATATTTTTTAAAATTAAAAATGCTGTATTACCCACTGGATTTGGGAAATCTATTTTCTATACCATGATGCCTTTAATTGTGAATAAGGTTTAAATATTTATGATTTATTTTTTGTTACTTGGTTTAAAGTTGTGTTTAAAGTTTAAGAATAAATTTCAAAAACTATTTATTTAATTGTATTTTTGTAAATTATTTATAATATACAAAAGTGTGTATGGTTTTTATATTTTTGGCATAGCAGTACAAAATAACTTGCCTACTGTATTTCTGTCCGCCCCATGATCCATTTTTAACATAGTCAGTAAAACATACTTAAACCATAGCACTTAGATTAATTAAAATGATGATGATGATGTAAAGGAGAGGGGAGGGGTAATAGAAGGGAGATTTATTTAAATAAGAAAGAAACAGTCTGATTTACTCAATTTCAGTTTTTATTTATAGTTGGAGCCTGGTGTCGAACACTCAGTTTTAGTGATTTCACCAATACTAGGTGTAATTGCAGACGAAATAGAAATAATGAGGTCCAAGGAAATAGAAGTCGTGTCTCTTGGTGATTGTAAATTTGCAGGTTATAAAAATTTTATATTGATTTCTACGTAAAACAGTAGAACAAAAACAACAATAACAAAATAAACCTGTATTACATTATCAAAATTTGACGTGTGTTAAATTTGTCTATTCCTAAAATCTTTTCTGATATTATATTTCAAATTTTCCCTCAGCAGCCTCCGTAAACTCTGAAGCTGCCATCTCAACTAGATGAAAAGCTACCTTTAAATAAAAATCTATATTATTTTAATAGCGTATGATGAAGCACATTGTATATCTACATGGTACGAACATCTTACAATGTAATCATATCTAAGATACAGATCTGGTTTAAACAACAAGTAATTACTTTGTCATCCTAAGTCACTATGTTTTTATCTTAAACAATTTTTACTGTCAAGAAGAAATATGAGAAGTAAACTTTATTTGCATAATGATTAAAAACCATTTATATTTTTTGATATATTTTTTTCCATTTATCTAAAATTTTTTATTGTTTATTTGAAAGGGGATGGATTTTAGGCCAGATTATAGACATGTAAGCGCCTAACAGTCTATATTTGATGTGCCAGATCTTGCTCTGACTGCAACTGCAACACAACTAATTAAAGAGGACATTTTCAAAGTGCATTCTTTGGAGACAAACACATTAGTCTAACTCCCTGACAGGGCAATACTATTATGAAAATAGTGTGTACAATATTCCAAATTGAAATCATTAGCACTAAATTAAAAATGCACATAGAGGTGGGAAGGGATATAATTTTTTGTCTCTTTTAGAAAAACAAGGGTTTGGGGTGTTCATATACGCGACCATTGATTTTATATGTTGGGATACAATTGGGGTAATCTGGCTGAATATGGGGTATACTTAAACTTTTCTATTATAATTATTTTTTTTTTCACTTGATCTCATTTTGTATTTATAGTTGAAGTTTTGAACAGGGTTGGATACTAGAATACCTCAAAGGAGAGAAGAGTAAAAAAAAAAAACAAAACAAACAAACAAACAAAGATGATATTATTTGTAAATTCTTTTCAAATTTACTTCTCATAATAAGAAAACATCTTCATCAAACAAACGAGTTGAAATATTTCATATAAATACTGACTCTAATACTAAAACAGAATATTGCCAAATTTTACAAGTGATCATAGCATTATTGAATTGCTTATATGCACAATAGCTTTTGGAATGGGGATCAATATTAAAGACATTGGGTTAGTTATACACTGGGGTTTTCCAAAATCTACTGTATCTTAATGGCAAGAAATTGTTGTGCAAGAGACAATAGAGAGGACTTTGCCATTCCATATGTTTACCCAAGATGTTTAGTAAATGCAGAGACCGGAATGAAATAATTGGTCAGTACCTATGATAAGCAGAAATGCACACGTACACATGTACATCAATTTTAAAGGAATTTCAATTGTGTGAAATGAGCAAATGCGAACTTTAAATACTTGAAGACGAGACTCAATGTTCTAAATTGTGTACTAATGTGTGTAAATGTGATCAGTACAACTGCTGTACAAATTTTAGGAAGAAAACGTTCTTGTTTTGTAAAATGTGAAAACATTCTGTCAAATTTTGTTTGATATATACCAATTAAAAAATTTAAAAAGGCATTTTATTTATAGCTAAAACTACAGAAAATTCTCCTACAAACCACATTTCTACAGGAAAAGGAAAATAATTCAACTCAGGTACGTATAACAATGCAATGTATTTTTTTATAATTGGAATGAATCCGACCTCATCGAAATATTAATGACACATTTAGACATCTAGATTATGATTTTTACTACTGATAACCCTGATTCTAGTAGTAAGAAAAAAGAGGAGTTACCGGCTCAGTTATGTGGCAGAAGTCAGCATGGAGCTATACAATACATGAATATAAATAATATACTAGAACATATAACACATTACAAAAATACAGTTGGGTGCAGTCCTAATCTTACATTCCAGTGCACGTGACAAGTGCACTTGAAGTTTAGTTTTTCGTCCTGAAAACCAGTCATAAAGTTTAGACAAGTGCACTTGATATCAAGTTTACTTTAAAGTAATTCCGTCTTCAAGTTTACTATCACGTGACACCAAGTTTACTTTTCACGTTTGTTTATTACATTTCTCCAGTTTCGTAAAACACGATAGAAACAATTGTCTTATTATGTACAATTGCATATTTTACACACACACACATATTGTTTTAACAGAAAAGTATAGTAAATGCACATGTATATAGAAAGTAAACTAAACTTCGGGTAAACTTGGAATCAAATTTAGTACTAAACTTGGAATCAAGTTTACTACTAAACATGATTCCAACTTTACTCTGTTGTCGCCAAGTAAACTTGAAAAGCAGTCATAAAGTTCACTTGAAGTGCACTTTATGTAAGGTTAGGATTGCACCTAACTGTATTTTATTGTAGTGCAATTACGATACCGACTTAGGACGCTCATTTAATTTGACAAAAGCCAAACAAATGGTGTGGTTAACCGGTTTACGGGCCCACTTTCCCACTCACCGTAACAGCAGAACAATCAAAGGACGCACATTAAAAAATTTATAAATAATTCTACACGTAAAGAACAAGGGTCAACATGTATCGCATATTGAGAGGTCATAAAATATAAACACGTAAGGTATTGTAAAACACAAAATGGTATAAAAATATATGCGACATCAACATGATAAACCGTGCTCTGCCAGTCAGAAAGCGAGCTAAGACCCTAGATCTGTAGGAGTCCCGACTAACAGTCAGAGGGGACGAGGTTCAGGACCATGTCTCCTCTGAAAGAGGTTTGGACAAGGCCCGTCATATAGTCCCCACCACCCTGTAAGTCAGCGTGCAACGTTCAAGTAAAAGTCTGCATAAGGCTGTAGAGGGGCCAAATATAAGACTTACAGATGGGTGCAGTCCTAACATAACATGCACGTTAACGCAAAAAGCGGTCACGAGGACTGCTTTAGCGCACGTGCTAGGACTGCTCGACCGGACGCGCGTGCGCTCCTCGCGTTAACGCGGGAGGGAATTCGCGTTAACGCGATTTATACCCGCGTGCGCTCGGTCCAGTCGCATGTTCACATGTGTACATGTATATTTGTAATTCTCTATGCAATACAGATGAAGAAAATTAAATGGATCTAATTAAATTACCGCGAATGTCGCCATAAAAATGAGTATTAAATGTAATGTTAAAATGTAAACCTACATTAAGGATTTTATATGTAATACAACAAAGGAAATTATCGCGTAGACATGTAATAAGGTATTTAAATTAAATGACCGTACTAGGTCGGTATCGTAATTGCACTACAATCAAATATTTTTGTAATGTATTATGTGTTCTAGTATATTATTTATATTCATGTATTGTATAGCTCCATGGTGACTTCTGCCACATAACTGAGCCGGTAACTCCTCTTTTTTCTGTTATTAAAAAAAAAAAAAAAAAAAAAAAACCGTCAGTTTATACCAGCATGATTAGATTCTAATTTGATTTCTTTACTTAATTTAATTAGTTTATTTATGTTTTTATTTCTTATTTGGTTATTCATTTATACCTAATTTATTTATGTATTTACATGTATTTCTTTTTGAGGTATTCGTTATCATTATTTTTAATTAAGCTATTTTCGATAATATATGAAAATAATTATTATATTTATTAATTTTTATTTCATTATTATTATTGTTATTATTATTATTATTATTATTATTATTATTATTATTATTATTATTATTATTATTATTATTAATATTATTATTATAAAAGAAGAATAGATTTCATTCAAGTCAATGTTCGGAAATTGCGTTCAATATATTTAAAATTCATTCCTTAACTTGGAAGGGTTTTATTTAATTCTAAATATTTTACTTACACATTAATATGTTTTTTATATTTGAATATACAATGCATATATCGATTCTCCTTCAAAACCTTCTATATGAACATGTTAATACAAGTTTTAAGTTGTACGCAAGCGAACGTGGCTGTCAAAAACGTTCACGCGGCAGTCGAGCGCGTTAACGCGGCGGTCAAGCGCGTTAACGCGGTCTCGAAACTAAGTTCACGTGGAAATCTGCGTTAACCCAAACGCGTGTGCTCAGCAGTTCTGAGCGCACGAGGAAAGCAAACTTCACGCTAACGCGACGTTAACATAATGTTATGTTAGGACTGCACCTCACTGTATATTCTTTTTTATGATCTCGATATCATATTGTCTATTTAGAAGACGTTTGACTATTTTATTACATGATAAAATAACGTTATCGGAGCCATTTACTTTCCTTAGTTTATATAATGTTAACATTTACTAAACTCAATTCTGAAGTTTAAGATATAATAGAAATACACAGTATTATGCGTGCCGTAATAATGTGACACCAGTTAAATTCGTATATTAAGCTTCAATGACGAGAAATACGTTGCCGAACACTAAACATGGTACACAAAACAAGTGATTATTTAACAAATAGTTGTACATCCGATGTAACTTGTATAGCAAAATGTTGTGTCAGCTTGGTCAAATGTTTTCTGTAGTTTCCTTTAACATGTAACATGTTTTTGTAAAGCAATCATTAACCAATAGTGTAGATGATTAATCTACGACAGATACGATATAAATACGACAGAGCATACAGTTTGTTAGAGATAAGGTTAAGAATTTAGTTTCATTGGTTGTCAATTCTTAGTTGTTAAGTTTCATTTGCAATTTAATACAATATTCCTAGAAATATTTGTAATAAGCGTAAATACATATGATAGAGTAAATTTAAAGCTGTAATTCCAGGCATTTGACATATTTTCTAAAACAAAGATCTAAATAAAATAAAAATTCAGTATAATAAAAATGTCGGTAAATCTATATCAGAGTTCGCGCTGCCCATTGCATCTGGGGATCTTTCATTCTGATATGCGACAGAGAATTTGAGTAATGAAATATATCTTGAAAATGGGCGCTATTTTTTTCTATAGTTACATCAAAGGATTCAACTTATCACGTAGATGTAACATAGTCTATTTCTCTGCCTGTGTGGGTGAATAAAGGCGATCGTGCTTAATTTAAATTTATTTCAATAACAGCGCTGGGCATTATTCTTTCACATTTTCTTTACGACGACCACTGCGGACGATTGATGAATAAACACTCTACTACACGGAACTGGTATCGAGGATGGTAGACTATTGGTCACCTGTTTAGCAGACAGGGAAGTGGCATCTGTAGTCCATGGACTACGTGAGTAAGGTCTGCCATGCGCACATACACGTTTTCATAGTGCTTAAATGTAGGGATCTCTTCTACATACTCAAATCAATGACCAGTTCCCGAGTTATGAGTAAAGAAATGTTTTAATACATTATCGATCACCTGCATTTGCCACTGATATACATTTTAAGTATCCAACCCAATGTGTGTACATCAGGCAAAGAAATGTCCGCTGTGTAACAGACCAATCCGAAGCATTCGCCTCTTTCTATGCATCTTTTGGTCAGAATGGAAAAGCATTCATACATTTAATAAATTATAGTCTCCTCAGTGGTTGCAAGGGATGGTACATAAATGTACTTCAATTCTGATTAGTTTTGAATTCAGTTATTCAAATTGAATACTGATTGTATTGCTCTGTAGTTTCTTTGTTAGTTTGTTCTTCTTCTTCTTCCTCTTCTTTTCTATGACGGACATTATCCAAAACTTTTCAGAAGAGACAAGGTCCTGATCCTCGCCCCCTCTGACTGTCGGGACTCCTATTGATCATGGATCTGAGCTCGGCTTACAGACTGGCCAAGCATGGTTTACTTATGTCTTGATGTCGCATTACACATATTTATATCATTCTATAAATCTTTCGTGTGTGATAAAATTTTATGACTTCTCTTCTTGATCCTTGTTCTATATATGGGGGGTTATTTACAATTTTTCCTCAAATGTGTGTCCTTTGATTGTGCTGCTTTAGTGGTGAGTGGGAAAGTGGGCGCCCGTAAACGGGTTAACTAGACCAATTGGATGAGGAATAAGTTTATGAAAAAAAAAACCCAATATGAACGATACATTTAAGAGAACTATTTAAATATTATATTTGTGATATTAAGGTATTTGTATCATTAGATATTAATGTTTAACTTGTCTAAACTTGTTTTGGACATTAACGTTCGCTTTCGTATCTAAAAGAGCGTTTACTATCTCAATGCCATTTTGTGATGTTGCAATGTGGAGTGGGGTATCCTGATCCTACAATGACAAAGTTGCAAACGAGAGAGAATAATTACAGAACATGTGTCTCCAGTTAATGCAGTGATAGCAGGAGAGACTTTAGCACAAATATAGACTCTTGTCATATGGTATATCTATCTCGCAGTTAGGTGCGTTTTAAGGGCCGGTTCTCATTGTTTGGGTTTCCATAAAAACAATCTATAAACTACATTCAAAAATTTCTCTCGAATACCTTTTGAAAATTTAAAAATCCTGCTCCTATACTTTTCTTAGATTCGGAAAAACTCAGTTTTGAGCAATATGTGTCCAGCAAAATGTAATGCAAAATGTCACAATGATCTTGATGTTTTCTACGAATTAGCTTTTGTCCAAAATTAACACATAATATCAAAACTTTGTTGTGACAACAATTACCACTTTTTAAACCAGAATCGAAACTGACGATTTTAAATAAGTCTGCTAAACCTTGCAATACATTCTAAATATCAGTTTTATCAAACTGCGTGGATTAAGTGTGGTGTAAATACCCAACTACTCTTAACATCCAAATAACAGTATTTCGCGTTTCTTTATTCTTCTTGGCTTAGGTTTTTAGGCTTAGTTTGGCGTGAATTCCCGACTAGATACAATTTCCAATTATTTTACGTTTAATCAAGCATCATAATTTTAATTATGGCATACTAGACTGAATAAAAGAGGAGGAAGATTTCTCTTTTTCTGTTTCGTCACAATTCGTGATCTGTTTGACTGTATAGATTTATGTGGACACATCATTGAATTACTGGAATAGTTAAGGAGGAATTAAACACTACCCGAATATAGCGCCGTTCGGAATGCATCGGTTGATAAAAATGACGTAAGATTGTTTACATTCGATACAAAGCGCTAAAAGAGCAGAAGATACGATGGAGGCGAATTTTGAAAGTTAAGATGAGTAAAAAAGAAAATCTCGATCTAAATTTTTTTCTGATAATCAAATATCTTTATCAAAAGTGGAAAAGGGAGCATTTAAAATCGAAAAGTAGATCGGAACTAGCGCACGCGTACAAAAAGCAACCGGCACACGTGTACTGTACCCGAGTTAGCAGAGAGTAGTTGAACGATGTTGATGGAGATTTATGTTGGAATACAGGAAGAAGAATTGTTGAGGTACGGTTTTTAGCTCAACATACTGATGATACGTAAATACTGTTTGTGTGACTCGTCTAAATTTATCGTATATAGTAGGTAAACGATCCAGTGGCGGATCCAAAATTTTTGAAAAGGGGAGGGGAGGGCACATGTGTATTAGCCAAACTACTCGGTCATTTTTGATGCCAAATCTGAATTTTTACATGTAAATATGTGGCAAAAAAGGGGGCCCACTAAATCTGCCACTACAGTCGTATTTCAAACCCAGGGCCATGTATATCTATCCTGTATTTATGTACAAGTAATCAGTAGTTCTGTTTATAATTTACAATAGTACTGTATTGAGTGAGAAAATATGAAATACATTAAGGTTCTTAAGAAACAATTCAACTAAAATTTTATGATGCAAATATTTTCAAATAGGGGGTGGTGTTTTGCCATCCTATTTATCATTCTCTATCAGAGTTCTGGGTAGAGAATGCCTGTTTATTTGAAAAAATCTTCAGTTGAAAATAATCATGAAATGTCATGACTATACTATAGTATGTGTTTTTAGGAATGCATTAATTTCTATTACACAACACATATATTATAATCAGCTAATATAAGTATTGATCAATTACAATGTAACATATATAGTACACTTAGTATGTAATGGAAGAAGAAGAATCTTCTTGTCAATACAGATCAAGTATCAAAATTTTGAAAATGAGGCATTATCATCCATTCTTTTATATTTCCATCAAGATATGGCCTAGGCAGCATATTGCATATGAAGTGCACAAATTCTGGATGCAGTGTGGTGATATGTCAAGTTCCAACTACAAAAGGGATCTACTGGTGCATTTGATATAAATAAATAGTCTACATTAGGTAAAGTTGTCATTTTGTATTTAAACCAATAATTATTCTGCATTTAACTAAGATGTCTCATGATTAATATGAATAATAACATAATCTGATTTCAGAAGTACTTGTAATTACATTGAAATATTTCATTATATGTCTTTTGATTTTTATAATGCTAATGAAGGCATTCTTAGTATACCAACATATTTGAAGTTTTTCTTACACAATCCAAAAGCTTCATGAGTGAGTTATATTCACAGTTTTGTGACAGTTGTGACTGTTGACTTTCACACTTTCAATATTATTCTGAAGTGTCAAAATAAAAGTCCCTGCACTACTTTTAACTTTGTGTGTTTTTTACCCCTCCATCAACCAAGATAGCTGCCAAGAGGGCAATGTCTTATTTTACTACTTTTTTATGATTGTCCATGTTGCTTGAAACTACATGTATATCAAAACATTCAAGAGTAATAATCAATCAAGTAATTATACTGAGTATGCATATTTGTTGTATATTCAAAGAAGCAGCGTTTTGTGACATTTATCACATTCTAAGGGATTTATATTCAGATTCTGAATTTTAAAGGTGTTTGCACTAAATCTCCTTAGTTGAGAATATGTAGCTTTTATCAATTTCTTTAACTTCATATTTATTGTTAAAAAATAACTAATTCTTATCCAGATAACTTTGGGAGATTGGGACCATTTTACTGAAAAAGGGAAATTTTTAAAGTTATATAAATTTGTTTTTCTTGGATTAAATTAAGATCCTTTGCAATGTATTATTTCAGGTCATGTTACAATGATGTTGGCAGTTACAGAATAAGCTGGAATCTGATCATGGTTAACCTACTTTTGAATAGATTATTTCCTTGTCAGGAGGAGACTGCATTATAAACAGAATGGAATTTGTGTTTTGCTAACCAAAATGGAAGACCAGAGTGCAACTGAGCTATTGTCCAAGTGATTATATGTGTTCTACTGTCAACATTTTAATGCACCCAGTCTTAGATGGTGGGATATACATTAGTTTTAATATAGTAGTCGGTCAGCTGTCTCTCTATTTCTCTGCAAAAAGTAGCTGTCATTTTCACAAATACATTTGGTTGAAGTTTGATGTTATTATATGGTAGATCAAAGTGACACATTTTACAATATCCTTGGTGGTTATTAATTTATATGCAGGTTATGTACTATACATCAGTGTCTTTTACAATGTAATTATAAATGACATAATAAATTTGAAAAATTGAATCAAGAATTGTGTTTTTCTAGTGGTTAATTAAGGTAAGGAAAGAGGTTAGTTGATGACTATTTGATTAGTTACATTGGAATTCAAATTGTAGCTTTTAAGTTTAATTTTGCTCACCAAAGCCAGTGTTACCTCTTGCATTCTTATAATAAATCCTCAAAACACATACCTGATAAAATTTGTTAAGATTGTACTATAGTCTAGATTTTTCAGTAGGTGGTGCAACAATTGAGAATATTGTTTGTCACCAAATATTCTCTGCTTTTCTTTCAATTTTTCTTTATTTATGCATAAGTGATGTATAGGGATCTATTGCAAACATTTTAGATTACATCTTATTTTAGAATTTCATTTCATCACAATTTTGACATAATTTGTCTTGGTCATATGTAACATTGGGACTTTGGTGAGCAATTTTCACTTTCTCGGGCCTTTTTTTAATTTTTCAATTTAGAAATTGATCATAAAATGTGTTGAAATATATTATATATTGTTATCATTCAAAATCAATTAATATTAAATTAATTTTAAATGTTTATATGTGTTTCATGTTTATATTTATATGACGATTCCCAAATTGGACAATTTCTGACATGTCAAAATAGTAAAGATTTGGTGACCATATTTTCTATTCCTGTGGATAAATTTTCTTCATACTTTTAATGTTGTGCAATTGGACACTAAGGATTATAGATATAATTTTTCTTAAAAATTGAATTTGCAGATTTTTGTAAAATGCTGCTTTAGGGGAGAAAATAGGGGATTTTTTCTACTGATTTTGTATATTTACTGAAACCTTTCTAGCACAGATATTGAAATAAGTTCTTTCAAAACAATTTCTCCTTGGAGATTTTACTTAACAATTATTCCTTTTCTGATATTGATTTGTGTTTCTGATATATATTTACATTTGGTAAAGTTAAAACATATTAAATTGACCTTGTAGTACCTTTCAAGGGAACTCCAAATATGCCTCATAGGGAGCTTATTCAATGTCAAAGTTTTCAGAACTGTGTGGATATATTTTTTCATACTTTGCAATTTAGTAGATATCATATTCAAATACTAATTATGAAAAAATGAGAAAAATTGAATTCGGGAGTCAAGTGTTTAATTCCTCCTTAATCCCTTTCATTTGATTGCGTATTTTCAAGTATTTCATACGATCTCATAACGCTAGCACAGCCAATATCTATGTTATATCATTTCATGTAATTATATATACATTGCATCACATAGGAAAAACGGGAACATGTAACAATTCAATATTTAGATAGGACACGACTTCATCACGTGTCGTTCTGCAGTCATTTCCCGGAATAATCCTATGTTAAAAAGGTATACATATGGCAAAATCTGCACATCCCATTTCTACAGGAAATGTAAAAGATTTCAACTAAGGTACTTATAACAATAGCATATATGCGGATCCTCAAGTTTATTCATTTATTTCAATTTTAAAGAAGTTTGGATTTACATAACGATTTCCATACTTATCGCAAATATCGTAATATATATGAGTTAAGTACTAACTCGTGTTAACATTTACTTAACTTTATTCTTAAGTTAATGATATATCCAAATTAGGATGAATGACATAAGCAAGAAAACCATATGAATATTTTATTGATGATATAAGGGCTTTTTTAACATTTCATATTTGTGTTTAACATCTCTTATCTTGTTCTGGACATTAACTTCCGTTTTAGCATGTAAAAGAATGTTTACTATAGCAATGTTACATTTTGATGTTGCAATGTGGAGTGGGGTATCCTGATCCTACAATGACAAAGTTACAAATGAGGGAAAATGTATTACCATTATAATTATACAATTCATACTATTCTGATACGTTCATCGTATTTAGTGGAAGTGAAGGACCGATATTACTATGACGGAAATCCACAGAAGACCTTCTCAGGACCAATATACAGTCAGAGATTGCCATCGCGGTAACTGTCAAGCAATTCATATTTCCTGTTAACGCCTCATAATTAGAATGTACTTGTGAATCATTCAAAAATAAACATAAAAGATACAATGTTACATTTAGTGCACTATATCCGCTTGCTGAGCGTCAACTCCCCCTTGCAGAGCTCTGTTGATATATTCTTTGTTTCTTACTTTTCGATGAAAAAAATTAGATTCCTTTTCAAATATTTATAGGTTTTGCTCACACTTTCTGGTGCCCTGGCCTCATCTTTGAAATTCAGGGCTACATGAATGTCCATTTTGACAGAGTATTATGCGTGCCGTAGTAATATGACACCAGTTACATTCGTATATTGAGCTTCAATGACCAGAAACAAGTTGCCGAACAAGAAATATGGTACACAACACGAGTGATTACTTAACAAATAGGTCTACATCCGATGTAACTTGTATAGCAAATGTTGTGTACATGATAGGCGAGCAGATTATATTTTAAACAAAATTAGTCTCATTAATTGCTGTTGAAGAACTTTTCTGATGAATAAACAATCATCGAGAAAAGTTACAACTTAAAACTCGAATTTCTGTTTTTCCCACTATAACAAACATGCAGGTGCTCAAGTTTATTATTTTTTTTAGAATATATAATGTTTGCGAATATATATGAATATCTTTCAGATCTCTTTCAAGGCCGTTTTTGAAAATTCAGATTGAGGTAAGGAATTCCTATCCCTTTCCAGGGTTAAAATCATAGATAAATGATAACATATCAGTGCGCGATCTTTGATATGATTCTTATTTCATTGTTTGATGTACATGTTATTTATATTATTTCTTTAGTAGGTACTCTGTGCATGTTCTTGTTGATTTGTGTCTTACAGCCTGGTCAGAAGTTTACTTAAGTTTCCATTAACATGTAATATGTTATTTATAGTAATTATCAAATAATGTTGATGTTGAATCTTTCGTAAGATAAGATGTTAGTACGACAGAACATACAGCTTATTAAAAACAAGGTTAAGAATGTAGTTAGCTTGGTTGTCAATTTTTAGTTGTTAAGTTACATTTGCAATGACATGCAATATTCCTGGAGATATTCGGAATTAGCGTAAACGTATATCATAGAGTAAATTTACAGTTGTAAGTCCACGCTTCTAAAATGCTAAGAAATGTTTCCTTGTGAAAAATCTCAATAAAATCAAAATTCAATTAAATAAGAATGTCTCTAAATCGACATCAGGGTTCGCGCTGCAAATCGCAATTTGCGATCTGTCATTCTGATATATGTCAGAGATACGTTTTTCAAATGGCCGCCATGGTTTTCATTACTTACATCAAATTATCGAGCTTATCACACAGATGTAATAGTCCATTTCCCTGTCTGCCGCGTGCAGTGGTGGTGGATAAAGTCGGTAGTACTTAATTAGTATCCGACATCAGTCATCCACTTATTAATTTCAATAAACATGATCAAAATGCAAATAAAATGAAAGATGCAAAAGTGGAATCTAAAGATTTTCCTGGTATCTTTCGGATGTAGATTTATTTCAATAACCGCTGGACATAATACTGTCACATGTTCTTTACGACGACGACTTCAGACAATTGATGAATTAACACTACTACTAAATATCAGTGCGCGATCTTTGATATGATTCTTATTTCATTGTTTGATGTACATGTTATTTATATTATTTCTTTAGTAGGCACCCTGTGCATGTTCTTGTTGATTTGTGTCGTACAGCCTGGTCAAATGTTTACTTATGTTTTCTTTAACATGTAATATGCTATTTTATAGTAATCATCAAATAGTGTTGATGTTTAACCTTCGTAAGATAAGATATAAGTACGACAGAACAAACAGACAAGGTTAAGAATGTAGATAGCGTGGTTGTCAATTTTTAGATTAAGTTACATTTGCAATCACATACACTATTCCTGGAGATGTTTGTAATAAGCGTAAACGTATATCATAGAGTAACATTACAATTGTAAGTCCACGCTTTTAAAATGCTAAGAAATATTTCCTTGTAAAATATTCTAAATGAAATCAAAATTCAATTAAATAAGAATGTCTGTAAATCGATATCAGGGTTCGCGCTGCAAATCGCAATTTGCGATCTTTCATTCTGATATACGTCAGAGATACGTTTTTAAAACGGCGCTATTGTTTTCATTAGTTACATCAAATTATCGAGCTTATCGCGCAGATGTAAAATATTCCATTTCCCTGTCTGCTGCGTGCCGTGGCGGTGGATAAAGTGGGTAGTACTTAATTAGTATCCGGTGTCAGTCATTAAATTATTAATTTCAATAAACATGATCAATATGCAAATAAAATGTAAGTTGCAAAAGTGGAATCTAAAGATTTTCCTGGTATCTTTCGGATGTAGATTTATTTTAATAACCGCTGGACATTATACTGTCACACGTTCTTTGCGACGACGACAATTGATGAATTAACACTCTACTACACGGAACTGGTGGCGAGGATGGTAGATGATTCGTGACGTGTATTCTATAGCCGACAGAGAAGTGGAATCTACACCCTATTGCCGACTTGAGTCAGATCTACGATGCGCACATACACGTTTTCATAGTGCTTAAATGTAAGGTTCTTTTCTAAGAAAATTTGTTTTAATACATTATCGATCACCTGCATTTGCCACTGATATACATTTTAAGTATCCAACCCTTCGTGTGTACATCAGGCAAAGACATTTCGGCCGTACAACAGACCCATATCAAGCATTCGCCCCTTTCTTGTTAACTTTTGGTCAGAATGGACAAACTTTCATACATTGAATTAACTTATGCCCTCCCCATTGGATTCAAGGGACAGTACAAAGATTTGTTTGTCTGTCTTGTTTTTTGTTTTGTTTTTTTTTTTTCTTTTTTGTCTTCTACTTCATTTTATTTTTTACTTTTTTTTCAGTTTGAATTTTTTTTTTTTTTTTTTTGGCTTTTTTTTTTTATTACTTTTTTTTCTGTTTTTTTTTTTTTTTTTGGTTATTTTTTTTGGTTATTTTTTTTTTTTTTGGTTTTTTTTTTTTTGGTTTTTTTTTTTTTGTTTTTGGGGTTTTCTTTTTTCTTGGTTTGTTTTCTTTTTGTGTTTGTTGATTTGGGTGTGTGTGTGCTGAGCGGTGGGGGTTAGAATAATGTGTCACGTGGTATACAGTAAACCATTTAACTGATACATATTGTGAAGTGAAATATTTGTCAAGATACAGGTTCCTGATCGTTTATCGTCCGAGTTGATTTGTTGTATTTGCAATTTGTTGTATTTTTGAAGAATAGCTTTAATTCGAATATTGTAGAATTTTTGCCAGTTTGATAACGGGGAATCTGATATTTTGTTTTCAAAAAAGAACCATTGTAAATATAAGGAATGACCGTCTTTTTATTTTGTAGTTTGATGGGGAATGAACTTGGGTGCTTCGCAGTTCACGTGATTTGTTTGTTTATCACCCAAGTTCATTCCCCATGAACCTAGAATAAAGACAGCCATTCCCTATGTTCACTATAGTCGTAAAGTACTCTTAGCTGTGCTGTTTTATGTAAGCGTCTATGGAAACAACCCCCTCTCCTTTTTTTCTTTAACCTAATACTTTGCGTCATGGTATGATCATATGTATCTTAGGACATCAATGGATAGGATAATGCATTTTGTAATGCAAGCCAATCCAGTGACTAATTAATACCACTAGTTAAATCAAGATTAACATCCAGGGTGATGTGGGAAGAAAGTACAATTCGGAACATACGTACTCGGGTCATAATAACCTTAACTGTTTGACCATACGGAAAGTCGACATTCTAGTTTAGTTTATGATATTAGTTATTTTGATATCAAGTCAAACCTATTTTCAACGAGTAGAAGAAATAGAGAGCCTGCCATCCCATCCAACAAACAGACGAAAAGCAAACAACTATTTGATATTATTATCCATCTGAAAATTGAATTATGCGATTTCAAATTAATACAAAGATATACTTCTCCGTCATATTTTACCGAGCGAATTATCTCGCACATTGGGGAAAATAAAAGGCGATGAGAGGGGGATTTCGGTCAGTTGATTGCGGTCGGAAGGTCGCTTCTGTCCTTCATATAAATCACCTCTTACTCTTCATTACAAGACAATAGCGCAAAATGACGCTCATAATTAGATTCGAGTTCAGTGTTACCTCACACATACAAATAATTTGTTTCATTATATTCAATTACATTATTATTTATATAGGTTGATAATTAAAAATCATCAATACATAAAGACAATTCCGAAATTTTATTAAAGGCTTGGTACTTCATTACAGTGCTGGAGATAGCATTCTTAATTTCACCATTGTGCATCGTAATTTATAAACTTGAAAATATAAGCTGCTATTGCGTGGGAAGGGGGCGGGTTGCGGCAAGGACGATCCAGGTTCGATTCCCGGCTAACCCCACTTTATTAACGATGTTGGTCACCTCCTGTTTCCATGTAAGATGTTCAAAATGTAATATGCATCATTTTTAACTCGCATCATCGTCGGGATTCATCAGTGATCGCCGTCTTGAACTCTCCAATACAGCAAAGACAGGTGCGTACTTGAAAAAATATTGTTGATATGTAGTTGAACATAACTTTAAATACCTGGTGACAACCACGATATTAGATTACCGCCGTGTTTTCCAGCAAAAATAGTCGTCCCCAAGAAGACCACCTCTTTTTGACAAAATTTGTCTGGTCAAATTTAAGTTTCGCAGGCTGTATTTCGGCAATTATGGGGTCTGGGACAATGACATTTTGTGGTCTTGTAGATAATTTATTTGTAAAATGATGAACATTCTGTGCTTTTCTTGTTTTTATTTCCAGAGCGTTTTGTCCGACGGTGTCAAAATAAGTTCATCAAATGACGTTACTCTTGGCGTAGTTATACATTTGCGTAAAGTCCCCACTAGACTACATGTGTAAATTATCAATTATTTTACGTTTCAACACACATCATATTTTTACGTATAGTATAGATTTCGCTAAAACTGTACTCCAACCTCCTACTTCGACCAAAAGTTGTCATGTATTAATGTAAGTACCTCTTAGCGGTTTTATATGTTTTTATGTATCCGATTAGTAGATAGCAAAATATACTCTCCACATTTAATCGGAAACATAGTTTCACTGAAATAAATTTGATATTTTTATGTCCGGATTCTTTTGTAATTCTATTATCCTTTTTATTATATTAATATAGGCATACATATTTTAAAAGAAAATTGATTTTTTCCCTGCACAATACAATTAAAGAAACAGGAAAGAGGGGGGGGGGGGAGAAAACCAAATAAAAAACTGAAAATCGAACACAGACCTATAGATCTTATTTGCTATTGGGTTATTATTCTATTTTAATTTTATTTATTATTTTTAGGTGGAGTGGAGAAGGACATTAGTCGTATTGCACATTAAATACTAGATTGAAAGAAAGGGCTAGGAAGGATTCTTTTTCTCTGATTCGTTGCAATTCGTTACAATTCGTGATCTGTTTGACTGTATAGATATATGTGGACACATATTTACTTACTGGGATAGATAGGCTCTTTCATTTGATGGTGTATTTTCAAGTATTACATACGATTTTATGACGTCATTATATTTTGCAGGTCAACGTTTGTAGATATACTTGTAAGCAGATGTGGCAAATTAATGCAATTAAAGTTATAAATACTATAAGAACAACCCCCCCCCCCTCTTTCCTGTTTCTTTAATTTTATTGTGCAGGGAAAAAATCAATTTTCTTTTAAATTTTGTTTGCCCCCCCCCCCCCCCCCCCAGAAAACAAAAATCAAAAAACCAAAAAACAAACAAACAAACAAACCAGAAAAGTGCTGATGAAGTTGTATGACACAATTCACCATAGACATGCATGCTTATACACGATAAAAGTAAGCTATACACGGAAATAACAAGTTACCAAAAACAAAAAACTAAGATGAAAAAACATGTCAAACCACAATGAAAGTTATACCATAGTGAGTTTTGATAGAAAGTGATGCAAAAATATTAAGACAGAGTTTAAAACATAGAAGAAAAAAAAAATCCGCAGTACAAAAAAAAACAAAAAAGATTTATATTGTATTTTCTTGTTCCTTTAATTGAATAGTTCAATTTATGTGATTTCGTCTGCTGTCCTCGTCAAGCCACTTTTTGTTCACGGTCCCAGAAAAAATAGTTAATAGAAGAATAAGGGGGGGGGGGGTATATTTAATCAAATGTATGAAACAGTTTGCCTCGGACCTATGTATTTGAAGGGTGGAATTGTTGTAATGTTATGCCTCTCCCTATATTAATGCATTGTAGAATGTATGCGTGTATAAACTTATATTAACACGTATCATAATCAAATCCTTGATTTACGTTATAATGAAGAACAGTATGATGCAATAAAACGGTAAATACTTTTCTCTTTTATTTCCTATAAACAATATATTTATCATGCTCTTCAAATATAACAAAATGTTTTGTTTGAAATACTTATTTGACTTACGTTGTCCATTGCATTTATATCGGCTTTAGCATCTAAAAGGATCCTCACTGTATCTCTGTGTCCCCGCATTGCTGCATCATGAAGTGGGGTTCTCTTAGACTTAGAATGATTCTAGTGTACTATGCAGTGGCGGATCCAGAATTTTTGAAAAAGGGAAGGGGGGGGGGGGCACATGCTTATAGGCTAAACTACTCGGTCATTTTTGGTGCCAAATCTGGATTATTACATGTAAATACGTGACCCGGACCCTCCTCTAAATCCGCCACCGTTATGTTTAAAGGTGAAGTGAAACATAGTCTAATATACGCTTTTGATGTAATACTATTTTCAAATATCAATATATGAACAAAAACAAATATTAAGCACACTCCTATGTCCGTCTTACACTTCCTATACCTTTCATAACGATATGCTGATGCACTGATGCAGTGCATTGTTTATCAATATCAGAATGGATTTCTGTCTCGATAGCGAATTGCATCTGGATGACAGAGTTAAACAAAAAGAGTTTCAATCGTACATGTACGAACGAGAGCCGGCAGTCTGGTGAGATTCGAATGCCAGTACTGACTCCGAATCGGACAGCGATATCGATGGCGATGATCATAATGTAAATTCGGACTTCGAATATAATGACGACAGGTTTGGCGAAGAAGCGTTAAGTCCTGATACATGGTTATAGTTCATATTTCTTGTATTCGTCATCTTTATGTCATAAATTAACTTATGACATAACGGTATTTCACTGCATAAACAGCAAATTAAACATGTGATAAATATCGATGTCATTATTGCTGAAATTTTCGTCATGACATTGATGAAAGCATAGTAACGTCAGTGTACCCCCTTCTGTGAAAAAAAGGGAGGGGGCTCCACCGGGAAATTTAAAATTATGAATAAAATTGTGCAAGCTGATCATTTTTGAGTCCTTTTCAAATAATGACACAAAGATTTTTTTTCTGTCTGCTGAAGAACAAAACAAAAAAATCCTATCTGTTTTGTCACTTTATTTCTTAATTATTAAATTTGATATTGTGCTAGAATTGCATTTATTTCACATAGTTCTTTTAAAGTAAATTTATAATATCAGAATAAATACGTGTACATAGTTGTACTAATACTGCATATAGTTGATTTCTAAAATCTATCTTGATCGAATGTTATAGCATGTATATTGATTTAAATAATAATTGAACTTTGAACAAACATTTCATTATTTTATGAAAGGAATGAAATAAAAGATCAAATGAAAAAGCTCTGTTCTATACATATTCACAACAGATCTGACATTCTGATTTTACTGTCATCTGAACAAGAGCTACCTGTATGTGTATAAATGTCTCTGTCTTAACTCTAGCCACTGTTCAGCTCTTTCATATCAGTGCTGAGTGAAATCTGAACTTTCATGATCAGCATCATGGCCATAAGACGGGACAGACTGAGATGTAGCATTCTAACCATTATGGTCATCTGAGATTTCAACTCCATCATGTTAAACTTTTTCACCTCTATTTATATTTCTGATTTTTTTTTTCTCACTGGGCACCCTATGCCCTTCTGCTGTACCCTGTTGTGTAAAAGAATTAAAGTCCTTGCTTTGGGTGTTAGTCTACGGGTAATTAGTGAGTATAATGCGTACGTTTGTCATAATTTCTTACGTCGATTTTCGTGTGTGCACATTATACATGGAAACTACAAATATAACAATTGTTCCCCAAGAATCCATACGTAATGTTAATCTGAACATGACCGCCAAAATGCCAGCATTTACGAAATCACAGCAGAATTGGTTGTGGATATACTAAGCTATACTTCGTCCTCGCACATTGTATGTCTTATCTTTCGGATGACCTATGTAGTGATGTGTTTACTAGTATTTTACATGTTCAATTAAAAAGTACGCTGAAGGAGAGTTCGATGTTAAATAAGACGGTCATAAAAATCATCGCTAATTAGTCCATTGTATACCTTTCACCTACACAGTTCGGTGCAATCCACAGTTAGATACCTGCTGAAGCCGGCATGATCTACTGGTATTGCGCTCGCCTCCTAATCTGGAGGCCGGGGTTCAAGTCCCGTTCTGGTCAAGGCCATGCCGGCGTTCTGTCTTTCGGATGAGACAGTAAAAATCGAGCCCCCCTGTCTTCGTATGCATGGCAAGTTAAAGATCCCTCGCTGCTTCGGGTGGGTCCATTGCTACGGTCAAAATTTGTATGCCACGCATCAGGCAGATGCCGTCACCGTATACGTGAATTATTCGTGGTGTGTCGTTAAACAAAATTCAATGAATCAATCATAGACACCCGCTGTGCTCAAATTGGTATAAATGTCAGCTTCTAACAATGCCTGATCAACTGACCGCTAAGTGTTGTACACACACATCAGACGGACAGGAACATGGAGCATATCTCTAAATTTAATGAAGATAAAATTTAATTTGTTTCAGACTTACGGCAACCGTATTATCATAATTATGAGTACCGGCAAATTTAATCCTATAAATGACATACCCAAATGGATATCCGATAAATTTTGTATAAAAATATAAGGAATTTTGTCCAGTTTGTATTAATTGCTATATGAAAAACGTAAAGTGCCGGATAATTCACGCTACTGTACATCAACAATAGGGATGATAGCTTTTTATGTATTTTTAAAATGCGTATTATACGCGGGAAGAAGGCTTTTCCTTGGATATTTTTTTCCGATTTTGGCGATACGCATTGTATATACATGGGTATTTGCGGTACATACGGCCACAGTCGAATCTAAATCGGCATAACATTTGCTGTCTTGATTCTTTTAACACTGATCATTTATTATTATTATTTATGGAATTTAATAACGTCGACACAAACACTGAAACAATATATCCAATATGTTATGCCGAATACTTTATGGCATTGGGAATGGAGAGAGATGCTATACTGCATGATCTTACATGTGCCATGCCTAATTACTAGGGTTTTAAGAACTGTGTAAGAGCCACCGTAAATGAACAATTATGGCTTTGCTACATTATTTTTATTGTTATAATGAAACGAAAATCAACACAGAGTATGATATGATAAAATCAGAACATGTTGATATGTTATAATTTGGTCCACTAGGTGCGTATGAATTACAATAGGTATATGTATTTCTTCTCGAGCGGAAAATGTCACAAATGACCATGATAATTATAATAATAGTAATGATTAGTTTTGTGGAAAATCTAGCCCCGACATCCGGGTACACGCATCTATGGAAACCGTTTACGATGCTGGATTTAACGATATATTTTGAAGTGAAATGTGACTTTTCTGTGATTTTCAAAAGATTATTGTATCGCTTCCACTGGATTAAATGGAATTTATCGCTTCAAAAAGTTTGTCTTTAAAAGGAACATACATTAAATATCACACCAATGACACTTTAGACTGGTTTATTGAAACAAATTAGGGGATGAAGTTCTGAAGCTGGAATCTCCAGTTTAACTTTAAATAGGCAGGGGTAAGTTAGCTATTTCAGTATTTGCTTTTTATTTCTTTAGCCTCTTTAGGCATATAAGCTGTAAAGGCAAGTGTTGTAAGTAGTTGAATCCCAGATTGCGGCACAACAAACCACATTTCATATCTTTCGCGTGTTACTACATCGTTTGTTTACAATCCGTGACGCCTGTGACGTCACAGGAAAAGGGACATAATTCATGGACAATTTTTATGATTGATAGATAATGACATATTTCATGTCTAAAAATATACTCTTTATGAATGTTTGTTTTCCGTATTTTACTCGACATTATTTTTTATATATTTTAACCATGCTAAAACAAAATATTAATGATCTTTCTGTGTTTTATGTTTCACTTCACCTTTAAAAGTCTTGATTGCTAGTGTATGTGTTTGTTCTTTATCATATCTATATGACCGGAATACGTTGATAATTACGCGAATGTAGTTCGTTTATCGCTTCACGAATATTTTGATAAAAATGAATTGAGATTATTATAATTGAACATGACACTGCAGTACTTTATAATGTTCCCTTTAACTGCAGCCAGTCATTCGTTTATATTGGTTAGGCGTACATGTGGCTCTTGCATAAATGTGGATGTAGCATATATACATTGATATAAACGTCAGTAATAGTAAGAACTTCAATTTTTCACTAAGTATATTTCTTTGTATATTTGTATGGTGGATCCGTAATTTATACAGAATTTCCGGTGACGGACTTTAATTGCGCAACATCAGACTTTCACCCTAATGCAAGTGGTCAAGTTAACAAAATCATAGATATTTTGAGTGTTCCGAAAATAGTTCATCTCTTACAGCGACGACCTTAGCATTAAAGAAACTAATTTAGATATTACGGAGACTGTGTCTAAACTACCTGGAAACTGTATACGTAATGACAATAAACGAAAATAACCCACATTTCTACCAAAAAAAAAAAAAAAAAAAAAAATCATCAAATAATGCAAAAATAAACATGCATCAATCATTAACTTATCTATTTCTATTGAATCTGAACTCGATGAAATGACACATGTAGAGATATATACTAACTATCCATAACTCTGAATATGAAAGATTCATCTTTGAAATTTATCTGTATCTGTAGCCAAGGTAAGCTAATGGCATGGATCAATAAACACATTTTTGAGGATATAAGCATAAAAATTTACACTTGGCAGTCTTTCTTTCAGCAACTTCATCTCGTTGTACATTGCGTTTTTTTAAATGATTCAATATTATCCATTAAAACATTGATATGTAATGATAATGAATTGTCCATCTCTCTAATTTTGGAGCATATGTGGAGCATATTGGGGTATGTTTATCATTTTGTTAATTTGTTTTAATATTTAGTATTATTTAAACGTATATTTGTGTTTAATCAATGACATTAGCTAATATATTTCTGTTTCGTCTTATCTAGGATATTCTCGAATACAATACATAAAAGACTAGAAGTCAACGCGAGGTGAATCAGTTTCTATTCACCACTAATTCTATAGATAAACCCAGCAAAGGTAATGTGAGAATGACTCTACTGGTTTATGTATATAATCAGAGAAAAATGGTAACGATTAACTGCAGTCTAATTGTGATAAAAATCATGCAATCGTCCATAAGTATATGGGTTCATATCGCAATTCATGCGTATGTTGTTATTTTGTGTTTATTTTAGCAAATGTACTCAAATTCAAGGGTGCACTTAGGGAAATCTTTGATTACGAATATGTCAAGTCTTTATGGTCTATTTCTATTTTGATACAATACAGTGATATCCAGTCCTAACAATATTGTTAACGAGAAGTTTGCTTTCCTCGTACACTCAGGACCGCTATGCACAAGCGTCTGGTTTTCGAGATAGCGTAAACGTGCTTGACTGCCCCATTAACACGCTTGACAGTCTCGTTCGCTTACTTTCAACTTACAATTTACATTAACGTGTATATATAGAAGAATTCAAAGGAGGATCTGTACTGTATATCTAAATATAAGAATAAAACTTTTCTTTTTTATGGGATGAATTTTACAAATATTGAACGCAGTTTCCGAACATTGAATGTCATGAATTTTATTCTTATTTTACAACAACAACGATAAAAAAAAAAAAAGAAATAATAATAATAATAATAATAGTTTTAAAATTGAAAATGATAATGATAAAAATTATAATGTCCATAGATGAATAATATAGTTACATTACTAATAATTACAAAGAAATAGATAGATATATAAATTAATTAAAAATAAATATATGTTAATGAATAACAAGAAATGGATAAAATAATTTAAAATAAATAAATAAAATAAAATTTTAAAAGGGACTATGGTAGTTTCTATATTGCGTAAACTGACGATTTTTTTTTTTTTTTTTTTTGGTTTTTTTTTTTTTTGTTTTTCAGAAATACCTTATTGCATGTCTACGCGGCAATGCCCTATCTTATATTACATTCGAAACCTTTAATTCAGGATTTCATTTTGATATAACATTATATACACATACAATATGTTATGTCGATACTGTCGGTGATTTAATTGTATTCATTAAATTTCCTCCAACCTTACCATGCAATCATACGATATGACCAATCGCACGCAGGAATAAGTTAACGCAAATTTCCTTCCAAGTTATCACAAGGAACGCACGTGCGTCCGGTTGAGCAGACCTGTCCGTGTGCAGAACAAATCCTCGTGACCGCTTTTCGCATTAACGTGTATATTATGTGAGGACTGCTCCCATCTGTGTCTAGAAGTCTCATTTATAGGTAACAGTATGCTGTTAGAATTTAACTGGTGCAGGCAGAATTTAGGGTTTAGGAACCGTGTCCTTTATCACACCAATTGCAAACAGATGTGATCATGTTTTCTTCTTTTGGCATATATTTGTATTACTCGTTTTGAAATAAAGATATAACCATTCATATTATTACTAACTCTGTAGTTCATTATTGTCCAACCAGCTGTATAATTAATGCCAAGTGTTTAACAAGACCCGGACGTGGAGGTATTACAATTAATCAGGTAACACATCGTGCCAAATACTTAAAACAAAACAAAAGAAAACCTAAACCACTCCAGCAGATGCAATATTTACAATGTTGGTTTTCGTTAAGGGATACTAAACTATGCATGGATCATACAAAAGACAAAATAGATGTAATATTCTTTTGTTACGGATTTATATTATTCGTTCACGAAAACGTAAACGAATCATCTGAGCCACGTTTACGTAATCACATACCTGTAGCAGAATCAGACATATGTATGATTCAGATTACATATAAGCAAACCAGCAGATTTAACACAAGTTGAGGAACTATGTGTGTGGATCCTTCAGATGCAGATTGCAGGTAAGTAATTACATGTACTTTCGTTTGTTTGCTTAATATTAATGTTTGATATTTTCTCCATTTACGTCGAAATGTGTAGAATCCTGCTGTCCAATCCGTTTATCAAATTTCCAAGATTACGCAATGTAGGGAATTGTGCAAGGAAAAGGAAGAAAAACGCCTGTCGTGTTTAATACGATTTGTAGATGTCTTACCGTCTATTGGTCTATTGCTTCTTACAAGAAGAGTGTTAATGAATGCTACTGGGACATACAATTATCTACGGGAAAATAGATTTAAACTTTCTGATCAGGGTTTTATCAGTTCATTTGCTGAAGACAGATACAAGCGAAAATCATTGTATCATTTTGATACTCAGAACGCTCAAAATCAAACTCCAATAATCACCAATACTTACATGTTTGTATTCAATTCAATGTTTAATACTATGAAAGACTTTTCGCGCAATTAAAAACAAATGTGCCATTGGGTAGAAACTTTTGTGCTGTCTTGGATTTTTTTTTTTACATTTGTATAAAGCTTTGCTTAAAAGATTCTAAATGGTCCTCCAAAGGGAAGTCCGTTATATTACATCAACACACTCCGCTAGTCCTCTACTCTATTTTAAAGTTACGGGAATGTGTAATATTTGGAAGGACTTAAGTATATGGTATTCTTAGACACATAAATGCATTCAAACGAATAAGAAAGAATGAACTCAAATCGGAAAAGTGTGTTCAGAACCGAGAATAAAGAGCACATATGATTTGTTATGAGAAAAAGTACGTAAGCAAGCCCATCCAACAACAGGAACTTGCCATCAAACACACAAATCGTTGGAGAAATTAGAGGATTTCTTGGAATGAACAGTTACTACAGAAAATATGTACCAAACTTTCCTAAGATGGCAGTACCTGCCATTGATTTGACTATGACAATACGCAAAATTAAAATGGATTGACGAATGCAACCAGGTTGTCCAAAATGGTTAAAAACAAGTTATTAAAATATGCATCATTGTTTTTTTTTTTATTTTTTACTAAATATTTCTTTAGTATTTGGTTTAGCGAAAAGACATATCAGTGCCATAATGCAACTTAATTTAACCAGTCCATGTATATATCTTCCGGGATTCTATGGAAGATTTGCAATGGATGTAACGTGTTTTTAGGAGACGCTCACGCTTTCTAAACATCTTCACTAATTCTATGTAGATTTTCAATTGTTCTCGCATTAACACATTTGCCGTGTTTTAATTAGACATTCAGTAGTAGCCTTACTCTTTAATTTATAAGTTAATGAAGTTAATGAACTTTATCAGAATGATGAAAATTAAGATGAAGAAGCATGTCAAATCACAATAAAAGTTATACCATATTGCGTTTTAATAGAAAGTGATGCAAAAATATTAAGACAGAGTTTGAAACATAGAAAAAAAAATCCGCAGTATAATAAAAATAAGATTTATATTGTATTTTCCTGGTCCTTTTAATAAAGTGTGTGACGGCGTCTACTGTCCTTGTCCGTGTCAAGCTCTTTTTTGTTCACGGTCCCAGAAAAAAAAAAAAAAAAACAGTTAACAATGGAATAAGGAGGGCGTAACATCTAATCAAATGTATGAAACAATTTCTATCGAACCTAAGTATATATAGGGTAGACTTGTTGTAATGTTATGCCTCTCCCTATATTAACGCATCGAATGTATGCGTGTATAAACTTGTATTTTACACGTATTATAATCAATTCGTTGATTTACGTAAAAATGAAGAACAGCATGATCCAATAAAACGGTAGACAACTTTCTTTTTTTTCCATAATCAATATATTCATCATGATTTTCAAGTATAACAAAATATTTTGTTTGAAATAGTCATTTGACTTACCGAGGTCTTTGCATTTATATCGGCTTTAGCATCTATAAGGATCCTTACTGTCTCACTGTGTCCCCACCTTGCTGCCTCATGAAGTGGAGTAGTCTGAAGCTGCAAAGACACAAGTATTATATGACAGAGACTAAAACGATTCTTATATACTATGGAGTGGTGGATCCAGAATTTTTGAAAAGGGGGGTGGGGGAGCACATGTGTTTTGGTGCCAAATCTGGATTATTACATGTAAATATTGTGCCCGGACCCTCCTCTTAATCCGCCACTCTTATGTTTAATTGTATAAGGGTCAAGAAATAAGAGGAGTTACCGGCTCAGTTATGTGGCAGAAGTCACCATGGAGCTATACAATACATGAATATAAATAATATAATAGAACATTTAACACATTACAAAAATATTTGATTGTAGTGCAATTACGATACCGACTTCGGACGGTCATTTAATTTGACAAAAGCCAAACAAATGGTGTGGTTAACCGGTTTACGGGCCCACCTTCCCACTCACCGTAACAGCAGTACAATCAAAAGACGTACATTAAAAAATTTATAAATAATCCTCCATGTCAAGAACAAGGGTCAACAGGTATCGCATATTGAGAGGTCATAAAAATATAAACACGTAAGGTATTGTAAAAAACATAATGGTATAAAAATATATGCGACATCAACATGATAAACCGTGCCCTGCTAGTCTGAAAGCGAGCTAAGACCCTAGATCTGTAGGAGTCCCGACTAACATGTCTCCTCTGAAAGAGGTTTGGACAAGGCCCGTCATATAGTCCCCACCGCCCTGTTAGCGTGCAACGTTCAAGTAAAAGTCTGCATAAGGCTGTAGAGGGGCCAAATACAAGACCTATAGTCTTTTTGATGATCTCAATATCATATTGTCTATTTAGGAGACGTTTGACTATTTTATTACATGATAAAATAACGTTACCGGAGCCTTTTACTTTCCTTAGTTTATATACGAGATCACCGTAAAAATTAGGATGGGAAATTCCATTGGATGCATACTGTTGAAAAGAAATATTTCCAAATTTAGATAGAAGTTCTGAATAAGATCTGAAGAATTTGCCGAATGTTTTTCTTAGCTTGTGATATCTGTAACCCTGAGTTAAAAGTTTAGTAGTAATTTGTAAATTTCGTTTATGAAAGTCCAAAACATCGGTGCAGCCTCTGACAAATCGAACTAATTGAGATATATAGATACCATATGATGGGAGTCGAGGGACATCGCCATCCAAGTAAGGGAAATTTACAATAGGAAATCCAAAATCCTCACGTTTATCATAAATATTAGTATATATTAGGTTGTTGATAATTTTGATGTTTAAATCTAAGAAAGGTGTAGATTTATCTCAAGTATTAGCTTTATTCAATGTGAGCTCTGGTGGATATATTTCTGATATAAATTGTTCGAATTCAGGGTTGTCGATAACCAAAATGTCATCCAGATATCTGCAAGTATTATTAAATTTGTCAATGAGGTCAAAACGTTTTGATTTTTGAATAGAAACCATAAAATCCCTCTCATAACAATAAAGAAATAAATCTGCTATCAGAGGCGCGCAGTTAGTACCCATAGGAATCCCAACTATTTGTTGATATATCTTGCCATCAAATTGCACAAAAATATTATTCATGAGAAAATCTAGTGCTTTACATAATTCCTTGCAAGTCCAGTATTTATATGAAGTATATTGTTTGTTGGAAAAGAATCCAGAGTTATTGGAAGTACATATGTACGTTTTAGATTCTCTGTGAAAACACCATTGTATAAGAGACAGCAACTTGCTTTTAATCAAATCATGAGGCAGAGATGTATAAAGTGTAGAAAAATCAAATGTAGAAATTTGAGTCGCTTTGGAATTTAGCGAAAGAAGTTTGTCTATAACTTCATGAGAATTTTTAATCGACCAAAAGTAATTGATGTTACTATTATGAAATGCCACATCACAGTATTTGATAATATGATCTTTTATAGCAGTTAGAGCAGACGTAATATGTTTCGATAGTACCGTAGTAGAGCAGTGGCTAGAATTAGATATGAAACGTGATTTATATGGACTTTTATGTAGTTTACGGAGCCAATGCATGGTTGGTAGATCAGATTTATCAGTTTTAATTTTGAAATCGGACATGGTCATGAGGTGATCGTGCAAAGTGCTCTCTTTGAGGTAGGGCTTTCCACATATGTATGAGTGGAGTTTAATTCGTTTTTAAGTACTTCAATATAATATAGTTTTCAAACAACTATTATGTTATTACCTGCGTTATCAGCGGGAACAAAGACATATTTAGCATGTAAGTCAGCTATCTTCCTTTTAATAGAATTTGTCGTCAATGGATTAGGCTGTTGAAATAAATGAGGATTTTCCGTAAAGTTCTTAATACGCATATCGACAATTCTTAAAATCTCGAATTTCCAATCATTAAGAGCATGAACCTTTACCTGTTCTTTTTTACACCAACGTGTACAATATGTAGTTAAAGCATCTTCTATAACGTCACGGCATTTATTTAAATCTATCCTGGACGGTAACCTATATTTAGGTCCTTTTCCAAAAAGGGTGCGCAATTTCTTGTCCGAAATACAGTTTAGGTCACCAGTAATAACATGACCTGCCGGTTTATATACATATTTAGAATTTTCACAAAAACATGACGAAGGAATAGAGTCTGAAACATCAGGGTTAGATGTAACTTTATTATAATTTAAAATAAGATTTCTTATAGGCTTTTTGTACTGGTAACAAATAAGTGGAGGTTCTAAATTCTCAAAATATTGGGGGATTTTAGATGTGACTCTATGATCACGGAAAATATTAGAAATGTTAAGTAGATCAAAGCCTTTATTAATAAATTTAATTTTGAGAAATTGCTGCTTGGGTGGAAGAGACAGTATACGAGGAAAGAGTTTATTATATGAAAATAAAATAATCAAATTGAGTTTATATCAATCAGAATTGTGTAAACTTCGAAGATCAGCTTCGTCCAGGATAGGTTTCAATTTATTTACCGGAATAGAGGATAGTGCATGCAAAAGTTCATGACGGCCATTATTTTTTTGCGATAAATAGAAGATCGTTTAATGACCTATAATACAAAACTAATAGTCTTATCGATGATCTTAAGGTCATATTGTTAATGTAGAAGGGGTTTGAGAATTTTGCATCCAAAAAAAAAAAATGAAGTTATCAAAATATCTGACTGTCCGTGGTGCGTAGGCTAGGTCACCCTAGATATTGGGATGACACATTCCTCGAGACATTAATTGCTAAACACTAAGACTTTCGAATTTAGATGTCAGTTATGAATATGATCTGTAAAATTTTCCGATAGTTCTAAGTTTAAGGTACCTATATCCTCGCGTAAACAATTTCAAAGTTATTTGCAATTTTTTGTGTGAATTTCTAAAACGTTGGTGCAAGCTCTAGCGAACTAAACCAACTGATAAATATAAACACCATACCGTGGTAGTGTTGGTACATCGCCATCCAAATAAGATATATGTTTAGAAGAATGTATGGTACATATATAATTTCAAGCTCAGAGTTATTCATTACGAAAATGTGTGTGTGTGTGTGTGTGTGTGTGTGTGTGTGTGTGTGTGTGTGTGTGTGTGTGTGTGTGTGTGTGTGTGTGTGTGTGTGTGTGTGTGTGTGTCTGAACGCTAGCGAACCTTACCAATTGATAACTATAAATACCATATGATGGGAGTCTCGGTACATCGCCGTCCAAAAAGGGAAACTTAATATAGGAAATATAAAGTCGTCATGATTATAATATATGTATTTATATATGTATAGGTATTGTTATAAATAATTGTAATACTTCAATCCAAAAAAAGTTGTTTCTTTATCAATTAATGTTGAGATGAACGTATTCTACAAATATGCTTTTCAAACTCTTGGTTCTCCATTACCAAAAAGTCATTTATATATCTAAAGAGGTGGCACGAACATATCAATCAGGCCGTAACGTTTGGATTTTTAATATACTGCGTAAAATCTCTCTCATAATAAAAAAATTAAAACTGCGACAAGAGGAGCACACCTATGATAAGTCAGCAAGGGACTGTACAATAGAGTAAAAAAAAAAACAACAACAAAAACAAACAAACAAAAAACAACACCCCACCAAAAAAATAATAATAAAAAAAAAAAAAATACAAAAAGAATAAAAACCCATAAGGGCATAACAAAAATGGTCCATTATCGTGCATTTACGACACCGGCTTTGAATAACCGTAAGCAGTGGTTCCATATGAATTATAGGGCCCAATATCCCGTCCTCACCTGCCTATGGAGTTTTTTATATCTCAACTTATAAGGTACGCAAGAGCCTGTTCTCTATACGACGGTTTTATTATAAGGCCCAAACGAATAGCCACTAAGTTACTCTTGCAGGGATATGTTAAAGAACGTCTGAAATCGTCACTGAGGAAGTTCTACGGTCGCTATGGAGATCTTGTACGAAAATAGGGTGTGCCTTTTTCTAGAATGTTTGATAATATTCTGGAATGCGACTAAATGACCTGTTCAGTGAAGACCAAATATGACTTTGTATACCAGTTTTGTACTTTCGTATGTACAATTAGGAATCCAAAACTCTTGATTTTCACAAGAACTGCTGTGACGGGTGATGCATGCAAACAGGAGACGCTTACTCTTCCCGGGCACCTGGTCTCACCTCGGAATTTTTCAGTATTTCGGGGTTCACAAGTATCTTTTTGAAACTTACACGATTTTGTATCTGTCCTTGGACTTTGAGAATGATTAACGGTTTGGTACTTCTTCGATATTGATTATAGTGTCACAATTACTTACCTTGCTTGAACATGAAATTTTGATAAACGGAATATTCCGGCGGGCACGATTCTACGCCTTTTGGAGTTAAACATATATAGAAATTAAGCAAACGATCGACAATAATAACTTACCCCAATCTGTCGTCTGAAGACTACACACAATTTTAAGCCCTACCTGTGAAAAATATGCCGTTTCTTTGAATATAGTCTGAATCATCCACACGTTTGCGTACTAATATCTCGGTAGCAGAATCAAACATAAGGATTATTATTTATTATTTTTGGTATCTGATTTATGACATAACAGAGAAATCTTGATATCAACTTTTCCATACAACATCTGAATGATACATGGGAAATTACTGTTTTATCATTTATATACATTTTAGATTCTAATCGAATTCAATTATTGAAGCAAAGACTACATTGTCCCAGACGATGTCAGTGACGTGTAGGGATATTCAGTATAACATTCTATCTTTGTGACTTCTAAATTCCACTCAAAATTAAAGATACCTAGGGGTTAAACATCATTGACACAGATTCTCAGTGGCATATACTGCAGCAGGAAGAACTGGCAAGTAAATAGAAGAAAAAAAAAAAAAAAGCAACGCGTTCATCCTACGTATCTGCTTTATGTAGAAATATATACCGTGGTATAAACGTTCAAGCGAGTAAAGATGTTCTCAAGCTCTATTTTTATGTATTTGCAGTAGGAGTGTTAACAGCATCGTAATTATTTGTTGTGTTGAATGTTTTTCTTATGATTTAATGGATCTACCAACATATACAATGCCAGTGTAGCACTACCAGTGATGCACTACAGTGGTCATTCACTGAAACCTAGACGTTTGTGGCTGGGAAATTAATAATCGATTATTTAACTAAATAACGAATTTTTACGAACAATTAAATTCTATATAAAGGATTAAGATACTTTTTTCATGAAAAATAGTTGAAACAACTTATTGTGCATATAAATTAGCAGTCACAGCTCGTTCAAATATAAATCTGAATGTATTCTTTTGGATGATGTTTACGTACAATTCAATGACATAACGTATCAACAGATTATTGTGATTCCTATGGGCACTATATGCGCTCCCCATATAGCAGATTTATTTTTATACTGTTATGAGAGAGACTTTAGGTATTACATTCAAACCTCTAAACGTTTCGACCTTATCGATAAGTTCAATGCCAGCTCTAGATATCTTGATAATGTTTTACTTATAGATAATCCTGCGTTTGAAAATTATATCATTGAAATTTACCTATGTGAACTTCAAGTAAACAGAGCCAATACTTCCGACCAGGAAACCTTTTTTTTTTTAATTTAAATATTAAATTTATTAATAACAATATTCATACCAACATATATGATAAACGCGCCGGCTTTGAATTTCTTATTGTAAATTTCCTTTATCTGGATACTGATGTCCCCAGATCTTATCGTATGGTATATATATTAGTCAATTGGTTCGGTTCACTGGAGCCTGCACTAACGTTTTGGATGTTCACGCAAAACATTTTCAGATTATTTTTAAACTTCTTACTCGGGGTTATAGATATCATAAACATCGAAAAACTGGTAAATTTTATAGATTTTATTCAGACATTTTATCTAAATTGGGAATGGTTACTTTTCAACAATATGTATCCAGAGGAATTTCCCATCACAATTTCTACGGTGCTCTAGTGTAAAAACTAAGGAGGGTCAAAGGTTCCAATAATTTCGTATCGATGGGTTCTTAAATTATTAAACGCCTTCGACATCGACAGTATGACGCCAGGATCATTGCTAAAACCATAGGTCTTGTATTGGATCCCAAACAACCGAAGGCAGACTTTTACTTGAGCGTTCCACGCTAACTAACATATCATTATATATATTTTTCGTGTGTAATAATTTTTATGACCTCTCTTATTGAGAGACCTATTAAAACCTTGTTCGCCATATGGAGGGAATTTTTAAATGTGTGTCCTTTGATTGTGCGGCTATTACGATGGATGGGAACGTGGGCGCCCGTAAACCGGTTAACCACACCGATTAGGTGAGGTTTCTTTCGTCATTATACCGCCTGAAGTCGCTTTTGTTGATAGATTGATTGATTTTCTTTAACGTCACACCACGAATATTTCACGTATATTGTGACGGCATCTGCCTGATGCGGGGCATACAAATTTTGAACTTTGCAACGGACCCACCTGAAGCAGTAAGGGATCTTTAACGTGCCATGCATACCACGACACGTGGCCTCGGTTTTTTGCTGTCTCATCCGAAAGACAGGACACAGGCATGACCAGAGTGGGACTCGAACCCCGGCCTCACGATCTGGAGTCCAACGGGATACCACTAGGCTACGCCGGCTTAGTCGCTTTCGTAACTGCAACACAATCAAATATTTTTGTAATGTCGTTCCGTTTTGATTCTACTTTTATCATTTTTTGTCTGTAGGTCCGCGGGATTGCTGTCATACAGCTTTGTCAGATGTTTTCTGTATTTTGTAAATAAAGATGTTATCCGTTTATCAAAACGGCAAATTGTATAAAGGGGAAATTCGTACAGGGATTGTAAAATATCTTAAAGGTTGTATGAAGGATAAAAAATAATGTGATGATGACACGGGCACGAGCCGAGCACCCACTCCAATGGGCTACACCGGATTCAGAAGAAAATAGTGTAGTCTACTCTAGACTCGGTGGATGAACTGTCCAATAATTGTCAAGAATGTAATCATTCAGTTAACTTTACAATTATTATTATTATTATTATTATTATTATTATTATTATTATTATTATTATTATTATTATTGGCTCACTGGTGTTCTGTCTTTAGGATAAAACAGGAAAAACGTGGTAGACGTGGGATATAAAAGACTCCTCACTGCTTCCGGTGGATCCGTTGCAAAGGTCTAAATTCGTATGCAATGCATCAGGCTGATGCCATCACCATATACGAGAAATAATCGTATAGTGACGGAAAACGATAATCAATCAATCAATCAGTTATTATTCTTTATTATTATTATTTCCTATTTATAAAGATGAATTTCTAACTGCGGTAACAAGACAGTATTAATTTATATAGAGTAAATATGAAACATATTAGTAATTGTGAAGATGGTGGATAAATCGAAACCACAAGTCCGAAAATCATGAAATCAGAGGACAGAGGAAATAAATAAAACCCAAGATACAACGAATAGAGGACCGACTAACCAGCCGATATAGATAAATCTGAGTGAGTAAAATCAGAAGAATGATACTTTTGTTACCGTAAGTTTTTAATATATGTGAAAATAAGCGTCATTGGATAACTCTGTCAAGAAATCATCGTACAGAAGCTGACAGAAATTATGGATGTTGTGATGACTTTGAAAACAGTGAACTTTAAGTAATTTGTATGACTGTGTTATGGTTCAATTTATGACAAAAAAAAAAAAAAAAAAAAAAAAAAACTTCCCCTTAAAGCCTTTAATAGACTTGTTTGTTACTAAAGTTACTCAGCTGTTGTTAATTCCACATATGCTATATATAGTAATCACGTGATTGCACTCAGCTAAGGATACAATTTAAATGTGTAAAATGTAAAGATGATGGATAAATTCAAACCGTAATTCAGAAAATCATGAAAAACAAAACAATAAGGGCATACAAAATCAGTCAAAATGAAAACCAAGTGGAAAATAATAAAATATGACTACTTGAAGAGCGTATATTAACCCCTATGATGGATTGAGATCAAGTGGCTGGGGAGAGTGAGCATCTCCTGCTTGCTAGCAACACTCGTTACATATACCCAGTAGAAAGAGTCAAATCGTGTAAATTCCATACATATATATATATGTAGGTAACTTTCTAGTATAGAAGGTGTGAAATCTATATGAAATGATCGGAATCAGTCTCAGTCCTGAATATCATTTAAAAGTCTAAATAACGAGATAACGAGATATCATATGCAGTAATAAGAGTCTCGTAACCACCATAGAACTTCCTCAGTGACGTTGCTAGTCTAGCTCACATATAACACTGGTTGAGTAGGTTATCTGAAAGTCGCCTATCCCTCAGTACAAAGTCATTGTAATTTGAACATGCGCTGGAATAACATATTAACTGAAATATATATACGCCGTCTGTGGGCGATGATGGAATGTTGCTACTTATGAAAGGAAAGTTTGTGTTTGCGAAATTGAAATCGTTACGTTTATCATAGAGTGAGGTGTTCAATTGTCGAAAGACAACATTATATCTAAAAATAGACTTGTTAAACAATTTGCATATTTACTGTTTTCGCAGAAATAATCTTTACTCAAATTATTATACGGTTTTCAGTACATTATAATGTCATTGACGCCGTGCCTTAACGTTACTGCGTATACAGTTTGATGTTTTAGCACAGTATAACTGAAAAAAGTACGTTTGATTTTACATTATTCACCTAGAAATTATGTGTTAGGAAGCGGGGTACTACCCAATGGATACGCCACCCCCGGATCCACCCATTGAATTACATACAACCACATCTTACGCAGACAATCGTTGAAAGAAAATAACGTGCCATATCGTGGATATTTTCTAGTAACATGTGGAGGGGTGTAAGGTACCGGGTTACTACTACGCTACCTATAGATCGTCGTTACTCAAGGAACACCGCCCATGGATCCATCCATTGATTTACCGAAAGCTGTGTACCTGTTGTGGTCAGGGTGACCGAGTAACTCTATTTTTTAACTTTGATTTGAACTCTTAACCATCTCTTGGTCAGTAGACTCTATTATGATAGACTGCAGTAAAATCTTGCTAATTGTATTATATGTCGATTATTCTTGATATATAAACATTTGTTGCACCAGGTGGCTTCGTGGAGTATGACAGTGATAATAGTAAGATTTGTCTTATTTGGGTATAAACGTATATCGGGAAATCGAATTATTTCAGACTTAAACTTGATATTGATCATCGTAGATGCCAAGTCTCCTCCTTCATAGCATATGAAGCCACCACTGTCTTGCTGTCATGAGGGTTTCATTAAAGATAAAAACATTTCACCGACTTGTCTATTTCGTCGCATACACAACACCTTAAGAACCAACGGGAAGTACTACCCTACATATGTCATATTCATGAACATAATCTAAGCTACAACATCACCTCGAACTTTTTCGAACGTTCAGTTAATTTCGATATGAACTTCACATTTGAATAAACACACGTCAACTTTAAAGCTTATTTGTTCCATTACTTGAGGAATATCAAGTGTACAAGTAAAACCTCCAAATAAAACCCATTTTCTATTTTTTAATCTTGGGAGGGGGAGGGCGTGATTTGTAGCAGTAAATATTATATTATAAATATAATATCTAATGAAAACAAGTTATATTTTTGCTCTGTCATAGAAAAAATACTAATAATAAATACGAAGATATATAAAGGCGGATAGGGAAAAACTGTGATGGAATTGGATAAAGATCTGCACACCCAGTCGCAGTGACGAAATTAACACGGATAAAGAAGACAAATACTGGCAATAAAGATAAATACACACAAAGCCTGAACAAAGGAAGTATACAATATTTGTTTTAATATCGTGTTATTGTTATTGACTCCTAAATTATCATCCATCTTTTTTGAATTTGTCAAAGGATTGATTTTCACACTATTCCCCCCCCCCCCCCTCCCGCCTTCCGCTTTTTGGAAATCTTGGAACCTCCCATGGTACGCACCTCACATATAGATGAGAACTATACTATACTATCATAATGAATATGGATGACTTGCTTTCAATTGATAATCCTTCATTCGCGGATTACCTTAGCATCATCTATCCAAGTGAACTTGAGGTCAAAGAAACCACAGAAAGTAGTAATTCTACTTCGTATCTAGATATTATGTTGTCTTTCGACATTAATGGTCAATTGAACACCTCACTCTGTAACAAACGTGACGATTTCAATTTCGCTATCACAAATTTTCCTTTCATAAGTAGCAACATTCCATCATCGCCCGCATACGGCGTATTCATATCTCAGTTAATACGTTATTCCAGAGCATGTTCAAATTACAATGACTTTGTTCTGAGGGCTAAGCGACTTTCAGTTAAGCTGCTCAACCAGGGTTATATATGTGCTAGACTAGCAATGTCACTGAGGAAATTCTATGGTCGTTACGAGACTCTTATTACTCGATATGATATCTCGTTATCCAGACTTTTAAATGATATTCTGGACTGAGACCGATTCCGATCATTTTACACAGATTTGACACCTTCTATACTAGAAGGTTACCTACTTCGACTTCTCCATATATAAATACATATGGCATTTACACGAATTGACTCTTTCTACTGGGTATATGTGACGGGTGTTGCTAGCAAGCAGGAGATGCTCACTCTCCCCGGGCACCTGATCTCACTCCATCACAGGGGTTCGCATATGCTCTTCAAGTAGACATATTTTGTTATTTTCCATTTGTTTTTCATTTTCACTGATTTTGTATGTCCTCTGGTTTTATGATTTTTGGACTTGTGGTTTGGATTAATCCATCATCTTTACATGTACCATCAGCCAATTGTCATTGACTAACTGTTTGGCTCCCTTTTCTCTCGACTACTTTGATTTTAACTCTGGTCTTTAAACTTTATATGTAATTAGAATTTCAATCATTCGGTCGTGATTATAACTAAAAGATATAAGTTGTCGAAATGCATACCTGCTTCACAAAATTATAAGGTATATATGTTGTAATATTTATTCTGAGAACGCCAGATGCTGTAGTTTCCCACGTCAGTCAAGGAAACCGCTTGATGTCACTGCAGTGAACACGGCTGCAGGCTGAAATCTCGATTCCAGGCCAGCGGGGCACAGTTACATGTACCTCATGTTGATGTCGCTCTTTATGTATTCTTTATCATAATCTTACTCCACATTTCTAATAGTGTTTATATATTTCTACGACCTCTCAGCATGAGATACTCGTTGATCATTTTTTTCTATATAGAGAATTATATATAAATGTTTTTAAATGTGTGTCCTTTGATTGTACTGCATTTCGATGAGTGGGAAAGTAGGCCCCCAAACCGGTTAACCACACAAATTAAGTACCGTTTGTTCCTCAATTGACCGTCCTAAGGCGGTATCGCATCTGTTGTATAATCAATACTTTATTATGACATTTCATATATTTTATAACTTGCTACCAAGCTTTATTTTGCATCTTCATGGTGGCTCCTGTCATACAGTTTGGTAAGATGTTAATCTCATTCCCTTCTAAAACTGAATGTTTTCACTTTTTGCACTCACATATATTCAATAGCAGTTGGGAATAAAAATCATTTAGACAGATTCTGATCGTCAGTATCATTTACTGCAGCAGGAGGAATTCTTGTCACGTTTGTAAGCATTATTATTATTATAATTATTACTTCTTTCTTTTTTTTCAAGGCGTACTCTTTACTCCTAGATTTCTGTCCTATCCTTTACAGTATATAAAACAACATCCCTTGCGAGTAAAATTTTAGCGCCTGTATTTTGGTCAATATGATGAAAAGGAATACTGTTTTTATGAAAAAATGGGAAGAAATCTATTGCAATTTAGCAGATCGTGCGTAAAAATATAAAAACATAAAAAATGTCAGATGTTTTAAATCTGAGATTTATTGGCTAACAATTAATTACAAGAACAATCTGCCAATCGATACACTATTGAGTTTCACAGGATGATTCGTTCATGTCAAATAGAAACTGCTGACGGTATCTGCGCTCCATTATGAATCATCCAGATTTTTACAAAGTCGGCGTGGCCTAGTGATATTGCACTGGACTCCTGATCGGGAGGTCGGGGTTCGATTCCCGCTCTGGTCATCCCGGTGCCATGTCTTTCGGATGAGACAGTAAAAACCGAGGCCCCGTGTCGTGGTATGCATGACACGTTAAAGATCCCTCACTGCTTCGGGTGGGTCCGTTGCAAGGTCAAAATTTGTATATCCTGCATCAGGCAGATGCCGTCACCATATACGTAAACTATTTGTGGTGTGACGTTAAACAAATACCAATCAATTAATCCAGAGTTTAACAACACTACCTACTATACAGTGGGGATTTGATACTATCTTTAGATACAAAGCTTATATTAAGAAAAGGTCAATAGCAATTTGCTGTACTTGAAGGAAAAACAAGACAGTGATCATGAAATAATCCATCTGAGAAACGGATATTTCTCAATCCCACTCAGAAGACGTAGACTTTACATCCCCCAAGAAATGAAAACGGTTGTTCCCAAACAAAAACGCTATTATCATGGAGAAATGACTGTAGACACAACATACGATTCTATCCCTATCAAACAATAACGCTACTAAAATGAAGATATGGCTGTAGACACACCATACGACTCTATCCGTATCAAACAAAAACGCTATTATCATCGAGATATGGCTGTAGACACAGCATACGACTATATACCTATCAAACAATAACGCTATTATCATGAAGATATGACTGTAGACACAACATACGATTCTATCCCTATCAAATAATAACGCTATTGACATAAAGATATGAATGTAGACACACCATACCATACTATGCCTATCAAACAACAACGCTATTATCATGGAGATATGACTGTAGACACAACATACGATTCTATCCCTATCAAACAATAACGCTATTATCATGGAGATATGACTGCAGGCATGCCATACGATTCTATCCCTATCAAACAATAACGCTATTATCATGGAGATATGACTGTAGACACAACATACGATTCTATCCCTATCAAACAATAACGCTATTGTCATGGAGATATGACTGTAGACACACCATACGATTCTATCCCTATCAAACAATAATGCTATTATCATGGAGATATGACTGTAGACACACAATACGATTCTATCCCTATCAAACAACAACGCTATTAACATGGAGATATGGCTGCAGACACAACATACGAGTCCATCCCCAGCAAACAATAAGGCTATTATCTTGACGTTATGACTGTAGACATGCCATACGAATCTATCCCTATCAAACACTAACGCTATTAACAGGAAGATATGGCTGTAGACACACCATACATTTATATCCCAATCAAATACACATTTCCAAATCTGTACAAGAAAATCAACTCCATGCAACCGCTGGACGCTTATTTTTACGAGGCACTGTAAGATAACCCTCTTACGCACCCCTTTTACTAACTGCCACACAACTAAACTTGGATCCGCCAAATGGCCTACGGGCAGGTGTGCATTAATACATGTATTGATATAATGATTGACCCAATGACGGTTGATACAATGAGTGTAATGTGTTTTGTGCATGAATAAACAATACAATAGTCATTACTAAAAGTTTGTACCGGTCATAAAAAACAAGGCTCATTTCGTATATAAGCTTAGAGCGCTACTACCTGATCAGATTCCCCAAGATATACCCAGCCCAGTTCTGAATAAAATGAGCAAACTACGGAAATTAAACTTGAACAATTAAACCCAATCACTGATCAACCGAGCAAACTGTATGTCCAATAACAGACTCCCGAAAACCGGTAAACGGAGATGTTGGACATCAAAGGCACAAAAAAGTCATCAAACGAAAAAGAAAGCATGGAGACAAACTGAAAAATATATCACTGTGATTTTGTCAGAACCGAAACTGAAAATAAGTAGGACTTCTATCAATAAAATCGAAGTTAAGCCGAATCCAAAGAATGTTCAGGCCAGAATGTTCACCAAAGGAAATTAGAGAAATAAGAGAAAATAGAGGATTTATTGGAATATGTATTTAGTACAGAGAGTTTGTACCAAACTTCTCTAAGATTGTAAAGCCTCTCATCAGTTTAAGAATACCGCAGAATTAAAATGGAGCGACGAGTTCCAAAGAACTTTTCACTATCTGATGGAGAGTCTTACCGTCTTACTACTATTACAAACCAGCCATTACTTCCTTATTAGTACAAAGTATTATACATGAATACAAGCAGCAATACCTTAGGAGCGTGTCTCTATCACGGACCTGAGGAAAATGAAGAGAAACCAGTCTACTTCCTTTCAAACAAACTCCGTCTATCCCACACGAGAAAGAACCATTCGCTTATCAGTATTAACTACAGCAATGAGATCATAATTCACATGGAAGTAAACTTACAATAAAAGAAACCCTAAACACATCTGATGCGATTGTATGACAAAACTTATCATGGAACAATTAAAGGACGCACATTTCAAAATATATAAAACGTACTGCATTTATACAGATCGAAGACCCCCCAAAAATTACACAAATTGAAAGATTTTAAACATGCAAATAAGAAATGTATAATAGATATATATTTTCCTTCTTTCCTTTTTTTTCAATTTGAAATATAAAAGTTACTTCAATTTTAACCTATCTTACTCCGCTCTTCTAAAAGTCAATTAAGGTCCTTGTTCCATCGATGTCCCGACAAATGGCGTAATATCTTATCTCCTCTAAGGAAACTTAGACAAGTCTCGTCATAGAGTCCAAAAAGTCCTGTTATTGGTAGTTTACCGTTCCCCACAAAGTTTTTAATGGGCAGTAGATCAGTCTTCTATCAGACGTATTGTCTTATCAATTATCATAGGGCCTCAATGGGGATTGCAAAGACATTTTACTAACTCATAAACAGATGCTGTGACGTCATCTGAGCTATTGATCCTTCCATGTTAATATACAGGATAGAATGTTGTTAATGTGTGTTATTATTATTATTATTATTATTATTATTATTATTATTATTATTATTATTATTATTATTATTATTTCTTGTTTTATGTATTGTTTATCACATAAGAAAAGAATCAATTTTGCCGTACAATATCGAAATGATACAATTAAATGACTTGAAAAAATTCTGCTATATCATTTAAATACGTTCCAGATTCTATTTGAGTTTAATCACTGAGTCAAAAGGTACGCAATATCATATTGTGTCAGCGAACAAAAGGGATAGTCATTCTAAAACTATATGTTTTTGACTACTTGTATTCACTTCTAATCAATGATACTTGGGGTTTAAACATCATTCAGACAGATTTTCAGTAGCATTTACCGCAGTAGGAAGTAGTGGTAAGTAAATAGAAAAAGAAAAAAAAAAATCCCAACGTGTTACTTCGAGATGTCTGATTTATGTAGACATACAATGTATCTACCATGGACTATACATTCAAATGCTCAGTAGACTGAAGACGACTAAAGAATTTGTCGAGTTTTATTGTTATGTACATGTATTGTAAAGTACATGCATTAGGAGTTTAGAAAGCATCATAATTGTTTCTCTTGTTAAATGATACTCTTATGATTTAATGAAATTTGGAACGTATGCAATGCCAGTGTAGAACTATGAGCGAGGTATCAGAGCGGTCATTCGCTGGCCCTTGATGTTTGTGAGTGGAAGAGAATGACCGATTATTTAACGAAATAACCAATAACAAAATTTATTCTGATTATTAAGATACTTTTTCATAATAAAAAAAAAATTGAAACAACTTATTATGTAGATAAATGAACAGTCAAAATTCTAGTTTAAACAGGGTAAATTGTATTATGGATTATACAATATCTCAACACATCGTAAGCATTAACAATGATACTATAATTACACAGTAAATAGGTTAGAAGTTGCATCCGAGACATATACACACGGAGACTGGAAACTCGCCGCCTCGTCCGGAAAATGTTGCGGCTAATTAGGTGACCGCGCTCTACAATTTGCCGATTTTAACCCGTAGGATATCGAGACAATCTCGTATCATTAATCATTTTTAATAATACGATTTTTAGTCATTCATCCCCTGCCTTTCTTCTACATCTTCAGTTCTCTTTATATATTTATTCATTTAACAACTTTGATATTTACAGGTTCTTGATAAAAAACAATCAATGCCCCTGCCTTTACTATTATTTGATTAACTAACTAGCATTATCATCCCAGGGGAAGCACCAGGGTATGTTATTCCCATTCATGGGCAGTATATATCAATTTAGTGTTTATTTATTAAGTCTGAATTAAAAAAGAAAATGGCCATCGGGAAACTGAAGAAAATATGCATTACAATATATCCAATTCCAATGATACCTTCTTCAATTCGTACTAATAGGGAAATTTAAATTTCTTGAATGTGTACAAATGACTTCCAATATAGAAGTAATATATCGCCAAATAACAAATTATTTTGTCTTGTATATTATGCTATCCATTTTCCGTTTGTAACAAAGATACAAGATATACCGCCTATGTAAAATTGGATTAAAATCAAAATAACAAAATAACAAAGTTTTGCACACTTAATAGTATAACAATGTGTCTGAAAATACAATATATTTATGAATTTAGTCAGACAGATGATAATATCTTTGTTGTTTTAACAAATTTTCTTGACGTGGTCGTTTCTCAACGTATTCGGTAGCGAGTAGAAATATGTAGCGAGATCTTCATACCTGGCCGAGTAAATATTCACGAGTTATAGAAAGTCATTTAGGAAATTAGAACATCGCTGCTAATTTCTCTTCTTTACGAGCTTTAAATTCCAGGTGAACCAGCGCCGAGAATAATATGATGGACATCCGGTTTATCGGGATGCCTGTCGTAAAATGTTACCTATGTCAGAAAGCTATTTAGCTTTCAAAGGGAGTTTCCAGTCTTTGTGTACATATGTCTCTGGTTGTATAAAAATGTTTTCGACATATATATTGTTTGCAGTCAAGGTAAACATATTTATATCTTAATCAAGTCTTAAAACTCCTTTAATTGATATGGAAGCTCTACACAGACCGTATCAAATAAAGGTTACGAATTCTGTAAAATGATTCTCCGTTATGTAATGGAAAGTACATAAGAGACAAAAGAAGACATCTGACAAAGCTGTATGACACAAATCACCATGGACCTGCACGCAAAAAACGAAAACAATAGAAAATACACGGAGCGACATTACAAGAATATTCTGTTGTGCTGCGGTTACGATACCGACTTAGGACGATCAATTGAAGTAAGAAACGTCACTGAATTAGTGTGGTTAACCGGTTTACAGGCCCCACCTTCCCACTCACCGCAAAAGCAGGACAATCAAAGGACACACAATTAGAATTTTATAAATAATATTCCACATAAAGATCAAAGATCAACAAGATATATTAAATATGTTCTTAATATGTTGTTATTATTATTGACACCTCTATTAACATCCGTATTTTTGTGTTTGGCACATGGTTGATTTTTACATTTAACCCCCCCCCCCCCTCTTTTCTTTTACGGAAATCTTGAATCTTGGATTTGTACACCCCTCATATATTGATGATATCTAATACGATTTTCCATATCCAGCATATACACACCACATACACCGTCTCCCCAGTTAGATCTGACACACTAATTGCAGGTACATTTTATAAATGTTCTATTTCGTCTGTTTTCTCTTTTATGCAAGATACAATATCATAACCAATATATACCATCTTATTTTACTCATCGCAAATATCATCTAATAATCCAATAAATTCAACGCAAATATCTCATAAAGGACAGTTACCATAATGATATCCTTCCGCCTATATCCTCAGAAGGACGTAGACCACAAACAAGTCGTCTCTTTACTGCACCGACTTCCAAGTGTCAAACACTGTCACGTCGTTCCAATTTAACGGTAGTCCTAGTTGGAATGGTAATTATCAACTCGACAGCTTCCAGAAGACTTTACCATCCACTCTCATTTCTTCATAAATATATACTCCGCGAGATATGCATGAAATAATACTTGGGGAAATAGTTAAAGTCATGGGTTCAATCCCACGGTCTATAATAGAAGATGCGTTTTTGAAACGTTATGATTCTTATGGCAGCAATTTTAAAAACTGTTGTTTTAGCAAACGTTGTATTGTCAACTTCCATAGTGGAGTCGACTTTTTAAATAGAAATCTCTATTTTGAATACATCTTAGTGTATGAGCAATATTGTTTTCCCCAAAATCAAACAGACAGACGGACAAAAAACAAACCCCCCCCCCCCCCCCCCCCCCCCCCCACACACACTGAGATGTTATTACAAAAATTTGTTACAAGTGTGCTATATATTGTTCATGGTTGGTCAATGTAGCTCGTTCATAGATTAGCATCAAAAGTCTTTCGAAATATATATAAGACTGACATGCACGGTCAAACACCAACGATAAAATACAGCTGTACGTTGTAAGTAAGGTTTTCACACCATTAGTGATTTTATATTGTATGTCTGAAGAAAATCATTAGCAAAGTTTTTAAACACATAAATTCCAGTGACGTCTTGTTGTATATTTCGATCTATTTGCTGTCATAGAGTTTTACTAAACGAGAGACACATCACAGCGCGAGCGCTCCGTCGAATAAAAAGTCAATACAATTGGTAACGTGATGTGCCGATACGCCGTGTATGCCCCGACGGCAGCCAAACATTTCAATAGCAAATGTAGGCGGATAACCCCAGGAAATATTTAGAAGAACATTCTGCTAGCGATATGCAATTAGGTCTATACTTTTACAAGTTTCATTGTAAATACTAAAGTGAATTTAATATATGCATAGACATCAACGCATAGGACGAATAACTCTATCAAAATGTTTTCAACCCGCACCAAGTTATAACTTGAATACATAGATAGTATTATGTTGTAGCTTTATACCAAATTTCAAGTCAAAGTGTGCCTTCACTGAAGAGATAAAGCACAGAAACTGTGTATTTCTGAAGATATTCAAACTCCAAGGGACATTTGAGTATCGGAAAAGCTCTGGCATCGGTATATAGACCGTAACAGTATAGTTATCGGTTTGATTAATTACACAAGCTAAAAGCTGCTATATGATTATATTTAGCGAATGGACTGTTCTAATTTCCCTCGTTTGAAAATCACAACAAGCGTTACCTTCGTATACGTTCTTTATACGTGTCCCGTTGATAAATTGTTTGAGCCCAGTGCAGTTTTTCTTTCTACATTTTAAAAACAAGATATTTGACCGAATGAACTTGAACGTTCGCCTTATGGCATCATAAGTATAGTTTTCAGTACTTTTGTACTGACATGAAATATATACTTCAAATTTTCAGTCATCAAATTAAGTAAATCACTCTAAAACTAAGGAGTATCTCCCTCATGCATAGCTCTGTCCTTAGATAGATTCTTTGGTGCACTTTTCGGTCATTTTGGTTTCAACACTGCTCTTCAAATATTTACATATTTTAAGAGGTCCAATCATTTGGCCACGAACATCACTGAAGAGACATCAATTGTCAAAATGCGCACATGGTGCACTAAATTGATAGGTATATATGTTCTATATTTATTCTATCAAATGTAGTAGAAACATTGATGTTACTGAGAGTGTTAATGGAAAGATGTCATATTTTTACTACCCTTCAGGAAAGATGCATTTAGTAGAGCTGTGCCCAATGTACTCACAGAATTTCTAAAACTTTAAGTTTAACTACAGGGACATTCATGGCCTTCCCCTCTCCCATTATTTAAAAATCAAGGATTTCAGATTCAGATGTGTAAACTGTTTGTTGCAATTTTTATAGCTCATTAACTAAGGTTTATCTTTCTAAGAATTCTTATTATACATGGTTGATAAAAACTAATTTCAGGATGGAGTCTACTTATAGGCTGCTTCAACTTATATATTACATGTCTCACATTAACCGATGTCATATTATTTTATATTGGAAAGAAAGGAAATATTGGAATTTATATAGACACACAAACTTTCCTTTATACAATATTTAACAGAAGAAGAGCGATACTCTAAAATAGGACAAAGCTCTTTCAACAGAGGAAGATGATTCAATTAAACGGTAAAAATAAAACAAAGAAAATTAAAAAAGTAGCTATACCAACTTTTCTCATGCTTTCTGTTTTATATTTTTAAATCTGTATAGTTTATAAATCCGCATAAAATGTGAAAAAAGACCATTGTGCTATCGTAGTGCAAGATCATGTCTTTGCGTCTCCTTTAACAATCGCTAATACAAATGATCAGGATTCTGTTGATCAAAAACTTAACATTACATCGGTTTGTGGTGAACATCTGTTAGTTTGCTAATTGAGTTTTTTACATGATTTTGAAGAGTTAAATTGAATTCAATTACTTTCCAAGTGACTTTCCATTTATAGCATGTTAAAGCAATTTACATAAACGGCATCATAAAAGTACAAATATATTGTGTGAAAAATGTATACACCTGGGGGTAAAACATACATGTTATACAGAAAATGCACAAAATACACAGATAATACCCATTTATCTTGTGGGAACAGCGATATGTATGGATGCTATGATTTATAAACCCACAGGAAACAAACTTGTTGGAATCCAACAACATAAACGAAACTGTATCATACCTGGCCAATAGTAAAAGCACAAATACATAGTAATAAGTGGTTTATATGCATAATTATACCAATTTATCTTACAAAAAATACAAAGATGTAGACTTACATACCGTGCAGGAACAATGCAACGAATATTTATAATGCAAAATATGAAATCCTGTGCTTGGTGCAAGCGGATAGGTTATACTTTATTGTAGTAAGAACTACGTTGCTACCTCTAAAACGAAAACCAAGACGGTCACATACAACTACGGACACGACGCAGCGGACAAAGAAAGATAACTCCAATGTGCAACATTATATTCAGCATGGGAAAAAGGCTCCTCTAATCACGTGAGAATAGCTAAATAAAAAGTGTTGTCAACTGTTCTACAAACCTAAATTCTCACTCTCCGCAAAAAGCAAAATAATGAAAGGACCGATTTATAAAACAGAATGTAAAAAGGTCAAACCGTCTTACAATGGTAAATCGACCCAGTATTATCTGTCTAATAATGCGAACAAAGACAGATCGCCGAGGACAGTGACGCTTCACTGAGATCCATAATTATCACTAGATTCTTAGGATAAGTAGGGGTTTCCTGTATCAATACCTACAGACAGCTTTATTACAAAACTATCACACAACAAATTCAGATACTTTCAAGTACAATAGCATTCTATTACAAATGATATATGTGTATGGAAATCAGATATTTGATCAGTTGCTCGGGAGGAGTCCAATGTCCGGTTTGACTAATGACACCGGGTAAGTGTGCCAAACGTTTTGACGACACAAGACTATTGAAACATTTGATATGTAATAAACTCTAGGGAACTTTGTGCAGATTGATTCAAAGTCATACAAATCGCAAAAAGTTTCTTTAATAAATATTACAACATGTATACGTGTGTAGAAACTGAAGCTTCATATGTGAATTTCGACCACATATATGCAAAAAGAATATTCAGGTATTTGCAAAGAAAAAAGAGGGGTTACTGGCTCAGTTATGTGGCAGAAGTCACCATGGAGCTATACAATACATGAATATAAATACTATACTAGAACATATAACGCATTACAAAAATATTTGATTGTAGTGCAATTACGATACCGACTTAGGACGGTCATTTAATTTGACAAAAGCCAAACAAATGGTGTGGTTAACTGGTTTATGGGTCCACCTTCCCACTCACCGTAACAGCAGAACAATCAAAGGAGGTACATTTAAAAATTTATAAATAATCCTCCATGTAAAGAACACGGGTCAACAGGTATCGCATATTGAGAGGTAATAAAAATATAAACACGAGAGGTATTGTAAAACACATAATGATATAAAAATATATGATAAACCATGCACTGCCAGTCTGAAAGCGAGCTAAGACCCTAGATCTGTAGGAGTCACAACTAACAGTCAGAGGGCACGAGGTTCAGGACCATGTCTCCTCTGAAAGAGGTTTGGACAAGGCCCGTCATATAGTCCCCACCGCCCTGTTAGTCAGCGTGCAACGTTCAAGTAAAAGTCTGCATAAGGCTGAAGAGGGGCTAAATACAAGTGCTATAGTCTTTTTGATGATCTCAATATCATATTGTGTATTTAGAAGACGTTGGACTATTTTATTACATGATAAATAACGATATCGGAGCCTTTTACTTTCCTTAGTTTATATACGAGATCACCGTAAAAATTAGGATGGGAAATTCCATTGGATACATAGTGTTGAAAAGAAATATTTCCAAATTTAGATAGAAGTTCTGAATAAGATCTGAAGAATTTGCCAAATGTTTTTCTTAGCTTGTGATATCTGTAACCCTGAGTTAAATGATTAGTAGTAATTTGTAAATTTCGTTTATGAAAGTCCAAAACATCGGTGCGGCCTCTGACAAATCGATGGTTGGTTAGTTGGTTGATTGGTGTTTTACGTCGCTTTGAACAGTATTTCAGTTATATCGCGACATGGAAGCAGGAGGTTACCAACCTCTTAAACATAGTGGCGCAACCCGGGAATCGAACCCGGATCGTCGGCGCCGTAAGCCAAGCGCTTAACCACTACACCAAACCTGCCCCTCTGACAAATTGAAGTAATTGAGATATATAGATACCATAAGATGGGAGTCGAGGGACATCGCCATCCAAGGAAGGAAAATTTACAATAGGAAATCCAGAATCCTCACCTTTATCATAAATATTAATATATATTAGGTGGTTGATAATTTTGATGTTCAAATCTTAGAAAGGTGTAGATTTATCTCAAGTATAAGCTTTATTCAATTTGAGCTCTGGTGGATATATTTCTGATAGAAATTGTTCGAATTCAGGGTTGTCGATAACCAAAATGTCATCCAGATATCTGCAAGTATTATTAAATTTGTCAATGAGGTCGAAACGTTTTGATTTTTGAATAGAAACCATAAAATACATCTCATAACAATAAAGAAATAAATCTGCTATCAGAGGCGCGCAGTTAGTACCCATAGGAATCCCAACTATTTGTTGATATATCTTGCCATCAAATTGCACAAAAATATTATTCATGAGAAAATCTATTGCTTAACATAATTCCTTGCAAGTCCAGTATTTATATGAAGTATATTGTTTGTTGGAAAAGAATCCGGAGTTATTGGAAGTACATATGTAAGTTTTAGATTCTCTGTGAAAACACCATTGTATAAGAGACAGCAACTTACTTTTAATCAAATCATGAGGCAGAGATGTATAACGTGTAGAAAACTCAAATGTAGAAATTTGAGTCGCTTTGAAATTTTGTGAAAGAAGTTTGTCTATAACTTCATGAGAATTTTTAATTGACCAAAAGTAATTAATGTTACTATTATGAAATGCCACATCACAATATTTGATAATATGATCTTTTATACACTACTGGGTCCAAAAACCCCTGAGAATCGCGTTTTTCACAGCAAAACGCTGCAACACCCTGGAAAACACTGAAGTCTACCTGAAAAACACTGAAAAACTCTGACGGCCCTGATAAACACTAAAAAACTCTGAAGTCTACCCTGAAAATCTTTGAAAAACACTGACGACCCTGAAAAACTCTGACACCACTGAAAAACTATGCAAAACTCTGAAAAACACAGACACCTACTGCGATGCGCTCCGGTCGTGCGATCGCGGTCTCGCGTAATTCTATACGGTCCCTTTTATAATATAAATACTTAAAGTGGTTCGCTGTTATCTATCTATGACGTTTATTATGTATTAAATGTGATGAATTTATAAACGGGGAATTAGAAAAAAAAATCTCCGTTTTTACCATTTCTCAAGGACTTATTTCAACGATTTTTAAAGATAAAATTACTAAGATATTGTTCCTATTCTGACTTACGTTTGTAAGATGATCTTTACATATGCAGTATAATAAATCACAGGAATTACGTATTTAGCAAAAACAATTTTACTGACACAGGACTTTCCAGCGCGGTACCACTTGCTTTATTGATTGATTTATAGAAAGAAAGAAGAATGAAACAAATAAACAAACGAACGAACTAACAAATAACATAACTACAGCAGTAGCATGTTGCTTAACATCGCTGTTTCATAGAGGTGCATTATATTAAAGGATAGGAAAATAAGTACAATAATATAGAACAAGACATACGTAAATTTATTTATTTATTTATTTATTTATTTATTTAATTATCATAAAAGCATTATTTTTCTGTACCTTTTGACCAGCGGCCTTCATTTATTTATTTTCGTATTTATTTATTATCTATCTATTTAATTAATTATAAATTTAATTATTTATTTACAATAAGAACATTAAACTTTTCCGCACGAGAATAATAGATCAAAATAAATTTAATAAAAATAATAAGATTTTAAAAAATTGCTGGACAAAGTTTACGGAAAACACAGAGTTTTAATTGTAAAAAAAATAAATAAATACAGAAAAAAAGAGAAATAATTATAACTATATATCCCTATCAATAATTTTAAGAACACATAATGATTGATGTTTATTCTACATATTTTGCAATCTGTGTAGAAACTCCATCCAAATAGTGTTATTTTATGAACTTAAGGCCAGTCCCCACTCCCTTTCGAGTTTAAAAGCATTCATGATTAGTGTTAATAAATCAATATTGCATTCGTCATGAATTAGCGGCCATTCACCGATAAAACGTTGTAAAGTTGCGTTAATTTAATTCCACCAACACCAACCCCCCCCCCCCTTTTTTTTTCAACAGTGTCCAACTTTAGTGAACGAGCACGGATTTGGGTGTGCGTATTTCATTCTAACTACAGGTTGTAATGCAGCTTCTTATTTAATCCGTCTGTAATTAAATGGAACAAAATAGCACTTTATATCATAGCTATACAAATCTCACATTTCGCATGTATTCCATAATATTGCTATTATCAGAGGAAATACGGAAAAAATCGAACTTAAATAATTGATGTAGTTTAGTTTATGATATAAGAATAACTAAATGATCGTGTGTAAAACAAATTGTTTCACTTTTGAAGAGTGAAAATCAGTTTTTGTCCTAAACTATATAAGTCACTCTTAAAACGACATATATATAAACATTTAAACATCCTTCTCGATAATTTACGATTTGGATAAGGTAGTTGGGGCAGATCGAGGTATCTGTTCTAAATATGACACTGTTTACTTTAATTTATATGTCATTTTGAAAACAAGGGTCAAATACTCTGCTAGTTTTGACAGGACTGGATTTTTTTATGTAAGACATCTATGTCCCAGTCAAAAGGGCGAGCGCCCTTCTTTTCGCCATTGCTATACATGACCCTTACTGGACACAATGTTACAATACGTAATAAGGGAGATACTGTTCAGAGGCGGATCTAGAAAGTTTTGAAAGAAAAAAAAAAGGGGGGGGGGGAGGGCACAGTCTCCCATTGAAAAAAAAAGGGGGGGGGGGTGCTGTTAGATAAGATATCATTTTATTACAATATGTAATAAGGGAGATACTGTTCATAAGCGGATCTAGAATTTTTGAAAGAAAAGGGGGAAGCGCAGTCTCCCATTGAAAGGGGGTTGCTGTTAGATAAAGTATCATTTTATTGTATAGAGTTACATGTTGATTAAATAGGTAGTGATATAACAAAAGGCAGATACGTTCTTACACTGACATATTGAAACTTATTCGGTGCTATTTCAAGCAACATTATTGAATATCGACTGAAAATTAAATCACTGAAATATTTTATAAGTTAAAATTTACGCATGTCATACGAATGAAAGAGCAACACTTAAACACGTAAAATTTTCAGTTAAAGAAAGTTATTATCCTCTGAACTTTGTTATATTACGTTGTTATAATAAGAACACATGGGAATTAGTATATCGTCATTTTGTGTGAAAATTATTTGAGAAAAAAAAGTAATGTGTGTGTTTGTTTGGGGGAGGGGGGGGGGGTTAAAACTAAAGGTTGTCCAGTCTCCATAAATGTTGCACTGTAATTGGAATAGAATGCACTGAGTTATTTAAAATGAATGACAAGCGATTTCCTTTGTGATCGATTTGCTATCAGTACTGGTGTATTAAATTCGCTTTTCGTATAGAATTTATAGGTACTGATCACATTCAATTATTATTTATTTATTTATTTATTTTTCAACAATTTATTATTTGTTCACTAATTTATAGTTCTGGAGTTTTTTTTTTTTTTTTTTTTTTTTACATTTTTTTTTTATTTCTCCTTCACTATTTAATACACAGTTATAAAACAGTGATATTTACCAGGAATATAATTTGGAAATATAAATATATATATATATAAATTTCAGTTGTTTGGTTTGCCTCCTCCCCCTTCTCTCCCTTGTTTCTTTGGGTATTTTTATTTTATTTCATTAATTGTTTTAGTTTAATAATTCATGTTATCAAACTGATTTTTACAAACATAAGTCAGAACTGGAATAATGCATCACTAAAATTAAATCTAGAGAATCGTTAAAATAACTTCATGCGAGATAAGTTTTATTTATTTTCTCTTCCTTTTTTATCTAATTCACCACTAATTAACTCATCACATGGTGCACAAAATTAAAAGGTATATATGATAATTATTAATTTATTAATATATTTATTATAACCACTAGGCCGGTGTCACTGCTGGTGGACTGATAGTCCCCCACGGCATCATAATTCTAGTTTTCAGTGCTTTTGAACTGACATTAAATATATATACTTCAAATTTTCAATTATCAAATTAACTAAATCACTCTAAAACTATGGAGTATCTCCCTCGTGTAAAGCTCTGTCTTAAGATAGATTCTTTGGTTCACTTTTCGGTCATTTTGGCTTCAACAATGCTCTTCATAGTTTTATATATTTTGAGAATTCCAATCATTCGGCCACGAGCATCACCGATGAGACATAACTTGTCGAGATGCGCATATGGAGCACAAAATTAAAAGGTATATATGTTCTATATTTATTATATACATTAATGCTCATAGGGCTTATAGAAGGAGCCGTATAGAAGTATGCGAGGCCGCAATCGCACGTCCGGAGGGCATCAGAGTAAGTGGCAGTGTTTTTTTTTTTCAGAGTTTTGCAGAGTTTTTCAGTGGCGTCAGAGTTTCTCATAGTTTTGCAGAGTTTTTCAGGATCGTCAGTGTTTTTCAGTGTTTATAAGAGCCGTCAGAGTTTTTCAGTGTTTTTCAGGGTAGACTTCAGTGTTTTTCAGAGTTTTGCAGGGTATTGCAAAGTTTTGCAGTGAAAAACGGGATTCTCAGGTGTTTGTGGACCCAGTAGTGATAGCAGTTAGAGCAGATGTAATATGTTTCGATAGTACCGTAGTAGAGCAGTGGCTAGAATTAGATATGAAACGTGATTTATATGGACTTTTATGTAGTTTTGGGAGCCAATACGTGGTTGGTAGATCAGATTTATTAGTTTTAATTTTGAAGTCGCACATGGTCATGAAGTGATCGTGCAAGATGCTGTCTGTTGAGGTAGGGCTTTCCACATATGTATGAGTGGAGTTTAATTCGTTTTTAAGTACTTCAATATAATATAGTTTTCAAACAATTATTATGTTATTACTTGCTTTATCAGCAGAAACAAAGACATATTTAGCATGTAATACTACTGGGTCCAAAAACCCCCTGAGAATCCCGTTTTTCGCTGCAAAACTCTGCAACACCCCTGAAAAACTCTGAAAAACACTGAAGTCTGCCTGAAAAACACTGAAAAACTCTGGCGGCCCTGATAAACACTGAAAAACTCTTAAGTCTACCCTGAAAAACTCTGAAAAACACCGACGACCCTGAAAAAATCTGCAAAACTCTGAAAAACACTGACACCTACTGCGATGCCCTCCGGCCGTGCGATCGCGGCCTCGCGTACTTATATACGGTCCCTTCTATAAGCCCTATTAGCATTAATGTCTATAAAATGTGATGAGTTAATTAGTGGTGAATTAGAAAAAAAAGGGGGGGGGGTGAAAGAGAAAATAAATAAAACATATCTTGCATTTTTGTACGGTGTTTTGAAGTGAAATTATTTTAACGATTCTCTAAAATTAATTTTACTGATGCATTATTCCTGTTCTGACTTATGTTTGTAAAAATCACAGTGTGATAACATGAATTATTAAACTAAATCAATTAACAAAAAAAAATATACCCAAGAAACAAGAGAGAGGAGGGGGAGGGGCAACCCAAACAAAACAAACCCAGCAGAGGCACACTACAATACAAAGGCTTTTCTTATCGAGATTTATATATACACTTGTATTTCCAAATTAAAATGTATGTACATATATTCCTGGTAAATATAACTGTTTCATAACTGTGTATTAAATTCGTGAAGGAGAAATAAAAAAAGTAAAAAATAAAAAAGCTCCAGAACTATAAAATATTTCAGTGATTAAATATTCACTCGATATTCAATAATGTTGCTTGAAATAGCATCGAATAAGTTTCAATATATCATTGTAACAACATATCTGCCTTTTGTTATATCACAACTTACTTAATCTACATGTAACTCTATACAAGAAAAATATATTTTATCTAACAGCAATCCCCCTTTCAATGGGAGAATCTGTCCTCCTCCCCCCTCCCTTTTTTTATTTCAAAAATTTCTAGATCCGCCTATGAACAGTATCTCCCTTATTACGCATTGTAACAATGTATCCAGTAAGTGTCATGTATAGCAATGGCGGATACAAGGGCGCTCGCCTTGTTGTCTGGGACATAGAAGTCGTACATAAAAAACCCCTTGTCCTGCCACAACTAGCAAAGTATTTGACCCTTATTTTCAAAATGACATATAAAAATTCATGTAAACAGTGTCATATTTAGAGCAGGTATCTGGATCTGCCCCAAACACTGGATCCAAATCGTAAATTGTCGAGTAGAATGTTTGAATTGTAGTATATTTAAATTGAGACCATACAACTCCCTCCCCCTTCTCATTATCTCCTATATTACGTATCATTACAATGTATCCAGTAAGTGTCATGTATAGCAGTGGCGGATACAAGGGCAGTCTTGTTGACTAGGACATAGAAGTCTTACATAAACAAAAACCCTTCTTGTCCAAACTAGCCGTATTTGAACCTTATTTTCAAAATGACATAACTTCAAGTAAACAGTGTCATATTTAAAGCAGATACCTGGATCTGCCGATCTGCCTCAACCACCAAATCGTAAATTGTCGAGTAGGATGTTTAACTTATAGTATATTTAAATGCATCTTCTGGAGACAAGCGTACATAATATTACGTACATGTATATATATATATATATATATATATATATATATATATATATATATATATATATATAAATATATATATATATATATATATATATATATATATATATATATATATATATATATATATATATATATATATATATATATATATATATATATATATATATATATATATATATATATAATACACGCTTGTTGATATTAGACATGTAAAGATGGATGTTACATAGTTCTTCTGTACTTTTCTAACAATTGCTTGATAAAGGCCAGGAGGCCGAAAATTTGCGGCAAAGAGTGTTTGTGTTGTTTCTTTTAGTGTATTCTACTTCCCTTTGGAGGACTACTTATTCTATCTTATATATATATATTACACAAAATCTGATATATATTTTTATTTGTGTTATAGAATAGTTTAAATTGGTGCTTTTTTGACCTTGTGTTATATATTTTGAATAAAAAATCAAATTAGAAAAAAAAAATCGAAAATTTTAGGACCATGTTCTTAAATATTAGCAAGACTTCGCTCCGCTATTTTCGGAAGGTCTCGGGAAGCTTCTGTAAGTGCAGCGCCGAACGCCTCATGATCCTGCTTTTCCAGTGTTGTGAATGTTTACGTCCCTCTAATATTCGGTACGTAAAAATCTTTTTAATATCTAAATCATAACGTATATTAAAATGATTTGATTATTTTCACAGTCTCTATATGATATACGTACAAATTATTCCGAGTGATGGAGGAAATTCGGATAGATATAAAACTTCCAGACTACTGACCAATTTTCAAAGCACCCTGTTTTGCAGATTTTACCCACAGGTGCATGTAATAGATCTGTTTTATACGTGGATTTTGCATCATAATACATTAATTACTTTTTCCTTTGATGTAATGTGTTGATATGCAAAATAAATGTATATAACATATCTATTACATGCTGCAATGCGCCTGTGATTTTACCTAGGCTATATTAATTTTGTTATTTTCAATTGATAGATCTTGTTTTTTCGTAACTTATGGTATAAGTTTTATGTTTGTAGATGTAAAACATTGGCGACATCATGTAACGTGCAAAAATTAACATTTAACATTAAACAGGTTGGGGGCAACCTCTCATTTGAGAGATAATCACTCAAATGAGTAACTGTCACTGTTTTCAGTAATGAATTTCATGGAATGAACAAAGTAACCAAGTAATAAAAAATGAAATTTTCGAATTATGATTTGAAATTCAAAAGGGCATATGTTTACAACATACTGAATATAGTTTACAAAACAAGTTGACATTTTCAAGTTACAGTTTTGCACAAATGTTGCAGCTATAAACTCCAAAATGGTAAGTTGCAAAGGTCAACTTCTTTTGTGTTTTATATGCAGTATATTATGAAGATCTGCCCTTTTAAGTTTAAGTCAAATTTTGAAACTTTAATTTTTAGCAGCACACATCAACAACTACCAAGACGTTTGTTTATCGTTGTGACGAGAAGATTGTAGAGTACTTTGAATTCCATTGCTATATAAAGAAGCGATATTCTCAAGTTTTATTAATTATAATACAACGGATACTGGTACGGACTAGTAGTGTACTTCTTAAATTACGGCACAGCTACACAATAATGGTCAATCGTACTTTTTCGGGACTTTCCGTCGAGTATTCGGAAAGACTGCATGTCGTCCAGCGCATGAATATATTAAACTCGTCTAAATCGATGGAAAAAACGGCACATCTATTTTCTCATCTGATCAAACTTATCTTGTATTGACTCGTACAATATGAACTATAAGTACTAAAAGTAAATCGAATCACGCTTTTTCTAAATATCGACGCACTATTTATACACGAGGAGGTATATTCTGCGTTCCACGCATTCACCATAGCATATTGTAACGACTAGGGTCTGGAATTGCTACGCAATTCCGACCAAAAAAAAAAAAAAAAGAAATAAATAAAATAAAAAAAAAAAAAAAAAAAAAAAAAAAAAAAAAAAAAAAAAAAAAAAAAAAAAAAAAAAACAACAACAAAAAAAAAAAAAAAAAAAACCCAGCAACAACAACAACAAAAGAACAATAAAAGGACACACACAAAAGGACACACATATAAAAATCTATGAATAATCTTTCATATGGAGAACAAGGATCAAAATGTTTCTAAAGACGAAATGTCATAAATTTTTATTACACACGAAACGTTTATAGAATAATATATTCCTATCAAAAATATGTAAGGCGACATCAACGTAAGGTAACCGTGATCTGCCCGTCTGTAAGCGAGCTCAGATCCCTGATCAATAGAAGTCCCGACTACCAGTTAGATAGGACGCGGATCAGGACCTGGTCTCCTCTGAAAAAAAAGTTTGGACAAAGACTGTCGTAGAGTCCCACTGCCCTATTAGTAAGCGTGTAGAAATCCTCAACAGATCTAAACCTTTATTTAGACATCTTGATTTTATCCATATGACCAAAACGACTACCTTTTCTCTGAACTACAATTGTAAATGCCAAAGTAACTGGTGTCACATACATTTAACTAAGGCACTAACAACAATGTACCACAGTGGGCATTCACATAGAACAGAACTCTTTTTAAAATTTTAGTATTGTAATGACTATTTGATGCTGCCAACATAGAGATCTCTTTCTAGGATTCGGGTATTGATGAGAAAATGAAATATTGTTTAATATTTAGCGGATTCTAGCACCTATGAATCATTAGAAATGATGCATACTTTTCGGGATATAAAGCCTTATAGGCATGTTAACAGTATGGATTGACCACAGAAAGGTAAAATGTAAACAATCACTTCACATTCTTGGTACAAATAATACCCATGCTATAAGAGTAGTATCTTGTGATCGATTTATTAAAATAATTTTACACCCAAAAACGTTATTGGTGTTTAAGTATTTGTAACATATTATGGTATCTAGTCTGTCTATACAGCCTATAGTCAACGATGTATTTAAGAAATGAATCATATATATATATATATATAAAAGCACAAAAAAGGAAATTGTAACAATCACTATTCATAAGTATCGGATCAACCTCAATGAAGGTTAATGGAAATCGCTCAAGAAAAAGGGGTCAATGTAAAAGCACAGGTAAGCGGTAACGATACTAAAACAATTAAAAATTGCCAAATTTACTATTTTATCCCCGATGCGTGTGACTTGATCGCGTAGTAATACAATGACAAGGTAAACAACATTGTGAAGTCAATAATGACGTCTAAAACGAAATTCAAAATTTGTATCCTTGTGTCCATTGAAAAGATTAGCAGTGAAATGGAACGAACAATCATTAAATCACGAATTAATGAAACATGTATACGAGGATGATAATCTGTTAGGTCAGGTTTTATATTTTAAATGTTATAAGTATTATTAGAAATATTGACGGGTGCACGTGTCTCTCACAAGGTGGAAAAGGCGTTAAATATGTGTCTATGGAAAGAATAGGTTCCGGGACTTGTTTTATATTATGTTATATTGCGTTATTTTGTAAAACTTAAGTTCGTTTTCGTGTGCGATTAGAAGGCATCGGTCACACGAAATCTCAGACTTTTCCAAAGGTTTCAATGTTAATTAGAAGGCGTTTTGGAGTTTTCTAAAGGGAGTTCTGCACGTCCTCAGAGGCCTTCTTTTGAAGATTTTATCTTCCCTTTTACAAAAAGGATGTTCGCCCTCTCTTAACGGGCATTTTGTGATCATTTTAGAGCGCGTTTTGGTGTTCACTTAGAGGGGGTTTTGATGTACGACTAGAGATAGTTCTACGACTCGGAATGCCATTTTGTGAATCGCATAATGTCCTTTTACTAGTTGAATGTGTTTTAAGTGCAATTTTTATGTCACCTTATTGGACGTTATTTCATACGTCATGCTTATTAGAGAGCGTTTAGGTGCACTCTAAGAGAGCGATTGGTGTTTCTATTTACCTATTTAGCGATAATATATTTACTACCTGCATCGAGGTCTCAGATTTCTTTTGCATAAAAATAATTCAATATGTAACTGTTTTTTGCGTGACAATGTCATAACAGATATATACATTATAATATATAAAAATCGAATTTTATCTAATCTTTCCACTAGTGCATCTGGAACGATGGAACGATGCCGAATAAGAGGTTCTGAATGAAAATGTCTCTTACAGTTTAAGGGTAGAGCTTCTACAAATACCACGTACAGTCACCAAAATTAGAAATCAGAAATTAGAATTTGAAGCTGCTAAAATGTTAGACTCGTTCCAAAATTTATTGAGAAATGTGTTGAATTTTTTTTTCCCAGAATTTGAAAAAGTTTCTGAAAACTTAAAATGGTCTCGTGAGCTTTGGTCTACGATGTTACGAAGTGCATTCATCGGTTAGGCCGCTTAAGTTTATTCAGCCAATAATTCTCTTTATACAAAGGTGAACGACGCCCTTTTGAAAGCTTATAAATTGATTATTGAATCTTACAGACAAAAATATGAGAAATTACAAGAAATTAGATTATCAGATTTATGTGGAAATTGCAAGAGAAATAGAGCATTTCTTTACAATGGTTAAGATCAGAGAAAATTCATTCAAATTTTAAAAAAATTGAGAGAATTGATGTTAGTAGAAGAATTTAGACAACGGTTACCGCAAGATTTGAGGCCTCATTTAAATGATAAAGGTGTTCAAATTGTATACGAGGCAGCAGTGTTATCAGATACTTTCAAGTCGAATAGCATTCTATCACAAATAATATATGTGTATGGAAATCAGATATTTGACTAGTTGCTCGGGAGAAGGACAGTTTCCGGTTTGATTAATTACAGCAACTAAGTATACCAAACGTTTTGACGACACAAGACTATTGAAACTTGATATGTGACCAACTCGAAGAAACTTAGTGCAGAATGATTCAAAGTCATACAACATCACAATAAGGTTGTTTAATAAATATCACAACATGTATACGTGTGTAGAAATTGAAGCTCCCTGTGGGCGTTTCGACCACATATGTAAAAATAGAATATTCAGCTATTTGAAGAACAAACTGATTATATAAACGAAAAGAGAAAATAGAAGACACCCCCAAAAGTTTCATGACACAAATCACCAATGACATGTACACAAATCATGATAATAGTAGAATATACACGGAAAAACGACATTACATAAATCATCGATTGTGCTGCGGTTACGAGACCAACATAGGACGATGGTTAACTGGTTTACGGTGCCCAACTTCCACTCACGAAAATGGACAATCAAAGGACACACATTTAAAAATCTATAAATAATATTCCATATATAGAAAACGGATCAACAGGTTTCAATAGAAGAAATGTCATAAATATTTATTACACACCACACGAAACGTTTATAGAATAATATGTTGCCATCAAAAATATGTAAGGCGACATCAATAAAAGTAAGTCGTGTTCTGCCCGTCTGTATGCAAGCTCAGGTCCCTGATCAATAGGAGTCAAAACTAACAGTTAGAAGGGACGCGGATCAGGACCTTGTCTCCTCTGAAATGGTTTGGACAAGGCCTGTCGTAGAGTCCCACCGCACTGTTAGTCAGCGTGTAGAAAATTTCAGCAGATCTTTACCTTTAGTTAGATATTTTATCTTGATTTTATCAATATGAATAAAACGACTATCTTTTCTCTGAATTACAAGAACAGATCTCTTTTTTAAATTTAGTTATTAAAAAATAAATATCGTTTCATCTGTAGGGAATTCTATCACCTATTAATCATTCGAAACGGTGTATTATTTTGAGGATACAATGCCATATGGACAAGTTAACAGTATAGATTGGCCACATTGCTTTATTTAAAAATGAAGAATCACATAATGGAATATAATAGTAAATATGTTTCCCCTTTATTTCCTATATTCCTAATAGTTATATGTGGCTTTCTAGTATAACAAACTGTTTTGTTCGAAATACTTATTTGACTTACGTTGTTCTTAGCATTGATATCGGCTTCAGCATCTATAAGCACCTTCACTGTATCACTGTGTCCAGACGATGCTGCATTATGGAGTGGAGTTTCCTCAGACTACAAAGACACACGTATTAATAGGATTTAATACAATAACATCCTCTGGTAAAGATGTATTTCTAAGGAAGAACACATTATATACTTAATAATACCATTACTACTATTGGAGTAACTATTTGATTCTGCCACTTAGAATGGGTGATGGGATTCCAGTATTGGTGAGAAAATTAAATCTTTCTATCTGTAGAGAACTCTAAGATATCAATCGCACCGGGACAAAGCTCCCTTGTACCCGGGATCGATTGTCGTATGTATATGGAGAAGGGATTGAACTCTCTTGATGGCAAAACTCCAACCAACTTCGATCAACAGTCATTAAACAGTAGATTCAGGTGACGCCCAACTTTTGACGTATATACACCAATACATTAATAAAATTTATTTCCTTCTTTATTCACGATAATTCGGCAACGGTATTTTCAATCCTCGGTGTCATTTTCCTATATGACGTATGTGTAGGATGAAAGGCGAAAGCTGATTGGTTGGATAGACACACCCCGAAACCTGAACAAATCCCCCATCCTACATCTACGTCACATAAAAATGCCATCGAGAGGCGGATTCAAAATACCGCCGCCGAATTATCGTGAGGAAAGGAGGAAATCGGCACTTTCACGATAACGTCTGCTCATGCGCACAAACGGCTCTGAGTGGCAACGTCCTTGAAGCGCTTTTCTTTATATTAGAAAAGAGATGGCGACGCGGAGAAATTTAAACAAACTTAAAATCAACGAAATAAAGGAGTTGGCAACAGACGTAGGAAATGAAACATCAACAAAAATAAAACACAAAACTAATCAACGACATTCTTTATAGCCAAGTAGCTGTTTTTAGTATCACTCCAGTCGTTTTATATCAGTCTGAAAATGATGCCATTTCTCCCAAGTCCAAGGAAAATATCCCCCCTTTAATAGGATTGTTTACTAGAAACGATTACCCAGTGGCATTAAAATTTTCTTTTCAATCACTTAGGACTTTATGGTCTCACGGAAAACAGAAACTGACAGTGCAGTAAATAATTTCAAAGGGATAGACAAAGCTGTCAAACATTATGACGCCGGTGATGTGAGAGATATTTCATGTGCTTAGGTAGAAATAATATTAGTTACTCAATCATTATAAATCAATATAATGAAAGTATTAAATTAAATCACCCTTCAGGACTCTTGAAATGACAGGCAGGAGAAGTAATGCACATGGTCTGACCTGGGAATTGAACCTTTTACCTTTAGCTCACCGCAGATCATGGTGAGATGATGCCGGATAAGCGCCGCATTGATGGAAGAAGAAGATTTAATAGTGTCTAGTCAATTCGAAATAATGGCTCTCCTAACAGAAGTATAACAACCCACACTTACGCCTTCACTGGGATTAGAATTACTGGCATTCCTGTATGAGTTTCCACATTTGTTATCCACTTTAATAGGACAACAAATACATGCAATTTTAACTGAGAAAAAATGTTAGCTTTGGTCAAATTAAGAATGCTGACCCATTACCAAATATATTTTACACTGAGAAATTATTTTACAGGTAGATGACTCAACTATTGATGTCAAATCTACATGCCAGGCCTCCATGAGGAAACACGAATATCAAGTATACTTATGCATCACCAAAAGGGCGAAAGCAACAGACACCCTAGATTCTGCATATTGCCAGTGTCCAGTAGGGTGGGAAATAGAGAAGAATTAATTTAAGATTCTTCCTAATCACTGAAATACAAATTTATATGAGCTATATAGAACGAGTACATATATAAATCAGACTACTAGATTTTGTGACCTTCACCATGAATATGACATTGACCAGCATTTAATATGTCTTTTAACAAATGAATGCAAACCTCAGTGGTGTCTAGTTCCATCTGAATCCACTCATATTTCAATTTATTTTCTTTTAAATTTCAATACTGCATAATTATTACTGATTAAAATGTACAAGGCACTGAAATAATATATAAATGTTTAATAGGCTAGCACAAGCTTGAAGTCATGTAGGGGCTTTGTTGCTTGCCCTCAGGAACATGATAGCCTGTGAAACACCTCCGGAGGAATAATTAAGCTGCACTTCAGTTTTGTGTCAGTGGAAAGTATCACGTGCCAATCCGGAACCACAACCCATGGTTGTACTTACACAATAAAGTCTTCAGAATCTGTAAAGATTCGAGGAATGAGGAGTCAACTCCGACCCCACAAACCAGCTTTGACCGTAGACATTCAACAGACAGGACACCAAACTTAATCAGGACATTAAGCGACTTGCAAAGACTTAAAGAAATTTTCCTTAACAGTGCTAAAATGTAACTTTTACTTTAACTTGAATCAAATCTTAATGGTACACATTTGTATTTGCAATTATCTATATGAAAAACATAATCCAACAGTAACAATAATAAGTTTTATTTTAAACAAACAAGGTCAACAGTTGTAACAATTAAATAAAGAACAATAATAATCTACACTTGTACATGTACACAAAATTATAACACCATATATATATATACTTAACAATATGTTTAATAATTTAAATTAACTGAGCAGAAACTGTGATATTGAATCAAACACATAAGACATACACAATTATTACATACCCTACCAAGTGACATAAAAATGAATACATGTATCTACAGAGTGTATTTTGGTTGCAGGTATGGCACATTTATGGTGCTTCTCACGGAGAACAAATTGAGACAACGAACGATCCCCTCTTCATAAAAATGGAAGAAATGCGTTTTACTGAAAGCAATTGTGAGTACCAAATTTAAGTCATAAGTTCTAAATCACACGTTATTTTTTGCATTATAAATTATTGGTAATTTTACATAAAAGACATAAATTTCAAAAGTATTATTTGGTTGATGATCACTCTTACCACAGTGTGATCTGAACACAAATTTGTAATAATTTTGTAGCTAGGTGCACCATGCTTGATGAAGAAACCGATTTTCAAACAATTAAATGCTTAATCAAATACATACATAAATAAATCTCTCAATTTAAACATGCATTTATTCATTTAACAATCGTAAAGCCATCCATCTAGTGATCTACCAAGATTTGACATGTTTGATAAATTGTTTCCATATACAATAATTCATTTTGTCTTTCAGTACCACCACCCTCTATAGATCCTAAACTGGTTTTGTGCATAGAGAGATATACAATAAAACAGAGAGAGTGTGAAATGTGGAGGAAGTTACACAAGGGACAGGTTACAAACTCATTGTTTGGGGATATACTTTCAGCTGGTCATAACCAAAATTCTCTCGTAAAACAGATGGTTGAAGGATCAAATCTTGAAAGGTATGTATTCTTGTGTATAATCTATATCTGTAAACAGACCTAGTTAAATGTTAATTGGTACTATTATACTTGTCATAGATAAATAGATAAATAGATTTAGTTCCGTAAAAATGAATGACATGATACAGGTTTACCTGTAATTAAAACCCACAAAGAATATTTATAATACTTCATTAAATAATTACCTAAATAAATAAATACATTTATAAATAAATAAATAAATAAATAAATAAAATTATAAATAAATAAATAAATAAGATTATAAATAGATAAATAAATAAATTTATGAATAAATAAATAAATAAATAATAACGCCTCCAGTATATCATTTAGTACTTTTCAAACTAATATACAGTTTTGATATGGTCATTATAAACATTATCGCATGTACATTTCATTATTTGTGATATACCACTTTTTTTCATGCACTCATTAATATATGATAATATTACCTTGCAAAAAAATGGCAAATGATCAGCTGATACATGAATAACAATGATTTTGAGATACTTTCAATTTTGCATTAAAAATATTAATTGACATAGAAATGAAATTAGCTTAGATATACGTCATTTTATTCAGGTACACTAATTTTCCTGCAGCTGTGCAATGGGGAATCAACTACGATGACATGGCCAGAGTCAAGCACTCAATGTTAAAGCAGCCCCTGTATGAAATTTTTTGTATTGATGCCACTGGTCTGACCTTATGCAACACCCATGCATTCCTGGGTGCATCCAGGAATGGACGAGTGACTGAAAGGGGATGATGAGGGTATCCTTGAGACCAAGATCCCTTATTCAATAAAAAGCAATCTAGTCAATGAAATGGAGATCCCAGACATTTTGGAAATGAATGACAAAGATTTTTGCCTTGAAAATACGTGTGAAGGTCCCAAGTTATAAGTTAAATATTATGCTCAAGTTCAGGGAGAGATGGCTTTGAAAACTGCCCCGTGGTGTGATTTTGTTGTATGGACAGTTGCAAAAGCAAACAATATTTGTATAGAGTGTACTTTAATTCAGATTTTGTAAGCTCAATGTTGCCACAGCTTGTCAAGTTTTAAGTGCAGTATGTTTTTCCAGTGTACTATGGGGGAAAATAAATTAAAACATAAAAGTTAACATTTTGAACAACCTTGAATACATCACATAATAAAGTATAGTTTTCTGTGGCATTTAGAAATGAATTGCCATATCTGTCTAATACTGATAGATTTTCAGGAGATTATTGGAACATTATACTGATATCACTGTTACGTATGGATCTTCAACAAGTGGCACATCGAAATTTGAGAGCCAGCAGCACACTTGAAACAATTTGCTGGCAAGTGGTGCCATTGACAATGGTAAAATCCCATCAAATATGTGTATATGGGGAAATTCTTAACACGTCCTATGCTGCGCTCAGCATAAATTCTAAGCTGTGATATTTCTTAGGTGAGAGAACTGATGGATATTGCCTAAAATGATGGTATATTCAATAAACATTCCTTCGTCTTTAGCAAGTCTGTTATTGTGAAGCCATCGCTCAATCACCTGCATCTAGGAGATTTAGCAAAACTGATTCCTCTGTGATCTGTCTATCAGAGACCCGGTCACCCCAACCTTATGACACAAAAGAAATTACGCCTGATGGTGTAATTCCAACTAAGAACTATACAGTGTTATGGTGCTTGTAGTTGGAGAATGTTAATGATAGGTTGATTAAACTGGAGGATCTCTCAATGAAAATTTCAGTGATGATTTCATGATGACACGAGTATTCGAATATTTCTTGAATTGTGCTAGCATAGTGGGCTGAACAATATCCTTGCTTGGAAAAGGATTTAAATATTTCAGTTCTTGTTGAAGAAGACATAACCAAGCTGTGTAATATTTAGATAAAGTACCAACAGCAATACCAAACCTCTCTGCTATGTCTTGGACAAAAAGCCGTAACCGGTTTCTCATCAACACTGCAAACAGCTGATCAATCGGCTGAAGATATGTCTGACGTGAGCATGTCGTATATGTCGACAATGTCTGGCTCTTCCGGCCCAATGCGTCATTTTATGGCACTTCTCCTCAAGGTACTGGAACAACCACTGAAATATCACAAATGTTGGGAGACTTGTGTGGAATTAATCAATCCATCGCCGTTAGTAATTCTATAAACTCCCCCATCTTTCCCTATGAAGTTAATCTTTTAAGTCTTTTACCTCTTTCCTTAGTTATATATTTTTCTATCAGAAGAAGGTCAGGGTCGCACTGAATACCTGCAACAAATAAATTAAATGATGGAAATTTTTCATCACACATTGATACAAAATGTACATGTATGGCCTGTAATTACTTTGTTTAAATGATTGTAAGAACAGCAGATGGAAACTATACAATGATACATGTATATAAGTGTTGCTTTTTTCAGATGAAACAAATAATAGCAAAATGATATTTGATTGATTGATTTTTGTTTAACGTCACACCAGGAATATTTCACGTATATGGTGCCTAATGAAGGGCATACACATTTTGACCTCTGCAACGGACCCACCCGAAGCAGTGAGGGATCTTTAACGTGTCATGCATGCCACGACACGGGGTCTCATTTTTACTGTCTCATCCGAAAGACAGGACATCGGCATGACCAGAGCGGGACTCGAAACCCGGCCTCCCGATCAGAAGGCTAGCGCGACACCACTAGGCTTCAAAATGATATTTTAATTAATAAGTTTACATAGAATTAATCTCATAAATGTTTTAAATTTTACGTATTTTATAGCTGTATTCCAATAGAAAACAGTATTATAGGATTACTAGGTATACAAAAGCTTGGTAAGACATGGTTAATTAAATTAGGCATATGATGTTACACACCATTTGATTACATGTATGTCATTAATTGTGGAGGTAATTGGGTCAATGTGGTTTATATCTGGTCCCGGGTTAGAATCAGGTTAGGGTACATTAAAATTAAAACTTTTAATTATGTTGCAGTCACCTATTTCCATGGCTCCATGGACATCTGTAATGCTTTCTGTTGCAGCACCTTGAATATTGTCTTCACGAATGGTGCTATACGAGGAATGCATTTATAGTGATGCATATTTATGCCCAGTCTCCAGTTCTGTTACTATCGTCTTTGTCTCATAAATTTCCCTTAGAAATGAATTGGAATTTTATATTATATTTCCAGGTGAAATCCGAATAATTAGACAATACACAGTGTATTTGACATAGGTGTGAAATAAGGGAATCAGCCCAGATAGCTCAGTGGTTTATAAGTGCCTGAACGGTAAGTGGAAGATCTTAGGTTTGATTCCTGGGTCCGCCTCATCTTTTTCTCCTGCCTGTTACGCAGGCATCAATTTGGCCCTAGATTGTCACTGTGCATGACCACTCATAATAGTTATGGCATTAAAACAATGATAACGATTTGTTTTAAACTGACAGGGTGTGTGCAAATCTCCTCTCAGGAATGTTCATTTCATCACTAATGCTGATGGTAAAACTCTCTATTACAAACTGGCGTGACATAAACCTTATCTCAAGTGTGGATAGGGTGTGGGGTGTTGTACGTACCTTTGGAATTTTCCCTGTCTATTCGTCTGGTCTCTCTAGCCACCTATTCTCCATTTTGTTGGGTTTCCTTATATAAAAAAAGAAAACAAACTGGGCACGTAGTTCGGAGCAGAAGGTTCATATCCCCGCCAACCATTTACCAAATGAGCAGAACAAATCCAAGTGTTTAGAGTCGGACTCCAGTCTTTTCTGTTCAGTGCCTTTAACCACGATCTTTTTTGTCCTTTTTCTTTGGGAAAACGAAAAGAAGTAATACCCTTTGGTTTGGCTTCCAAATTATAACTATTGGTACATTTGTACACACAGCAAATCTTTACCATTGTCGATCTCCATCTCGTAACCGCCATCGCATCGACTTTAATCACACGTAACTTACAGGAACGTACTCTTGCCACTCAGCGGTGTTTATGCGCATGCTCCAGAAGAGGGCGCTGTTTTATCATGAAAGGGTCTATAGGGATTTCTATCGACGCTGACGGGGTAAGTCCATATATTTTTAGATGTTGGGGATAATTTCAGGATATGTAGCATTTCCATTAATATGAAATTCACCAATAAAATGCTCCTTTTATAATATGTAGAGACCTTTGAGACTCTTGAGGCCGTTTCCGGTCTTTTTAAAGGTTTTCTTTTACGTCAAGTTAAATTGCATTAATTTGGCAGACTTAGGTTCGTTTTCGTGTCCGATTAAAAGGCATCGGTCACACGAAATCTCGTTTTTTTTTCCAAAGGTTTTTAAATCTTAATTAGAAGGCGTTTCTTAGAGGGAGATCTGCACGTCCTTAGAGGCCTGTTTTTGATGATTTAATCCTTCCTTTTACAAAAAGTATTTTCGCCCTCTATGAACGGGCATGTGGTGATCATTTTAGAGCGCGTTTTGGTGTACAGTTAGAGGGGGTTTTGATGTACGATTAGAGAGCATTCTACGACTCGGAATGTCATTTTGTGAATCGCATAATGTCCTTTTACTAGTTGAATATGTTTTAAGTGGGTTTTTTTTATGTCACCTTAGGGGACGTTTCAGTCAGCGCTTAAAGAGGATCGGGCTTTTTCATAGGTCATGTTCATTAGAGAGCGTTTTGGTGCACGCTAAGAGAGCGTTTGTTGTTTCCTTAGAGGGCGTTTTGGTGTTCTCTATGAGCGTTTCGTGTTATGCGTGCACCCTACAGGGTGTCCTTTTAATGATTTCACTTCCCAGTTACAAAGGTTGTTTCCCTTTTCTAGGAGGACGTTTTTGTGTACCGTCAAATGGTATTTAGGGAATGTTTTATAGAGTAGCGGCATCCCACGCTACCTATGGATCGGCCATGACCCATGATTAATATTCCCGCTTCTGGATCTGCTGGGTTCACATTTACCTTGGTCGAGCAATTTACAATTCACTTTTAATTCGTATTATTTGTTGATGATGTGATATCAATTAATTCTTGATAGGTGTAATGTCGTTGCAACGATGGGTTCGTGAGGCAGGTATGATTGATGATCAGCTATAATAATCATCGCAGGATAAAGAAGACCAGAATTATTTTCTGTTTCTGTATTGCATATGTGGGCATTTATTGTACCTATTTAGCGATGATATAATTGCTACCTGCATCAAGGTCTCAGTTTTCTTTTGCTTAAAAATAATTTAATAGGTATCTATCTAAAGTATATACATTGTAATTTATTGTAAACGAATTTTATCTAATCTTTCCACTAGTCCATCTGGAACGATGGTACGTTGCCGAATAAGATGTTCTGAATGAAAATTTCTCTTAAAGTATAAGGGTAGAGCTTCCACAATTGCCACGTACAGTCACCAATATTAGAAATCAGAAATTTTACATGGCCATCAAAAGTAAGAAATTGATGCTGCTACAATATTAGACTCAAAATTTATTGAGAAATCTGTTGAATTTTTTTTCCACAATTTGCAAATGTTCCTGAAAATTTAAAATGGCCTCGTGAGCTTTGGTCTACGATGTTATAAAGTGTATTCATCGGGAAGGCCGCTGAAGTCTATTAAGCACTTAGTGTAGTAAATAGTTCTCTTTATACTAAGGTGAACGACGCCATTTTGAAAGCTTATAAGTTGATAATTGAGTCTTACAGACAAAACGAGAAAACGTGGAAATTGCAATAGAAAAAGAGGATTTATTTGAGCAATGGTTGAGATCAAAGAACATGAATTCAAATTCTAAACATTTGAGAGATGTTAGATGTTAGTAGAAGAATTAAGACAATGTGTACCGCAAGATTTGAGACCTCATTTAGATGATAAAGGTGTTCAAACTTTAAATGAGGCAGCAGTGTTATCAGATATTTTCAAGTACAATAGCATTCTATTACAAATAATATACAGTTGGGTGCAGTCCTAACCTTACATTCAAGTGCACTTGACAAGTGCACTTCAAGTTTAGTTTTTCGTCCCGAAAACCAGTCATTAAGTTTAGCCAAGTGCACTTGATATCAAGTTTACTTAAAAGTAATTCCGTCTTCAAGTTTACTATCACTTGACACCAAGTTTACTTTTCATGTTTGTTTATTACAATTAACCAGTTTCGTATAACACGATAAAAGTAATTGTCTAATTATGTACAATTGCATATTTTATATAAAAAAATTGTTTTAATAGAAAAATAAAGTAAATGTACCTGTATATAGAAAGTACACTAAACTTGAAGTGCACTTGGAGCAAACTTGGAATCAAGTTTACTCTGTTGTCGTCAAGTAAACTTGAAAAGCAGTCATAAAGTTAACATGAAGTGCACTTTATGTTACGTTAGGACTGCACCTAACTCTATGTGTATGGAAATCAGATATTTGACTAGTTGCGCTGGAGGAGTACAGTGTCCGCTTTGATTAATTACACCAACTAAGTATACCAAACGTTTTGACGACACAAGACTATTGAAACACTTAATATGCGATTAACTCAAAGAAACTTTGTGCAGAATGATTCAAAATCATACAACATCACAATAAGGTTGTTAAATAAACATCACAACATGTATACGCCTGTAGAAATTGAAACTTCCTATGGGCATTTCGACCACATATGTGAATATAGAAATTCAGATATTAGAAGAAAAAAATGATTACATAAAAGTAAAGAGAAATCTGAAGACATCTCACAAAGTTTTATGACACAGATCACTAAGGATATGTACACAAAACATGATAATAGTAGAATATACACGGGAAAACGACATTAGATAAGTCATCGATTATGTTGCGGTTACGATACCAACATAGGACGGTGGTTAACTGGTTTACGGTGCCCATCTTCCACTCGCCCCCCCCCCCCCCCCCCCCCCCCCCCAAAATGTAAAATGAAAAAAAAAAAAAAAACAAACAAACAATCAAAGTACGCATATAACAATTTATAAATAATCTTACATATGGAGAACAATGATCAAACGGTGTCTATAGAAGAAATGTCAGAAATATTTATTACATATCACACAAAACGTTTATAGAATAATGCGTTGCTAACAAAAATATGTAAGGCGGCGTCAACATAAGTAAACCGTCCTCTCCCCGTCTGTAAGCGAGGTCAGATCAATAAGAGTCAAGACTAACAGTTAGAAGGGACGCGGATCAAGACCTTGTCTCCTCTGAAAAAAGTTTGAACAAGGCCTGTCGTAGAATCCCACCGCACTGTTAGTCAGCGTGTAGAATTCTTCAACAGATCTATACCTTCATTTAGACATTTGATCTTGATTTTAACAATATGAACAAAACGACTATCTTTTCTGTGAACTACAAGAACAGATCTCTTTTTTAAATTTAGTATTGTAGTGACCATTTGATGCTACCACATGGAGAAGCTTTCTAGGATTCAGGTATTCATTAGGAAATTAAATATTGCTTTATCTCTAGGAAATGCTACCACCTATTAATCATTAGAAAAGATGCATTATTTTCAGGATACGATGCCATATGGACACGTTAACAGTATAGATTGGCCACAGACAGGTAAAATGTAAACAATCATTTCACATTCCTGGTAAAAATGATACCCATGCTATAAGAGCAGTATCTTGTGATCGAATTTAAAAGTAATTCTACAGCCAAAAACGTTATTGGCGGTTAAGTAGTTTCATGATTTTTGGACTTGTGGTTTGGATTTATCCATCATCTTTACATTTGTAACATATTATAGTATCTAGTTTGTCTATACAGCCTATGGTCAACGATTACAGTTTATATAAACCATCTATAGAAGAATAAAAAGAGAAAGGAGGAGGTTGACGTGTAATCTCAGCTGTATGAAAAAGTCGTGTCCGACAAGAGCAGACGAAATAAGAAAAAATCAACCAATAACTTGATAGAGTAAGATTGCCTGTTTCTTAGGTATTCTTCTCTATGAATATATATCAGAATACATATGTGCAGAGACTTGCAAGCATTCTTATAATACAAAAATGACTCCTTTATTTAATGATGAAGAATCACATAATGGAATATAATAGTAAATATGTTCCCCTTTATTTACTATTTCGCTACCAGTTATATGTGGCTTTCTAGTATAACAAACTGTTTTGTTCGAAATAGTTATTTGACTTACCCACTCTTTAGCGTTGATATCGGATTTAGCATCTATAAGTATATGCACTGTATCACTGTACCCCCTGCTTGCTGCCTTATGGAGTGGAGTTTCCTCAAACTACAAAGACACAAGTATTAATAGGATTTAATACAATACCATCCTCTGGTAATGATGTATTTCTAGGAAAGAACACATTATATACTTAATAATACCATTACTACTATTGGAGTGACTATTTGATTCTGCCACTTAGAGCGGGTTATTGGATTCTGGTATTGGTGAGAAAATTAAATGCCGTTCTATCTGTAGAGAACTCTAGGACCTCAATCGAACACGGACGAAACTCGATTGTGACCGGAATCGATTTTTGTGTGTATATGGAGAAGGGGTTGAAATCTCTTGATGGTAAAACCCCACCCAACTTCGATCAACAGGCATTAAACAGTATATTCAGTGGACGCCCAACTTTTGACAACGGTATTTTCAATCCTCAATGCCATTTTCTTATGTGACGTATATGTAGGATGAGAGGCGAAAGCTGATTGGTTGGATATACACACCACGAAACCTGAACGAATCCCCACTCCTACTCCTATGTCACATAAAAATATCATTGAGAGGCGGACTTATCGTGAGGAAACTAGGAAATACGGATTTCTATCGACGCTGACACGGTAAGTCCATATACTTTTACATGTTGGGGATAACTTTAGGATATGTAACATTTACATTAATATGAAATTCACCAATAAAATGCTCCTTTTATATTATGTCCTCCAGAGGCCGTTTTAGGTGTTTTTAAAGGTTGTTTTACGTCATGTTAAATTGCGTTATTTTGGCAAACTTGGGTTCGTTGTCATGTGCTATTAGAAGACATCGGTCACACGAAATCTCGGACTTTCCAAAGGTTTCAATATTAATTAGAAGGCGTGTACTTAGAGGGAGTTCTGCACTTCCTTAGAGACCTGCTTTTGATGATGCTTTCTAGCATAACAAACTGTTTTGTTGGAATTACTTGACTTATATCGTCCGTAGCATTGATATCGGTTTTAGCTTCTGTACGCATTTTCACTACATTACTATATGAATAGCCATTTCATTCTGCCACTTGGAGTGGGTTGTCTGATTCGGATATTGATGAGAAAATTAAATATCTTTCTATCTGTAGAGAATTCTAGGACATCAATCGCACAGGGAAAAAGCTCGATTGTACCCGGGATCGATTATCGAATGTATATGCAGGAGGGATTGAACTCTCAACAGTCATTAAACACTATAGTTAATTGACGCTCAATCTTTGACGTGTATGCCTCAATAGATAAATAATTGTTTTCCCCTCTTTAATCACGATAATTCGGCGACGGTATTTTCAATCCGCATCCCGATGTCATTTTCTAGTGTGACGTATGTGAAGGATGAGAGGCTAATTGGTTGGATAGACACACTTGCAAATTAGAACGAATCCGCGTTTTCCCTTCATTCTACACCTACTTCACATAAAAATGTCATAGAGAGACAGATTTAAATTACCGCCGCCGAATTATCTTGAATAACGGAGGAAATGGGGATATTTCGACGCTGAACGGGGTAAGTGCATGTATTTTTACATGTTGCGGATAACTTCAAGAAGAAAGACTTACTTGATGCTGTAGTTCGTATGTTATTGTCCTGTAATCAGGCCGTCGACCCATGAACGGCTTTTGTCGGAACACTGAACTTACGAGAACATCACCATATTTGATGTGGCGTATCTCCAATTTTGCGGGAGATACAGATCTAAAACTTGCTGTGATTGTAGTAAAATTATTTATTTAATGAGGCATATACGTCAACTGAAGTTGGGCGTCAAGTGAATTCTAATATTCCTGCCCAATTAAATTATTGCAATTGAATTGAGGTACCTGCATAGGCTCCTTAAGAAAGAGAGGGGCCAATAGTCAGGTAGTGCTGTAAAGAAAGGGACCAATAGTGAGTAAGTGCTGTAAAGAAATAGGCCAATAGTCAGTAAGTGCTATGCAGAAACGGGCCAATAGTCAGTTCGTGCTGTTAACACCTTCATAAACCAAATTTCCCACTCTTTAGAAATACGGAATATGATATGGTCAGGTTCGTCGTACTATGAAAATCGATCGATCTGAGGATAATCATGCTTAGCTGAGATCCATATGTAACACTAGATTCGTTGAATGACCGAGCATTTCTTTTCGTTCAACACAGTTATTTCCCATTTGGTATCTGACAGGAATGGATTAATGAAAAAAGAGTAAAACTTCATACGAAAAAATAGACAATCCACGAGCTGCCTAGCACACTTAATGAAGGACGTGCCGTCACACGTATGTGGTGTCATATTATGTATATATAAGACGAATCTTATCTCATCTTTAGTGGAGTCAGATTTGAGGTCACTCATTTGACAGTTGTGTTCAGTAGAAGTCGGACGCGGGTTTGAGAGGAATTGAATGCAATGTAAAACATTTATCGTTCACAAATAAATGTTTACTTCAGCCCTAAAAAAAAAAAAAAAAAAAGAGGAGTTACTGGCTCGATTATGTGGCAGAAGTCACCATGGAGCTATACAATAAAGACCATTTCATGCTTTATTTATTCATTTATTTATTTAGTTAATCATTTGATTTCTGTCGTCAAAATGTGCAACTTTCTGTGTGCGTGCGCAGTGTAACACTGGTACTTTTCTTTGTTTATTTACTCACGGGTTTTAAACACATCTTATTCCTCTTAGAGAAAAAGAGACAACATTATTGAGAGAATAATTGGAACTTCAGGTATGCAGGCGCAATAACAGTTTAAGTATTTCTACAGGTCCTACAGTAAAACGCAAAAAAAAAAAAAAAAAGTGGGAGAGGATAAAAATCAAAAGTTCCGTTGGGTATGCACAGTAAAGCTTTTAATATAATAACTTGTCCTAGAGTTGAATGAGGCGTAGTTTTGAATTCGCGTCGGGTTACTGAATAATTTTCAGTTTTACAACAAAGGTTGGATTCAGGAACTCTTTGTAGTTGCTGTAATGGAAGGGAGATTATGACGTCAAACTTCTGCGAAATTCTGCAGACTGTATGTAACATAAAAGGCTAGGAATTACACACTGACATTGTTGGCTGAGTAGCCCCGAGGCTGATTGGCCTTGCATATTTAGCAGTAAGCTCCGATTTTCGAACTCCTCTTCATGCCCATAGTTGAGTTCTTGGACTTGGAACGACAAGGTACCTGTGTCGTTTATGAGCTGTTGCGGTTACGATCTCTCAGTCAAAGTCCATTATAAATGTAAAGCGTATTTTAAAAGATGGACTTCCTATATATACCCAAATGTTTTATAAATGTTTATGCACACATAATTCATCTGTATCTTACATACGTACGTAAGATTTAATTATAATTTGTGGAGTGAAATAAAGGATTGATTAGTGTCAGATGCCATTCGGTTACAATTTGTTGCCAGTGATACACGGGGATTTTCTTTTGTATATTCACAAGTATATTCCGGGATCCTTCGAGCTACAAGACAATTTCTTTAGAAAATCTATCTAAAAAGAATACTGTAAATCCATCGTACACAGTTCTATCAATAACTGAAAATCTTTACTGCAGCAGAAGATTAATGTAAAATCATTCAACTCTGTTTACGAAATATATTTACAGCCCAATTACAGCATGATATGTAGCATTTCAACTAATATGAATTTCACCATTAAAATGCTCCTTATATCACATGCGGAGGCCTTTGAGAGTCTAGAGGACGTTTTTGGCCTTTTTAAAGTTTGTTTTAGGTCGTTTTGGCAAACTTAGAGGGCGTTTTCATGTGCGATTAGAAGGCATCGATCACACAAAATCTCGGACTTTTCCAGAGGTTTCGATGTTAATTAGAAGGCTTTTGGGGGTATTCTTAGAGGGAGTTCTGCACGTCCTTAGGGGCCTGCTTTTGATGATTTTATCCTCCTTTTTACAAAAAGAGACTTTGCCCTCTCTTAACGGCATTTTGTGAGCATTTTAGAGCGTGTTTTGGTGTACATTTAGAGGGGGGTTTGATGTACACTTAGAGGGAATTCTACGACTCAGAATGCCATTTTGGGAATCGCAGAGTCTCCATTTTCTAGTTGAATGTGTTAAATCCCGTTTGGTAATTCAAATTTTTTTTAAAAAATTGAGAGAATAGATGTTAGTAGAAGAATTTAGACAATGTGTACCTCAAGATTTGAGTCCTATCCCCTCATTTAGATGTTAAAGGTGTACAAACTTTAAACGAGACAGCAGATTTGTCAGATAATTATGCTCTTACACATAAATTGTTTTTATTTTTATATATATATATTTTATTTTTGTTTTATTTTTTTGTCAAAATATCACAATGTTAGTAGCAATGAAATAGGCCCCTGTGAAAGTAGTCTAAAGAAAGACAATGCTCAGCCTACTCCCCACTCTGGTAAGAAGTCTGACAGTGCAGTAAGTTCAGCCTTTACTTCTGCTTATTGTAAGAAAAAGGGTCATCTTGTAGGTGATTGCTTCAAACTTAAGTGGAAAAACGAAGTCAGGAAATGTGGATTTACTTACTATTATGTGTACATCCGCATCCTGAACCATTTCCTCTTAGAAATATTAAGGCAAGAAAAAAGAGGAGTCACTGGTTCAGTTATGTGGCAGAAGTTATGTGGCTCGGTTATGTGGCAAAACCAATAGTGAAGGCCCTTAAGGAGATTTTCAGTTTTGTATGTGCACCAAAGGCTATTCAGTCGGATCAAGGCTCAAATTGCATATCCAAATTATTTGAGTATTTTATGTATGGGTTAGGAATAAAATAATACAAGTGTAGTGTCTACCATCCTGAATCGCAGGGGGCTCTTGAACGCTTCCATCAGATCCTTAAAACCATGATCAGAATATATTGTTTTCAGTATGAAAAAGACTGGGATGAGGGGGTCCACCTCCTTTTGCTTGCTGCCCGTGAAGCAGTTAAGGAATCCCTCGGATTAAGTCCATTTGAGTTGGTTATTGGTCACACAATCAGGGGACCTTTAAAATTGTGAAGGAAAAATGGTTGGCTGAGACTACTAACATGAATCGTTTGGATTATGCGTTCAATTTTAAAGAACAATTGTCCAATGTATGTAATATTGCCGAAGAAAATTTTAAAAAAGCTCACGAAGAAAAATGAAGGTTTGCTATGCCAAAAGTAGAACATTTTTACCTGGTGACAAAATTCTTGTATTTTAGCCCCTTCCTGGCCCTCCTTTACAAGCTAGACGTTTTGGTCCATATGAAGCAGAGAGTAAAAGTAGTAATTTAAGTTATGAAAACATAATGTTGGAGAAAAGAAAAAAAAAAGAGTATGTCTTGTGAATATGTTAAAATATATTAATTAATAGAAGAAATTACCAAAGTCTGTCAAAGAATGTTTTGCATCGTTGTCAGCTTTACAACACTTTAATGTTTATCTTAGTATCACTGCACATCCAATCTTTTTATTCACAGATCACAATCCCCTATCCTTCTTATACAAACTGTCAAATAAGAATCACAGAATGACAAGGTAGAGTTTGTTGTTACAAGAGTACAAGAAATAATCCTGGCCCTCGGTCTATTTGAACATAAGTCATTACTCAGGCTATCCGACGGGTACAAATTTATGGTATCTGAAGCCTTGAAGCAAACTTTCAGGATGGAAAAAAAAATTATACTATAACATCGGCATCTGGGAATAATTGTCAGCTATGCAATTGGAATATACAATAAGATACACAATTGCGTCAGATTTATGATAATTGCTAGTGTATGTGTTGATGTAAATGATTTTACTGTCTGATATGTGTTCGAATGATTAAGTTTGTTTAGAAGAACTAAAAAGTAGATACAGTGACTGGAATAGCTTGATATTTTCGTGGTTGAGAATTGTCTATAACTTCATTTTTATTTTCATGACACTTAATGAGATTAGTATTATAAATCGTGACATTGTTGTACTTTATATCTTAAAGTTTTACCGCTGTTAGTCATTTTTGTATACTCGTTAAACTTCTGTGTGGTTGATTTATTAATTAATTAATGTAAGAGAGCGATTTGTACACGCACGATAAAAATATTTTTGATATAAAAATGTTTCACTCGCCGCCGTCTGGGTTGGATCCAGTGCTCTTGGGACTTGAAGTGGGTGGTCTTATCCACTGGACTACTGCTTCTTTAGTGTGAGTACTTACTTGTAATTTACCTTTAAATTCATATTGTGGTTGTAAGTGTTTTGTAATTAATTAATAGTTATAAATTCATATGTTTATCACATATAATACTGTATTTATAAGATAATATATTGGATGTAATTAGAATAGTATTTCATATAAGTTTTGATATGAAATATATTGTAATTTCATTGGTCACTTACACATAAACAAGAAGGACAGAGGAACGCCATTTTATGGAGAGATCGGAGAGGATTGTTTCCTGGAAATTGTTCAATTATTTACCTCTTACTTGCAATTATCTTTTAAATGAGTACGGAAGTATTTGTAAGTGATATTCATGGTGTGATTACATGGTTTAAATGATGTATATAAATTGTGTTTCCCATGATTTCATTTATCCATGTTGTCGCGCGATACAGAACTGCATTTTGCCAATCATGTACATAACACATATGTGGTATGAAAGACATCCTTTATTTTACATATCGTCCATGCTTTATATCATCGTGTACGATGTCTGTCTGATCTTGTGGTCTGTTGTATGTCCAGTCAAGTGAAGAGTTGTATTTCGTTCGTGCCAGTCAGATTATAATGGCATGTTGTTCGTGCTATCATGTTGATAGTTGTAAGTGTGTTGTTTGTTCATACCATGTACGTCCGTCTATGTTTATGGTTATATTATGATATGTCCTAGTGATCTGATCTTATGATCTGTCCTATATATATATATATATTTGCATCAATTTGTAGTTTGGGATGATATGATATCAGAGTGCATGAGGTTTACAGAGGCTGTTACGTCACATTGTTTCCTTACTTCGGGTATGTTTTATAATAGATTTCTGTTATTGATAATTTGTAAATTTATTTATTTGATAACAGTCATGATGAAAATAAATATTTAGATTTCATAAATAATCATATTAGATATTTTCAACCATGACAAAGTAATTAATTGGAATTGATTGGCATTTCAGATATTTAAATTGCATTATTGTAATATTGGTTTATATGTTATTTCAGATCATTGTCAATATATTCTGTAGCACAATAAATGATGATTAACTTTCTCGGAGTTACATTAATATAAACGTCAATCATATTGAGAACTTTAGTTTTCCTGTCCCTAAGGATATGTCTATGTGTATTCGTATGGTGGATCCGTAAGTTATTCATATTTTCCGCCGTTCGTTAACTGCACAGCTACGACAGCTCATCAGGCTACGACCCACGACATACAAAATGATATAAATTGCAACTGTAGAACGTCGAGTAGAATTAAAAGTAAAGATGGATTTAAAAACATAATAATAGTAAAACTTTACGAAGAAATAAAGTTATCAAACTATCTGACCCTCCTTAATTCGTAGGCTAGATCAGCATAGAAATTGGAATGACAAATTCTTCTAGACATAAATTGCTGAAACTAATATTTCCGAAGTAAGATATAAGTTTTGAATATGATCGGTAACATAATCCAATAGATTTTCTAAGTTTACGGTATCGCAGTAATGTTAAGGCACTCCATGGCTTCATTAATACTATAATCTACTGAAAACCGTATAATAAATTGAGTAAAGACTATAACTGCAAAATTGGCAAAAATGCAAATTGTTTAACAGCAAGTGCAAGGGTATATTGCCAAATTCGGAAATTAAATTTTGTTGTAATTAATAAATGGAAGCCTATAGATCATATTCTTAGCTGTGCCCAACTTATAACAGGCGTATTTGTGCATAAATACTGAAAGGGAATTACTGAATGGTGTAATTTTACAAGAAATGGCCTAATTAAATTGAAATTCTGTTGATATTTTAAAATAAAAAAGCTAGGCCCAGGAGGAAGCATTTCAAATAGATAGAACAGTCTTTATGTGAAATTACACAACAAGTGGAGTTGAGAAAAGGGTTGCACTACAGCATTTTTCTTGGCATGTTGACTGCTTCAGTTTATCTCGCTTCATAAAGTACATTGGGCCATAGTGACGTCACAGTGACGTCATGACATGGTTTGGCGGGTTTTCTGCAACATTATATAACTGTATATTGCCTTAACACCGCTGCGATCTATATCAGTGAGTAAACAATTTCGAAGTGAGTAGGAAATCTTTTGTGTGAAAGTCTAAAAAGCTATAGCGATCCAATAGTAGTCTTGGCACATCGTCATCCAGCTACAGGAAATATACGATAGGAAATCCAAAATCGTCATATTTATCACATATGTGGTTATGGATAACCTCATCAAGAATTCTTATGTTTAAAACAGGGTCATCTATTACCAAAATGTTATCTAGACACCTAGACGTGTCATTAAACATAGCAATAAAGTCGAAAGGTCTGGATTGTCTAATATACTGCATAAGATCTCTCTCATAATAATACAAAAACGAATCTGTGATAAGAGGAGCGCAATCAGTGGCTGGGGGAAATCCAACCCCCTGTTGATAAATTTTGCCATTAATTTGTGCATAAATATTGTCTATTAATAAGATGATGGCATTATATAACTCGTCCACTATTTAAAAGAGTTATATTGCTTATTTTAAAAAAAGAACATAATTATCTGATGTACATAGAAGAGGAAACAGAAGATATCTGACAAAACTGTATGACACAAATCACCAAGGACATGCACACAAAACATGATAATAGTAAAATATACACGGAAAAACTACATTACAAAAATATTTTATTGTGCTGCGGTTACGATGCCGACATAGGATGGACAATTAAAGTAGCAAACGTCAATCAATTAAAACGCCTGGGAAACAGAGACAATAAACTATTATTAATTACACCATGTGTCAGTGAGGTACACAAGGTAGAAGAATCAAACGTGGCTTTAAAATTTCGTAAGTGCAGGTATCTGTGATTTTGCTAGAATTTTAATCGACCAAAGTTATTTATATTACAATTATGAAAAACGACATTGCAGCACTTTGTAATATGATCGTTGATAGCTGTACTGTCTCAGCCGTATGAGAGAAGTCAGCACGAAGATATACAGTATATAGTGTAATGATATGAATAAAAAGAACATAAGGACATCACAAATCTATTCGATTAAAAAACGATACCGACTTACGACGATCATGTGATATGACAATAGGCAATCAATTGGTGTGGTTAACCGGTTTAAGGGGCCACCTTTCCACTCACTGCAACATCAAGTGTATTCTACATATTAATTTCCAAAGGGTTATCTATTACCAAAATGTGATCTAGATACCTGGAGGGGTTATTAAACATTAGACATCACCGTAGCTCTAATTAAATGATATGTCAGTGAGATATACAAGGTAGAAAATTCAACTGTGGCTTTAAAATTTCGTAAATGCAGTAAACATGTGATTTCGCTGGAATTTTGATCGACCAACAATTTATATTACTACTGTGAATAACGACAGTGCAGTACTTAGTAGTATGATCTTTGATAGCTGTGCTGACCTCAGCTGTATGACAGAAATCACGGAATTAATGCAATGATACAATTCATAACGTCATCAAAAATATTTGATTATAGTGCAGTTCGGATATAGACTTAGGGCTGTCATTTGATCTGACAATTGTCAATAATCCATCTGCAAAAACGACATTGCAGTACTTAGTAATATGCTTTTTGAAAGCTCTCCGACTCAACCCTATGACAGGAGTCAGCATGGAAATATAGAGTATTGATAAAGAAGAAAAGCAAACAAACAAACAAACAAAAACCAAAAGAAAAACCAAAATCAAAATCAATAACAAAAAAAAAAAATAATAATAATAATAATAATAATAATAATAATAAAGGAAAAGAAAAAAAAACCAAACAAACAAACAAAAAAAAGCCCAAACAAACAAAAAATCAAAAGAAACAAAACAAAACCAAGAAAAAATCAAAGTACTCAAAAGTCCTGAGAGTCGGCTTTGCTGATTTTAAATATGTAATCATTTTACCATTTTAGTGGCAGACTCAGGATTTCAGGAAAGGGGGGGGGGGCAAAAATTAGGTCTTTGTTGCAACTAAATCGTCATTATACCTATGTACAAAATGCTAATAAAATTTGCTCTCTTCATACTATCTTACGGCAAAGAGTTTGCAATTGCTTGTATCCGAAATGAACGTGCAATCGACAACTTCATTACAACAAGTTTTACTGCATTGTTGTCACGAGTCGAAGCTGAGCCAAGGAACGACATTCCTTCAAGTGGGACATTAAATAACCATCTTATTCACGATTCTCATAATGTTTTAACATCATTTATATTTAGAAACATACAACATTTACCTAAATATTTATATTGCATTTTCATTATCAGAGGAAATGCGGGAAGATCGATCTTTAAATTTGTCATATATGTGAAAAAGAACTAAAGTTCCAGAACATGTTGGGGAAAACTTTAATTGAAATATCTCGATAAAAACAAGCGATACAAGATCAAGACAAATGCTTTGTCCGGAGAATTACATAATCGAGTACATCCGACGGTGTCGGTGGTAAACACATCGTAAAGTAGTCACAACTACATATTATTATGCGAAATTTGAAAACATTATTGCAACTCCTTTTTCGAGTTATTGAAACTAGTTTATGTTTACCTTAAATTGACTGACCTAAAGGTACATTGTGCTGATCAAGAATTTTTAAGACAACATCAGTAATTTTTCGGCACTTTATTTTTCAGCGGCGTAGCAAGCTCTATATCTGTAGTGAAAGTTACAACCCCTGAAAAGAAAGTGATTGCAATGAGTGCGGCTTCACCGAAGCCGACTCAAAAATGTATTCGAGTATCTTATAGTTACGACACCGACTTAGGACGCTCATTTGATTTGACAATAGTCAATTATTTGGTGTAGTTAACCGGTTTAAGGGCCCACCTTCCAACTCATCGCAGCAACAAAATTATACAGCGTGTTAGATAATACATTGCTATATACACGTCAGGAACATGTAATATAAACACTACACGCCTCGTGGAAACTTTCATATAACAATTAATAAAATAATATAATGATTTAGATAACGGCTAAGACAGGTACTAAGGCACTTGCATTTATGAAAAACTTTATTTTTTAGTTTATTCTATCAAGAAACTAGGTAAACTAGAACACTCCTTTCGAATTTTAGAATTATTTTAATCTAGAATTTGGAGGAAAGGTTTTCAACAAATTGTCGGCATTCTTGTTTAATTGACCAATAATGTCGAAAGACAACATGGTATCTAGATACGAAGTAGAATTACTACTCTCTGGGGTTTATTTGGCCACCAGTTCACTTGGATAGATCATGCTACGTAAATCGTGAATGAAGGATTATTAATTGAAAGCAAGTCATCTATATATCTGTAAGTGACATTGAAGCCAAGGCCAATTGTTTCTTTCCTTGCAAATGCAAAGACTGAATCAATTCAGCTTCGTTTGAGTAAAGGAATATGTCAATCAGAAGCTGGGCACAATGAGTACCAACACCTCACTCAGTTTCGCTATGACAAATTTTGCTTTCATAAGTAGCAATATTCCATCAAATTACAATGACTTTGTTCCAAAGGCTAGGCGACTCTAAGATAAACTACTCGACCAGGCTTATATATATGTTTCATACCTCTTAATGCTAATCAGGTAGCCTGAGAAGAAAAGTGCGTAGTTTGCAAACTGTTTTATTATTTATCACCCGATTCCACTCAAATTATGATGGTAAGTTAAGAATGCTCAGTAATAGTGGCATACACAAATTGAGCGAAATCGGACTATTCTAAATACTATTTTAAGTGGAAAGTAATTTCGTTGTTACTCGCTTATTTTACATCGGATTACCACCAAAATAATTAATATGCGTAAGAAGGATTCACTGTTTAGATTTATTTTTCATAAACTTCCTATGGTTTGCCGTTTTTCCTAGGTTATCGAGGAAAGCTATCGGAGAGCCAATCTCGGAACGCGAGAAATACGCGCGTAAGTTAGCAGCATTTTTCATTTTCAATTTCTAAAAATCTGCTATTTAAAGTTCATTGAAACACCAATAAAAGATAACTCTTCTTAAACCCAAGTAGAGTTATCTTTTCTTTACAGATCACATAAACGTTTCATTTTCAAACATGATATTGACTTAGATTGAAAAGCAAAAAATAAACTTATGCACAGATTAAAAGAGAGATTTGCAAAAAAGTCCGTTAAATGGACATAATAATATGAAAAAGTGTTATCCAAATAATAAAAATATAGCTGTAAATGCAGATCATATATAGATCTTTAACTGCGACCCATTCGGACCAGGGGCAGGCTTGGTGTAGTGGTTAAGCGCTTGGCTTGCGGCGCCGACGATCCGGGTTCGATTCCCGGGTTGTGCCACTATGTTTAAGAGGTTGGTAACCTCCTGCTTCCATGTCGCGATATAACTGAAATATTGTTGAAAGCGACGTAAAACCCCAATCAACCAACCAACCCATTCGGACCCATTTCCGATTCCGGATTTTCCCAACGTAATCAATGAAAAGAAAATAAAAATGCATTTTACAATGAACAGAAAGTAGTATATGAGTTTGTCGGCGCGGTGGAATTAAATTGTTAGTTATGGATCATCTGAGCATGTGAAAGTGGTGGGTTCAAATACCTTATTGGCGGATGGGTACAGAATGTTTTCTCTATTGTATCATGGTAAATTTTCTTGACTGTAATGAAAATAAGTAACAAGAAACATTCAGTGAGTGAGTGACAGTGTCCACAAATTTTCAGTAATTTGGCCTTTATCAAGTGTAAACAAACAAAAACACCCCCCCCCCCAAAAAAAAACAAACAAACAAACAAACAAACAAACAAACAAACAAAATCTGTAAGTGAAATCTTCATATATTTATGTATCAGCTGGTAAAATGTGCCCAGCCAGTGCAAACTTTATGTAAACATTATGGTGGTGGTTGGGGAAAAGGGGGGGGGGGGTTGGATGGTTGAATCAAAATTTTGTAGTGATCCTGGCCATACATATTTAGTACTTTTAGTCTAGATATATCATTAGTAGAGAGAAACCAGCAACATACATACAGATGTTTTTTTATTTTTATATTCAGCTAGCCAAGTAAATCTTCATGTCGACATTAAATGAAAACTTGAGACTTCAGAATCCTTTGAATTGTTATTTTCATAATCAAATACTTATTAAAATTGCATTATTTTGTGTAAAATTGTTTCATACAAAAATGTGCAGACAGTATAATCTATAATGCTGTGCATCTTTACATTATCTATGTTTTACAAATCTTAATTTGTTGTATTTGCAAGGTTATTGTAGGCGAAGAAGATTGGGGATAGTCAGTGATGTTTTGTTATATCTTTGTAATCTAACGGTGTACCTTTCTCTTTTTTATTTGTAATAAAGATAATAATAGGTATCAAAAAATGATATTAAAATTCATCAACTTTTCATGTTTCAAAAATGCACAAAATTTCCTTTTTCCTAACCCCCAAGTGTTATTTTGAATCTCATATTATGCCACTAGTCCATATATTATCAGTCATATTTTCCAAATCAGTAACATCTGTGATATATATCTTATTATATATAAATGATAAATATATCTGTGAATAAGAAATGAATTTTGATTCAAGATAAAGTCTACTTTTTGTATTAATATGAACTTTCTTATAAATAGATTGATGAATAAGAATGTAAGAGTCAATATAGGGTGGTATGTATGGAAAGCCCGTTCATTTTCAAAACTCAGACGGTGAAATTAAATTTCTTCTGCATAAATCAATTAACTGAATGTTAAGGAATATTATATACAAAAATAATTTACTTATGATGTTTAGTTAAAATTCAGGTAATTTTTCATATGGTGTTTTAATGAACCTTAATTTTCAAACACATACTCCCGTTTAAAGAAAAAATAATTGAAATAGAAATCTTTTCAAGAAAATTACGCAAGAATAAAAACTTTTTTCAATTTTCTTGTATGCAGCTTTAATTTTTAATGGTAGATCTCTCAAATTTTCATTGTTGTGTTCTACAGATGACAAATAAAGTACCAGCAATCTTCTACCTCTTATAGTTAAGACGGTATGTTGATTTTTTTTTCAATTATTACGTAATACACAAAAGTTTTTTTTATTTTAAGTTTTATCGTTTCCAGAATATTACGAAACGACTGTTTATGACATTTTTAGCATGAAATATGTTTCTCAGTGTTTACAACTAAGAAATTTAAAGATTTAAAAAAATATCTTATTTGCGTAACTTTGACGTGTTTTCTTATAGGTCGTATAAACAAAGTATAAAAACGTTTGAGAAAGTATTATAAATTCGGATTCTTAAATAACTGTTTGCACTCTACTAGCTACTGCTGAACAATGCAATAAAGAAATCTTCTCCGAGCGTCTGGATTACACATTAGAGAAGCGCGGTGAATTTGCCTTGCTTAGTACCTCGCACAGCGCCGCTGTTATACAGGACTTCAAACTTGTGTGAATTAATCGCGAGTTACTGTGCTTTACCCGTGGAATATGTCAAATTGTCAAGGCTTTGTTTTGTATATTGCGGAAAGCGGCATTACTAAAGGCCATCGCGAGGAGAATTGTTTATTTGATCAGAGGGGCGATTCAAGGTCAAACATTTGTACACGCGAAATACCTTAATTAATTGTTAATAGATTGACTAAAGATCTATGTTACATGTGCACTTTATACTTAGAAGGGGACCTTCCTACATGTTTCTCATTTCAAATATATGGTCAAGAGCAGTCGATGTTGTGCAATGTAGGCTTGTGTATAATGTAACTCGCCGTTACCTACAATTTCTGCTAGTAGATTGCGCAGTGTTGTGTATCATCACTAAAGGTCAGATATCTGGATCGTGAAAAAGAATTGTGTATTAGAGTAGAAGATCCCAGCCTCGCTGCTTCGACTGCAACTTTTGCTTTAGCAACGAGCTCGTCTCTAGTTATTAGGTTTCACAAGTTTCACTTGTGAAACCTTTTATTATTCTACTGTCTTTTCTTATTATTAGGTTTCACAAGTTTCACTTGTGAAACCTTTTATTATTCTACTGTCTTTTCTTATTATTAGGTTTCACAAGTTTCACTTGTGAAACCTTTTATTATTCTACTGTCTTTTCTTATTTATTAGGTTTCACAAGTTTCACTTGTGAAACCTTTTATTATTCTACTGTCTTTTCTTATTTATTATTATTATTATTATTCTTCATCCGTTTTTTTTTTTGTGACGGCTCAGAAATCACTCATTATTAAAGATATTACTATTCTTTTTTCAGTGTTCGATTCGAAATTAAATTTTCAAGATTTGATTTTTTTAATTTTCTAAATTACCGCTTATAAGCGCGCAGCGCCACCTACGACGCCAAAATTTTGAATCGCTATATCTTCCTTATTATTTGTCCGATTGGAATGAAATTTTCAGCATTCGATTCAGAAAAGGAGATGCAAGATTTTATGTCACTGCGTCAATTTCGTAGCTCTACCCTGAAAAAGTTGACCTTGACCCGATTGTTTTCATTTCAAAAAAAATATTTCAATCTTAGATTTTAGACAGTAGGATGAAAGATTTTAATGGTCTGATTTGGAATATGAAAAATTTTTGAAATCGGACCATTAATAAAGTCACAATGAGCGTGGGAAAATTCGCTATGACGTCATCAAAGCTAATTAAATATTCATACGTTAATATCTCTCTTATTAAATGAGATATCGGCATGAAATTTTATATCTAAACATGTTTCCACATTCTTAATCTACCTCTAGAATGAAAATGGCATGCTGCCAATATTTTTGAAATTATTGAAAATTTTCGAATCAAATCTTTGGCAAGGTCTAGCGACTTTATTTGCAGTCGGATTTTGATCGGGTTTCTTCCATTCGATAGAGCGTTCAAATACCTGCCAGCAGAGTGTTCTCAGATTTTCGCTAACTCTTACGGTTCTCGAGTTATTTGCGTTTGAACACGACAACCCCCTTTAAAGTGATGTTTGTGACGTCATCAACACTCATTAATTATTCATGAAATGTTTTCGCCTATAGCTCGCTTATTGAGGAAGATAGAGGTGTGAAATTTGGTAGCATGATAGAGATTGAGAATATCTACCGACTGACAAGAGGAATTTGGCATGGAGCCAAATTCCTGAAAATGACGTCATACTTTGTAAATGACGTCATATCTCCCTTATTTTTCATCGGATCGAGGCGGGGACGGTTGGAATCGATACTGCGTGAAAAAGTAAAATGGTAAATACCAGCAACAAAATTTCGATATCTCTTACCGTTTTCGAGATATTTGCGGTCAAAGTTCAGTGTTTGGCCTTTCCTGAAAATACAATTTAAAACTTCAGGTACCTGTGTCTCGCTTATTGATAAAGCTAGAGGTATGAAATTTGGTAGCATAAAAGAGAATGCAAATATCTACCGACTGACAAAAGGGAATTGGCAAGGTGCCAAATTCCTGAAAATGACGTCATACTTTTCTAAATGACGTCATAACTTCCTTATTTTTCATCGTATCGAATCGGGGATTGTTGCAATCGATTCTGCGTGAAAAAGTAGTTAAAGGCAAAAGGTCTGGTCTCAGATTTTCGATATCTCTTACCGTTTTCGAGATATTCGCGGTCAAAGTTCAGTGTTTGGCCTTTCCTGAAAATACAATTTAAAACTTCAGGTACCTGTGTCTCGCTTATTGATAAAGCTAGAGGTATGAAATTTGGTAGCATAAAAGAGAATGCAAATATCTACCGACTGACAAAAGGGAATTGGCATGGTACCAAATTCCTGAAAATGACGTCATACTTTGTAAATGACGTCATAACTCCATTAATTTTCATCTTATCGAATCGGGGATTGTTGCAATCGATTCTGCGCGAAAATTTATATGCATAACATTGCCATCAAATTTTCGCTAACTCTTACCGTTTTCGAGTTATTTAGGTTTAAACACGACAACCCCCTTTAAAGTGATGCTTTCAACGTCACATAAAGTTCATTAATGTTTAATGAAATGGTTTCAGCTAAAGCTCGCTTATTAAAAAAGGTAGAGATGTGAAAATTGGTCGCATGATAGGGAATGAGGGTATCTACCGACTCTTTACTTTGAAATTTCATCTTTCGGCTATTCATTCTCACAGACACATACTCCCGTTTAATGAAAAAATTTTTTCGAAATATACGACGTTTTAAGAGAATTACGTAAGATTTAATATTTTTCGATTTTCGCGTATGTAGCTTTTAGTTTTAATGGTAGATCTCTCAAATTTTCACTGTTATGTTCTCTAGGATCATATCTTTAGAACTTTCATCGGCCGATATTATCTATCTCTTTTAGTTTGGCCTCTATTTCAATTTAAAGTTTTTTAAAAATTACGTAATGTTCAAAACTGTCTTATTTTTAGTCTTTTAGTTTCCAAAACATTACGAAACGATTTTCCGTAACGATTTTACTATGAAAACATGTTTCCCGGTATTTGAAAGTGAGCAATTTAAAGATTTTTTTTATAAAAAATATCTTACTTGCGTAACTTTCAAGTATTTTTTATTCGTCGTATGAACAAAATTATAAAAACAAGAGTTTGAGAAAGCATTTTGATTTCGATTTCTTAAACAAAAATCAAATTTTGGGCACTCTACTGATGAACAACGCAATAAACATATCTTCAGAAGCGCGGTCAATTTGCCTTGCTTAATACCTTGCACGACACCGCTGTGATATAGGACTTCTTCCATGGACAAGGCGCAGTAACTCGCGATTAATTCAATCGCGATTTAAAGTGCTTTCTATAAAATAGAGTTTGAGAAAGTATTATGCATTCGAATTCTTAAACAAAAAAAAAAACCAAAAAATAACCCCCCCCCCCCCCCCCAAAAAAAAAAAAAAAAGAAAAAAAAAAGCAAATTTACATTCTACGAGCTACTGCTGAACAAGGCTATAAAGAAATCTTCTCCGAGCGTCGGCATTACACATTAGAGAAGCGCGGTGAATTTGCCTTGCTTAATACCTCGCACTGCGCCGCTGTTATACAGGACTTCAAACGTGTGTGAATTAATCGCCTGTTACAGTGCTTTACCTGTGGAATACGAGACATTGTCAAGTCTTTCTTTTGTATATTGGGGAAAGCGGCATTACTAAAGGCCATCGCGAGGAGAATTGTTTATTCCAGCAGTGTGGCGATTCAAGGTAAAACATCTGTACACGATATATAAATTTATTAATTTCATCTAGAGGAGAATTGTTTATTCCATCAGAGAAGCGATTCAAGGTAAAACATCTTTTCACGAGAAATACCTTGCGTAAGTTAATAAATAAACAACATAAAGCGGGCAGTAAGGACTGAAGATCTAGGTTACACGTGCAGATTGTACTAAGAGTGATTGTCCTACATGTTTCTTGTTTCAAATATATGGTCAAGAGTAGTCGATATTGTGCGATGTAGGCTTCAGTATAATGTGTATAATGTAAGTCGCCGTTACCTACAATTTCTGCAAGTAGATTGCGCAATGTGGATACCATCACTAAAGATCAGATATCTGGATCGTGAAAAAGAATTTTGTATTAGAGTAGGAGATCTCAGCTTCGCTGCTTCGACTTTAACTTGTGAAACCTACTCGTTGCTTTAGCAACGAGCTCGTTTCTAGTTATTATTCTACTGTCTTTTCTTATTATTATTATTATTATTATTCTTCATCCGTTTTTTTTTTTTGTGACGGCTCAGAAATCACTCATTATTAAGGATATTACTATTCTGTTTTCAGTGTTCGATTCGAAATTAAATTTTCAAGATTTGATTTTTTTAATTTTCTAAATTACCGCTTATAAGCGCGCAGCGCCACCTACGACGCCAAAATTTTGAATCGCTATATCTTCCTTATTATTTGTCCGATTGGAATGAAATTTTCAGCATTCGATTCAGAAAAGGAGATGCAAGATTTTATGTCACTGCGTCAATTACGTAGCTCTACCCCGAAAAAGTTGACCTTGACCCGATTGTTTTCATTTCAAAAAAATATTTCAATCTTAGATTTTAGACAGTAGGATGAAAGATTTTAATGGTCTGATTTGGAATATGAAAAATTTTTGAAATCGGACCATAAATAAAGTCACAATGAGCGTGGGAAAATTCGCTATGACGTCATCAAAGCTAATTAAATATTCATACGTTAATATCTCTCTTATTAAATGTGATATCGGCATGAAATTTTATATCTAAACATGTTTCCACATTTTTAATCTACCTCTAGAATGAAAATGGCATGCTGCCAATATTTTTGAAATTATTGAAAATTTTCGAATCAAATCTTTGGCAAGGTCTAGCGACTTTATTTGCAGTCGGATTTTGATCGGGTTTCTTCCATTCGATAGAGCGTTCAAATACCTACCAGTAAAGTGTTCTCAGATTTTCGCTAACTCTTACGGTTCTCGAGTTATTTGCGTTTGAACACGACAACCCCCTTTAAAGTGATGTTTGTGACGTCATCAACACTCATTAATTATTCATGAAACGTTTTTGCCAATAGCTCGCTTATTGAGGAAGATAGAGGTGTGAAATTTGGTAGCATGATAGAGATTGAGAATATCTACCGACTGACAAGAGGAATTTGGCATGGAGCCAAATTCCTAAAAATGACGTCATACTTTGTAAATGACGTCATATCTCCCTTATTTTTCATCGGATCGAGGCGGGGACGGTTGGAATCGATTCTGCGTGAAAAAGTAAAATGGTAAATACCAGCAACAGAATTTCGATATCTCTTACCGTTTTCGAGATATTTGCGGTCAAAGTTCAGTGTTTGGCCTTTCCTGAAAATACAATTTAAAACTTCAGGTACCTGTGTCTCGCTTATTGATAAAGCTAGAGGTATGAAATTTGGTAGCATAAAAGAGAATGCAAATATCTACCGACTGACAAAAGGGAATTGGCAAGGTGCCAAATTCCTGAAAATGACGTCATACTTTTCTAAATGACGTCATAACTCCCTTATTTTTCATCGTATCGAATCGGGGATTGTTGCAATCGATTCTGCGTGAAAAAGTAGTTAAAGGAGAAAGGTCTGGTCTCAGATTTTCGATATCTCTTACCGTTTTCGAGATATTTGCGGTCAAAGTTCCGTGTTTGGCCTTTCCTGAAAATGCAATTTTAAACTTCAGGTACCTGTGTCTCGCTTATTGATAAAGCTAGAGGTATGAAATTTGGTAGCATAAAAGAGAATGCAAATATCTACCGACTGACAAAAGGGAATTGGCATGGTACCAAATTCCTGAAAATGACGTCATACTTTGTAAATGACGTCATAACTCCATTAATTTTCATCTTATCGAATCGGGGATTGTTGCAATCGATTCTGCGCGAAAATTTATATGCATAACATTGCCATCAAATTTTCGCTAACTCTTACCGTTTTCGAGTTATTTAGGTTTTAAACACGACAACCCCCTTTAAAGTGATGCTTTCAACGTCACATAAAGTTCATTAATGTTTAATGAAATGGTTTCAGCTAAAGCTCGCTTATTAAAGAAGGTAGAGATGTGAAAATTGGTAGCATGATAGGGAATGAGGGTATCTACCGACTCTTTACTTTGAAATTTCATCTTTCGGCTATTCATTCTCACAGACACATACTCCCGTTTAATGAAAAAATTTTTTCGAAATATACGACGTTTTAAGAGAATTACGTAAGATTTAATATTTTTCGATTTTCGCGTATGTAGCTTTTAGTTTTAATGGTAGAACTCTCAAATTTTCACTGTTATGTTCTCTAGGTTCATATCTTTAGAACTTTCATCGGCCGATATTATCTATCTCTTTTAGTTTGGCCTCTATTTCAATTTAAAGTTTTTTAAAAATTACGTAATGTTCAAAACTGTCTTATTTTTAGTCTTTTAGTTTCCAAAACATTACGAAACGATTTTCCGTAACGATTTTACTATGAAACATGTTTCCCGGTATTTGAAAGTGAGCAATTTAAAGATTTTTTTTATAAAAATATCTTACTTGTGTAACTTTCAAGTATTTTTTATTCGTCGTATGAACAAATTATAAAAACAAGAGTTTGAGAAAGCATTTTGATTTCGATTTCTTAAACAAAAATCAAATTTTGGGCACTCTACTGATGAACAACGCAATAAACATATCTTCAGAAGCGCGGTCAATTTGCCTTGCTTAATACCTTGCACGACACCGCTGTGATATAGGACTTCTTCCATGGACAAGGCGCAGTAACTCGCGATTAATTCAATCGCGATTTAAAGTGTTTTCTATAAAATAGAGTTTGAGAAAGTATTATGCATTCGAATTCTTAAACAAAAAAAAAAACCAAAAAAAAAAAAACCCACACCACCCCCCCCCCCCCCCAAAAAAAAAAACAAAAAAAAAAAAAAAAAAAGAAAAAAAAAAGCAAATTTACATTCTACGAGCTACTGCTGAACAAGGCTATAAAGAAATCTTCTCCGAGCGTCGGCATTACACATTAGAGAAGCGCGGTGAATTTGCCTTGCTTAATACCTCGCACTGCGCCGCTGTTATACAGGACTTCAAACGTGTGTGAATTAATCGCCAGTTACAGTGCTTTACCTGTGGAATACGAGACATTGTCAAGTCTTTCTTTTGTATATTGGGGAAAGCGGCATTACTAAAGGCCATCGCGAGGAGAATTGTTTATTCCAGCAGAGTGGCGATTCAAGGTCAAACATCTGTACACGCGAAATAACTTGCGTAAGTTCATCGCGAGGAGAATTGTTTATTCCAGCAGAGAAGCGATTCAAGGTCAAACATCTGTACACGCGAAATACCTTGCGTAAGTTAATAAATAAACAACATAAAGCGGGCAGTAAGGACTGAAGATCTAGGTTACACGTGCAGATTGTACTAAGTGTGATTGTCCTACATGTTTCTTGTTTCAAATATATGGTCAAGAGTAGTCGATATTGTGCGATGTAGGCTTCAGTATAATGTGTATAATGTAAGTCGCCGTTACCTACAATTTCTGCAAGTAGATTGCGCAATGTGGATACCATCACTAAAGATCAGATATCTGGATCGTGAAAAAGAATTTTGTATTAGAGTAGGAGATCTCAGCTTCGCTGCTTCGACTTTAACTTGTGAAACCTACTCGTTGCTTTAGCAACGAGCTCGTTTCTAGTTTTTATTTATTTTTTATTAATTAATTAATTAATTAATTTATTTATTTATTTATTTATTTATTTATTTATTTTCAAATTACTTATTTATCTATTGTTGATGTTGGTGTCCGAACCGTCATCCTTGAGTTCAGAATTTAAACCTGTTTTATAAAATAAGTATGACGTCCGTTCCCAGGCTCCCGCAGGTTTTCCGCGTCACTAGAAGATTTGTCTATCATGGTGTCGTCTTATAATTTGATCTTTGTGTAGCCGCATTAGTCTTGCCAGAATGAATCATTATCATTATACCCCTCTACGAAGTACGGGAGGTTATATTGGAATCACCTTGTCCGTCTGTCCGTCCGTCCACAAATTGATTTTTCGGACTTTATTTCCCACGTGCTTTGACATATTGAAATGAAACCAATGAAACCTCGGTGTGATGATCTACAGATCGAACTTTACTTTTGTCGTCATTGACCAACTTTTCAAAGAGCTATTCCCCATAAAGATTTGACCGAAATTCGTTTTTCGCACTTTTCCCCCGCGTGCTGTGACACACTGAACTGAAACTTGTTATATGACATCAATATAATGATCTACAGATCGAGTCTTAACGTCTGTCTGGTTTGACCAACTTTTCCAATAGCTGACCTAAATTGTTTATTTCCAAACTAATGATCGCCCTTGGGGTTGGACATTTAGAAATGATCCGCTTTTTTTTTTCATTGGATTTCATTTTTGCAGGACTGAGTTATAGCTGTTTGAACTTCTGATTTTGAATACTAGGAAAATACTCAAAGATCACAGCAAAGAATACAGTTTCCTCTTGTCCTTACTTGGTCCTTAACAAATCATAAAGAGCAAGGGAAACCTGAAAAAAGATTTAGTTGTTTCATGCAAGAGAAACTGTCAAGCTGGGCAGTTTCATACTGCCATGGACCTTTTGTCAACTGATTAAGACCACATTGGAATTCCTTACAGAAGGATCAATTCCTAGTGTCCATACACATAATTTGCTTTACAGAAACATGGACTCAATCTTCTCAACTACCTGTTCTAAAACCTCATTGTGTACCAAGTACTACATCGCAGTCAAGAAAAGGCAATGCCACAGCTACACATATACATGATGACCTTCTCCTTTACTACACATTGCCAAACTTTGAATCTGAACATTACCTTTCGATAGTCCCCCCCCCCCCCCCGCAATTCCTTGGCAATAAGATATACATGTATATATCTGTCATATATCATAATCCCAGGTTACTGTCAAAAGATTTGCTTACTGAATTGGAAAAAAATTATTTTTACAATTCCAAATGGACTCCCTTGTATAATAGTTCGTGACTTTAACATGGACTTATTAAAAAGGGTCATCGCAAACCAACGTGGAGAAACTGATGGAATTCCATGGCTTTCTTCAGATAATAAATACACAAACACACGGGAAAAGTGGCGTGCTGGATAACATATATGTGAATCGCTCCTTCGATAACCAAACCGACATCATCCCTACTTATTACAGTGACCATTCCTTTATTTCTGCCAGTATCCCATGGAAACAGATATTATAATAATATATTGCAGGTATATATATGAATTATCTATAATGTTCACACTATATATATACAGATTTAAAAACCATTCTGATATTTTTTACACAATTGTTGCCCTTGACCCAAGGTTGTGTTATGACCTTGAACCACGGTCATGTTATGACGAACCAACTTCATATATATATATAAAGTCAATTCAAAGTGTAAAGAATCCGAAATTCTTACTAATGAGTTTTAAAAAATGCGTTCTTTGATTTTATAAAATCGTCGGCTGAGAACCAGACTGTTCTATCTACCAATTTGACAAAATTCGAGTTCTATATAACACTGGATTCGTCCTTGGATTGCGCATCATTTACTTTGGTCAATATATGCTTGGTGGGGAAGGTAAGGTCACTTTTTCTAAATTCCATCCTGTTCTATCTTCATAATTTCTATTGTAATCAATGGAAAAAAATCTTTCTCAAACTTTTAGACAGGAAAAGTACCACTCTAGCTGTTCTATCTGTATCACATGATATTTTTCTCTCTTTTAATTGGTCAAAATGGACATAGAATATTGTGGTTTTACTTAACTTCATAAGAAAGTTAAAAAAAAAGTTATATCCACATTTGAAAAACTTCAAATTTAAAGAAACCTGATCAAATTTTGTGGTTAATAAACTTTAAGATTCAAATTAAATCTTGGACATCTTATGCATGCTATTAATGAATATATTTTATCTTAGAGAGCATGTAGAAGCGAACAAGTGTATTCAAAACTTCATACTCAATTTTCTTGAAATTGAAAATTTGGCAGTAGAACACTATGGTTATAAGGCGACGAAATATAAAATGACCGCTGCTGATGATAACAACCAGGTAATTTTATTCTAAAAATTCTTACAAAATCAACTTTAATTTTGTTGTTATTCATCTTTGTTTCCACGGGGGTATTTGTCCCGTTAAGACGGATCTAGTTATTATTATTATTATTATTATTATTATTATTATTATTATAAACCCACCACAAATTGTACTAAGTACCCTGTCTTTCACGCGATTCATTATCGTTTACAAAATGAAATAAATACGTTATGCACTATACTTTTTATAAATACTATCAAACTTCCTACTTGATAACACAGTCTTAGTTCCTTTTCATAGTTGCCAATAAATTAAATACAGAGGTAAAAGAAATAAATGTAACAGGTTTATATAGATACAAGCTAGCCGAAAACTTTCGTCGATAAACCTGTCAACGTTGCTGATATTCTGCAGAAATGTTTACGATATGGGGTTATTTAACCGATATAACTATCACCAACTGTGGACAGAATCTTTCAGTGCAATCGTGTAACTTCATAACTTCATAAAGTCCTTATTACTACCCATGTACCCCATAGGAAACAACGACAACGGCTTATTCTCCACTTCTTTTGCACTGCAGACGACATCAGTTGTGTGATATGAAATTAGTAAGAGAGGATTGAAAATTGCCAAAGATGTTAAAACAGAAAACAGATTGTGACATCGCCTAAGATTGACGTTATCATTTTGCAGACAATAAAATCTGACGCCACATCGACAACGGAACCTGGCACCCGTCATAAAAGACGACAGAAGTGAGTGCATTGAATGTAAATTTTCTTTTTGCTTTATCCCAAACCATAAACTTTATTTGAATTATTGTACCTGAACTATAATTATAAATGACTTAAAGTTGATTGTGTGTTCATTTAGAATGAAAGCACAAAGAAAATCTAATAAGTTTTAAACGTCCATAAGAAACAAAACTTGTTTACTTTATAATGTAAATGAATTTTTATCTAATGCATGGTTCACTGGGATTTGAAAATATAACTGTACTTTTTGTCGATATATTTAAGAAATGAATCCTATATTTTTAGGTTGATTGAGGTATCAACCTAAAGTTTAGACGGAAAACTGCGCACTCGCGCACTGATGCAAAAGTGTTCCGTCCAAAATTTAGGTTGGTACATCAATCAACCAGAAATTATAGGATTCATTTCTTATTTTATTTAGCTTATATATGCAAACAAAAATTTCATAAGTGTCTAATAAACATAATTAATTATGGCGCTACATTACTATTTTATCCGTGATACATGTGACTTGATCGCGTAGTAATACAATAACAAGGTAAACATCAATTTCAAGTCAATAATGGCGGCTAACACGAAATTCGAAAATTTTATCCTAGTGTCCATTGAAAAGATTAGAAGTGAAATTTTTTGTTTTGTTTGTTTGATTATTGTTTTACGTCACTCCACGATTATTTCACGTATATGGTGACGGCATCTGCCTGATGCATTGCATACAAATTTAGACCTTTTGCAACGGACCCACCCGAAGCAGTGAGGGATCTTTTACGTGCCACGCCTACCGTGACACGGGACCTCGGTTTTTACTGTCTCATCCGAAAGACAGAACACCGGTGTGCCCCGGGCGGGAGTCGAACCCGCGACCTCTCGATCACGAGCCGAGCACCTTATCCACTAGGCCACACCGGCAGAAGTGAAATAGAACGAACAATTATTAAAAACACAAATTAATGAAACATGCATATGAGGATGATAATAAGTTACCTAAGGTATTTATATTTTAAACGCTATTAGTATTATTAGAAATGCAATGCCTGTTGACTGGCGCAAGTGCGTGTCACAAGGTGGAAAGAGTAGGTTCACGGACTTGGATCGGAAGCAGCACCTGCTCGTTCTGTTTGCCTAGTCGGGCATGATACCGTAGAAATTACAGTTATCAACGTCCATTGCTGAGCGATCGGCCAGTAGCAATGTAAAGATGATGGATAAATCCAAAGCACAATTCCAAAAATCATAAAACCAGAGGACATACAAAATCAGTGAAAATGAAAAACAAATGGAAAATAACAAAATATGTCTACTTGAAGAGCATATGTGAACCCCTGTGATGGAGTGAGATCAGGTGCCCGGGGAGAGTGAGCATCTCCTTCTTGCTAGCAACACCCGTCACCAGAATATCACTTAAAAGTCTGGATAACGAGATATCATATGGAGTAATAAGAATCTCGTAACGACCATACTGTTTTTGTTTTTTATATGGCAGCTACATGCATTTCTAAACAGCACTATACTGTAAACTACTAAAAATAGTTGATAGACCTAGTTATATTTTACTTTTTTATTTAATAGTGAAGTGCAATTTATTTTGTACTTTGAATTGACTCAACAATGTTATGTAATCGATTAACAACATGGGAATCACTGTTCCACAAATAGAACGGGGTTTCGCATTCCAGAGGAAAGTAGTTCCGGTAATTGTGACACATGTGCACTCAAAATCATGTTAATGCAGAAATCAACTCAATTTTTTAACCAATCAGATTTGCCGCATGACCATATACACAAGAAAATTAAATGATTGTATTGTTCACGCCATGTTGTTATTAATGTATAACCCCCGAAAACTTCAACACTACCATACACATCATCAGAAATAGAAAAACAATAAATTTTGATTGGTTGTTTGTTGATTGGTTGATTGGTAGAGAGACTTATTTTGTCATTAAAAACGGAAATCCATATATGCATCCACCAGGAAATAAGATTATTATCTATGTGTATATATGAACGTTTACACATAAATATTGAAAAAAAAACCTGAACACATGCTAGTGCTTTCATCAAAATATCCAATTGTTTGAAATATTCTCTTAATATGCTGTTGTGTGTCCATGTATGTTCTTTACAATTTAGGCCTCAATTTACTTCATGTTGGTGATATGCTAAAATATTTGGGTCATCAATATTTTTCAGTCATTGTCAAAAGTGGCTAGCAAGACGGTAGATGCTTACTCCTTCAAGACACCTGGTCTCACATAGTATCCTACTGTGATCGCAACAGTGACACTGCACCATTAAGCAATCACGGACCCCTTTAAAACAGAGGTGGGATCAGGTGCCATGGAGGAGTAAGCATCCCCTGCCTACTGGTCACATCCGTTGTGAATATTTAAGTGTATGCAAATTAATATTATTCGCAGTCACAAAAGTAAAAAAAGGCACATCCGTATTTGTTTCTCTTTCTGAAAGTGAATATGGACGTCGGAATGATACAAAATTTTGATTTAAATATATTTGTCATTTTAGAGTTATCAGAACAAGTCACGATGATGGGATTCAACACACTCTTTTGTCTGATCCTTTGTATTGTACCTGTGATGATGTCTTCCTCTATTGACACGTATTTGGATAGAACACCAAACCGGGCATGGACATCAAAACTTAGTTAAAAAATCGCACACTCTATAAACCGTTCTACAGAAGGTCATTCCGAATGGAGGCTGTTTTCCAAAGCAAACTTAATAAGTTACAATAATAATGTTATAGAATTTGACAATAAGCTTGAACTTTCTTCAGTTTTTGCATTGTTATCCAATGCTTTACTGGCTGACCTTCTCAGTGCTTCTCCAAATCAGATTGTCGTAATGGACAAACCGATTCGTTTGCAAATTGGGACCATTGAGCATTTCATTTTTGAGTTCAAGAATAATACATTGGGAGGCATTAAACTGAAATTCTTCAAAGGGGTGGATATAAAATATGATCATATCTTTAATGTTTTGTTAAAAAGAAAGTGGTCTTTAGTATGCAAAGAATTGCTGAGGTCGCTTAACTCCCGTCTTGACGATCAACAATCTTTTTCACAATCACCAAAATACATGGCATCGTTCTTGGTTCTGCTTCACACTGAAATGATTTTGCCATTTTTAATTGAAAAGCATGAACTATTCATGGAAGCCAAAGTAAACATACATTCCGGAAATTACTCAAATGCTTGGAAGATAATCAAGACAGGATCGCAATTACCCACTATAGATTCCATCAATGACACTTTGAGTCAGATTGCTGAGGAGAATTTGTCTTTTTACGATGCTTTCTCTTCCAGAGAAAAGTTATTTTCACACAAAAGCAACAAAAAAGAAATGCATGCGAACACTTTCCATCCGACAATAAAGGAGAGTTTGAAAAATGCTCACAATCGAAAAGCACAGTGTAATGATAGTAAATCGTATACATCTTTGAACAAAGTGCCTTTGAATTTACATGAAAACATCCCAAAGATAGATATATCAGGTTATCGAATGATGTGGTCAACCATAATGGAGGCAAGAAAAGAAGGTGAGCAAGAATTCATTGAAAAATTGTCTCACGATGCCTTTGAAAAGCTTGAAAAATTGCGAATTAAATTTTGCAATGAACATCGGCGCAAAAGATCAACAGTGTGTTCATCAAAACACAAAGAATACGAAATTGAACATGATTCAATGCAAATCGGAATCAGTCAGCTGGAATTTATTGTGAAAGATTCTCATGATAAAACTTTTAGACACCGTTTCGTTATCACAATAGACCCAGATCAAATGGTGCATTGTCAGTTCATGGAGTATAACGTGCGACGGGGAGATCTAGACGGAGACATTTCCTATGATCCTTTTCTAGTTATTATTATTATTCTTCATCCGTTTTTTTTTTTTGTGACGGCTCAGAAATCACTCATTATTAAAGATATTACTATTCTGTTTTCAGTGTTCGATTCGAAATTAAATTTTCAAGATTTGATTTTTTTAATTTTCTAAATTACCGCTTATAAGCGCGCAGCGCCACCTACGACGCCAAAATTTTGAATCGCTATATCTTCCTTATTATTTGTCCGATTGGAATGAAATTTTCAGCATTCGATTCAGAAAAGGAGATGCAAGATTTTATGTCACTGCGTCAATTTCGTAGCTCTACCCCGAAAAAGTTGACCTTGACCCGATTGTTTTCATTTCAAAAAAAAATATTTCAATCTTAGATTTTAGACAGTAGGATGAAAGATGTTAATGGTCTGATTTGGAATATGAAAAATTTTTGAAATCGGACCATAAATAAAGTCACAATGAGCGTGGGAAAATTCGCTATGACGTCATCAAAGCTAATTAAATATTCATACGTTAATATCTCTCTTATTAAATGAGATATCGGCATGAAATTTTATATCTAAACATGTTTCCACATTCTTAATCTACCTCTAGAATGAAAATGGCATGCTGCCAATATTTTTGAAATTATTGAAAATTTTCGAATCAAATCTTTGGCAAGGTCTAGCGACTTTATTTGCAGTCGGATTTTGATCAGGTTTCTTCCATTCGATAGAGCGTTCAAATACCTACCATAGTATTGTTCTCAGATTTTCGCTAACTCTTACGGTTCTCGAGTTATTTGCGTTTGAACACGACAACCCCCTTTAAAGTGATGTTTGTGACGTCATCAACACTCATTAATTATTCATGAAATGTTTTCGCCTATAGCTCGCTTATTGAGGAAGATAGAGGTGTGAAATTTGGTAGCATGATAGAGATTGAGAATATCTACCGACTGACAAGAGGAATTTGGCATGGAGCCCAATTCCTGAAAATGACGTCATACTTTGTAAATGACGTCATATCTCCCTTATTTTTCATCGGATCGAGGCGGGGACGGTTGGAATCGATTCTGCGTGAAAAAGTAAAATGGTAAATACCAGCAACAGAATTTCGATATCTCTTACCGTTTTCGAGATATTTGCGGTCTAAGTTCAGTGTTTGGCCTTTCCTGAAAATACAATTTAAAACTTCAGGTACCTGTGTCTCGCTTATTGATAAAGCTAGAGGTATGAAATTTGGTAGCATAAAAGAGAATGCAAATATCTACCGACTGACAAAAGGGAATTGGCAAGGTGCCAAATTCCTGAAAATGACGTCATACTTTTCTAAATGACGTCATAACTCCCTTATTTTTCATCGTATCGAATCGGGGATTGTTGCAATCGATTCTGCGTGAAAAAGTAGTTAAAGGCGAAAGGTCTGGTCTCAGATTTTCGATATCTCTTACCGTTTTCGAGATATTTGCGGTCAAAGTTCAGTGTTTGGCCTTTCCTGAAAATACAATTTAAAACTTCAGGTACCTGTGTCTCGCTTATTGATAAAGCTAGAGGTATGAAATTTGGTAGCATAAAAGAGAATGCAAATATCTACCGACTGACAAAAGGGAATTGGCAAGGTGCCAAATTCCTGAAAATGACGTCATACTTTTCTAAATGACGTCATAACTCCCTTATTTTTCATCGTATCGAATCGGGGATTGTTGCAATCGATTCTGCGTGAAAAAGTAGTTAAAGGCGAAAGGTCTGGTCTCAGATTTTCGATATCTCTTACCGTTTTCGAGATATTTGCGGTCAAAGTTCAGTGTTTGGCCTTTCCTGAAAATACAATTTAAAACTTCAGGTACCTGTGTCTCGCTTATTGATAAAGCTAGAGGTATGAAATTTGGTAGCATAAAAGAGAATGCAAATATCTACCGACTGACAAAAGGGAATTGGCATGGTACCAAATTCCTGAAAATGACGTCATACTTTTCTAAATGACGTCATAACTCCATTAATTTTCATCTTATCGAATCGGGGATTGTTGCAATCGATTCTGCGCGAAAAATTATATGCATAACATTGCCATCAAATTTTCGCTAACTCTTACCGTTTTCGAGTTATTTAGGTTTAAACACGACAACCCCCTTTAAAGTGATGCTTTCAACGTCACATAAAGTTCATTAATGTTTAATGAAATGGTTTCAGCTAAAGCTCGCTTATTAAGGAAGGTAGAGATGTGAAAATTGGTAGCATGATAGGGAATGAGGGTATCTACCGACTGACAAATGGAATTTGGCATGAGCAATCGGAATATAAATAATGTCACTAACTGTTTTGATAAGCGGACAAGACAAAGAGCGACAAACTCTTGATTCTATCTACTCGCGGCTGTATGGCCAGCTGATATGTTATACCACCTGGTGTAATAGCTCTGCGAGAAATCGCGATCCACGGAATTGTTAATTCTAACAGGAGTTATCTAAGGCCAAGTATGTGGAGTAGTTTAGGGTTTTGCCATCATATACAGGGCTTACTCGGATTTAACAACAGGACACGATACACTCGCAGTATTCAATGTTTAAAGTGTGATGAGAAAAATACATAAATTATTCCCCCGTTTTGAAAAACAATGGTTAACAAATATAAATCATTTAAGCGGTCATTGAATAACGTAGATATATAGGCTGATGTAATGTTTGAGAGGGTTGGGGGAGTTGAAGATTATTATTATTCCTCTTACCTATGTCAGCACCTGAACGAGATTCGGTCTTTGTATTAGAGAACAGAATTTTCTAATTTCCCGTTCCAAAAAATTCTAACAACAAGTACGATATGACAATAGATGATGATAGATTCGCGGGGAACCTGCGCAGCGCCAAGACCCCACTGGGAACCTGTGCGGCTCCGAATCCCTCGTCTTTTGGTAAATACTCACGACCCCAGCTACATTTACGCAAGTCCCCATGATATGTTATTCTGCGGGGCTCCCAACCCCTCGTGTCTTTGTAAATACTCACGATCCCAGCTAGATTTGCTCTAGTCTCCATGATATGTTTTCGTTGATAATTATTTCATATCCATTGCTCTTTCCTAATACTTTTAATACCGCGAAACCGTAGAGGTTAAAAGGAATCAAGATTTGTCATATACTTCTGTTGTTATTATTAATATATTTTTGTTTCATTTCATTCAATACAAAATATCTTTAGAGATTTTGAGCAATATTCCTCTTACTCCCTTTAAATTCAACCCCTCTCTCTTTCATGCGTGACAATTACTGAAATAAAATAGAGAAACTTAGCACGTCTAAAAGAATACAGTGACAAAAAGCGAAATATCAGACTAGGCTTTCTAAAATAGTCTACCTTTCAAACAAACTGAAAGTTGGGCAAGTCAAGCCTCTTGCATAATTTAATCTATACCCCTTCCGAGCTCTCACATATGCCGTCAGAGAAAGAATAGGTTAGTTGTATATTATTCTAGATTGCATATATAATTATACAGAATCCTGCTTTTGTTTTGTTGCAAAATTTTTATGATTTAAACGTTTAGAATATTTTTCCTTTGAGAAGGGGACGCTTTATCCTCCGCCTCCCTGATACCCGTTGTCAAGGACGCTGTCCTTGATCCGCTTGGAACCTGCACAGCTTCCAGATCCCTCGTGGTTCGAAACATACTCATGTTTCTACCCCGCCTTGCCCAAGTTTCCATGCCGTTAGTAATTATTGCTTATTCTTTGTTCCTTTTTATTTATATTTAAATTGAGAAAATATAGATTGAGGGGAAAAAAACTCTAAAAATAAATAAAGCGGAATTTCAATACAGGACATAATGAACAAGTACACTCTTAATATAGAACATTGCCAAAGCCTACACTTTTGTACCCGTCACAACTTACAACTTTAAGGGCACTCCGTCATCCGATGGAAACGTTTCAAACAATCTCCACACCTCCCCGCCCACAAGCGCATCCGCACACACAGCCCTAGTATAACTTATTTTTACTCCTGATCTGCGTTGGTTTCGACCCTAAACGTAAACTTCAGCGGTTTTGATACTGACTCCTTTCTGTTTTTTCTCTCTTAATATTTAGCTTTAAAGCTCTTTGCTTCCAGTATTAAATTCAAGTTCCGCTACAAAACTCTTGTTTAATCTCACTGCTTTAACTTTAGCTTGTGAAACCTTCTCGTTGCTTTAGCAACGAGCTCGTCTCTAGTTATTATTATTATTCTTCATCCGTTTTTTTTTTTGTGACGGCTCAGAAATCACTCATTATTAAAGATATTACTATTCTGTTTTCAGTGTTCGATTCGAAATTAAATTTTCAAGATTTGATTTTTTTAATTTTCTAAATTACCGCTTATAAGCGCGCAGCGCCACCTACGACGCCAAAATTTTGAATCGCTATATCTTCCTTATTATTTGTCCGATTGGAATGAAATTTTCAGCATTCGAATCAGAAAAGGAGATGCAAGATTTTATGTCACTGCGTCAATTTCGTAGCTCTACCCCGAAAAAGTTGACCTTGACCCGATTGTTTTCATTTCAAAAAAAATATTTCAATCTTAGATTTTAGACAGTAGGATGAAAGATTTTAATGGTCTGATTTGGAATATGAAAAATTTTTGAAATCGGACCATAAATAAAGTCACAATGAGCGTGGGAAAATTCGCTATGACGTCATCAAAGCTAATTAAATATTCATACGTTAATATCTCTCTTATTAAATGAGATATCGGCATGAAATTTTATATCTAAACATGTTTCCACATTCTTAATATACCTCTAGAATGAAAATGGCATGCTGCCAATATTTTTGAAATTATTGAAAATTTTCGAATCAAATCTTTGGCAAGGTCTAGCGACTTTATTTGCAGTCGGATTTTGATCGGGTTTCTTCCATTCGATAGAGCGTTCAAATACCTACCAGTAAAGTGTTCTCAGATTTTCGCTAACTCTTACGGTTCTCGAGTTATTTGCGTTTGAACACGACAACCCCCTTTAAAGTGATGTTTGTGACGTCATCAACACTCATTAATTATTCATGAAATGTTTTCGCCTATAGCTCGCTTATTGAGGAAGATAGAGGTGTGAAATTTGGTAGCATGATAGAGATTGAGAATATCTACCGACTGACAAGAGGAATTTGGCATGGAGCCAAATTCCTGAAAATGACGTCATACTTTGTAAATGACGTCATATCTCCCTTATTTTTCATCGGATCGAGGCGGGGACGGTTGGAATCGATTCTGCGTGAAAAAGTAAAATGGTAAGTACCAGCAACAGAATTTCGATATCTCTTACCGTTTTTCGAGATATTTGCGGTCAAAGTTCAGTGTTTGGCCTTTCCTGAAAATACAATTTAAAACTTCAGGTACCTGTGTCTCGCTTATTGATAAAGCTAGAGGTATGAAATTTGGTAGCATAAAAGAGAATGCAAATATCTACCGACTGAAAAAAGGGAATTGGCAAGGTGCCAAATTCCTGAAAATGACGTCATACTTTTCTAAATGACGTCATAACTCCCTTATTTTTCATCGTATCGAATCGGGGATTGTTGCAATCGATTCTGCGTGAAAAAGTAGTTAAAGGCAAAAGGTCTGGTCTCAGATTCTCGATATCTCTTACCGTTTTCGAGATATTTGCGGTCAAAGTTCAGTGTTTGGCCTTTCCTGAAAATACAATTTAAAACTTCAGGTACCTGTGTCTCGCTTATTGATAAAGCTAGAGGTATGAAATTTGGTAGCATAAAAGAGAATGCAAATATCTACCGACTGACAAAAGGGAATTGGCATGGTACCAAATTCCTGAAAATGACGTCATACTTTGTAAATGACGTTCATAACTCCATTAATTTTCATCTTATCGAATCGGGGATTGTTGCAATCGATTCTGCGCGAAAATTTATATGCATAACATTGCCATCAAATTTTCGCTAACTCTTACCGTTTTCGAGTTATTTAGGTTTAAACACGACAACCCCCTTTAAAGTGATGCTTTTCAACGTCACATAAAGTTCATTAATGTTTAATGAAATGGTTTCAGCTAAAGCTCGGCTTATTAAAGAAGGTTAGAGATGTGAACATTGGTAGCATGATAGGGAATGAGGGTATCTACCGACTCTTTACTTTGAAATTTCATCTTTCGGCTATTTCATTCTCACAGACACATACTCCCGTTTAATGAAAAAATTTTTCGAAATATACGACGTTTTAAGAGAATTACGTAAGATTTAATATTTTTCGATTTTCGCGTATGTAGCTTTTAGTTTTAATGGTAGATCTCTCAAATTTTCACTGTTATGTTCTCTAGGTTCATATCTTTAGAACTTTCATCGGCCGATATTATCTATCTCTTTTAGTTTGGCCTCTATTTCAATTTAAATTTTTTTAAAAATTACGTAATGTTCAAAACTGTCTTATTTTTAGTCTTTTAGTTTCCAAAACATTACGAAACGATTTTGCGTAACGATTTTACTATGAAACATGTTTCCCGGTATTTGAAAGTGAGCAATTTAAAGATTTTTTTATAAAAATATCTTACTTGCGTAACTTTCAAGTATTTTTTATTCGTCGTATGAACAAATTATAAAAACAAGAGTTTGAGAAAGCATTTTGATTTCTATTTCTTAAACAAAAATCAAATTTTGGGCACTCTACTGATGAACAACGCAATAAACATATCTTCAGAAGCGCGGTCAATTTGCCTTGCTTAATACCTTGCACGACACCGCTGTGATATAGGACTTCTTCCATGGACAAGGCGCAGTAACTCGCGATTAATTCAATCGCGATTTAAAGTGCTTTCTATAAAATAGAGTTTGAGAAAGTATTATGCATTCGAATTCTTAAACAAAAAAAAAACCAAAAAAAAACAAAACCACCCCCCCCCCCCCCCCCAAAAAAAACAAAAAAAAAAAAAAAAAGAAGAAAAAAAGCAAATTTACATTCTACGAGCTACTGCTGAACAAGGCTATAAAGAAATCTTCTCCGAGCGTCGGCATTACACATTAGAGAAGCGCGGTCAATTTGCCTTGCTTAATACCTCGCACTGCGCCGCTGTTATACAGGACTTCAAACGTGTGTGAATTAATCGCCAGTTTCTGTGCTTTACCTGTGGAATACGAGACATTGTCAAGTCTTTCTTTTGTATATTGGGGAAAGCGGCATTACTAAAGGCCATCGCGAGGAGAATTGTTTATTCCAGCAGAGTGGCGATTCAAGGTCAAACATCTGTACACGCGAAATAACTTGCGTAAGTTCATCGCGAGGAGAATTGTTTATTCCAGCAGAGAAGCGATTCAAGGTCAAACATCTGTACACGCGAAATACCTTGCGTAAGTTAATAAATAAACAACATAATGTAGGGTAGTACTTCGCGTTGGGGTGGTGTGAGTTTGATTCCTCAAGGTGCGTTGTGTTATGCGACAAAATTATAAGTCAGTAAGAAAGTTAATACTTTTAATAAAATCTCTACAGCAATGTACAAGATAGCAAGTTGGCTTCGTGCGACGTGGAAAAGGGGGAGACCCGGCAGTTACGATGATCACAATGTTATATTTCACAATATAGTTCTTTCAAGTTCTTTCTGAATCAAATAGATCTGAAATCTATTAAGTATTTCCGAGGTCTGAACTCTATCAAGTATTTCCGAGGTCTAACCTATTTAAACTCCCCAACTACTTTATATATTTTAAACACTATCCATTTCCACAAGGAAAATAGATTAACCGTAAATTGACCAGTCTAATTATGATTCCACAAGGAAAATAGATTAACCGTAAAATTGACCAGTCCAATAATTAATATTTTAATTATACTAATTTACCACGTACCCCACGAAGCCATTAGTTCACAGATTCCTAAGACTTTAAGATAAACAAACAAGATAGACTAGCCATTAACTGACCAATTCAATTATGATAATTACAAGTCTTTAAGATAAACAAGTGTGAACTTTAGTGTCTGTTATTGAATCATTCACAGGAAAAATCGTCCAAGATATAATGTTCCTTGGTGGATCCATTGGTGATGTTTCTTAAAAACAATTCGTAAGTAGCGTGGTACGCCGCTACCTTACATTCCTCCCCATGTCACTAGAAAATATTCGAACACAATATTTTCTTAAAACAATCGATTATGTAACATGTTTCTGTGTATTAGTCCAACGTTATGAATCCTTAAAGCATTATCCTCGGCAATATCTCTCGGCATACGAATGTTCCTGGAAGTCCATACTGCAACAATGTACTAATAATGAATATGTACACGAAAATTAAGTTCAGCATATCTCCCGTTAAATTTCTATTTACAGTCTAGTCTAATGAAATCGAGGGTCGTTCATCTCAACCCATATCTCAGTTCGTCGCACACCAATCTTCCGTTATATTACTATATACAATTTGATCCAATAGGGGCAAGGGTCGTCGTCTCAACCCATACCCTAATTCATTGTTGGCGGGCAAGGGACGTCTCGTCTCATCCCATACCCTCAAAGTTCTTTAGGCCATCGGAAGAATCGGATACACCCTTTCTTCAGTGTCTATCTTCTCAGTAACGGCTTGGTCCATTGTTGGCGCAGTGGGCGTGGCAGTTGGTTCCTTAACAACAAGATTTCTCATCTCTTGCATATCATTAACATCATTTGATTTTATGTCTGACTTTACCCTCCAAAATCGTCTGGCAATCTTACATGCAAAAATATTTTTCTTATATTCCTTATAGATAATTATCAAAACAATAAATCCTACAACTATAATTACAAAAATCCCCATATAATGCCATTTCGAAAGAGGCTTCGTATCTTAACCTTTTTCAAATTTCTAATAGTATCAATAAATTTATTAATTGGTAACTTTTAATATGATTTAATTCTTTAGGTATAAACATAAATATTGTTTGAGGTTTGCTTACGTCATGAGAAAACGATGCTTTAATTTCAATAGCTATCGTATAAGAACCATCCGAAATATATCCCGCGAAGTGGTAATTAAACATATAAATTCACATTTTACAACAATTATTTTTTTTATCATCGTTCTAGTATCTAGTGCACAAATTCTTTGATAGCGTTATGAGTCAAGTTTAACGACGAAGGAAGCTGACTCTGAATTTCTATTAATAGATTTCTTAAGTCATCTTGGCTAATAATTGAAGGACTTAAATGATCCAAACCTAGCATACTAAACTGCAACAGCAATGTTTTCATATAAAAAATCGCGTCATTTAAAGGACTTCTTAACTCGCTTATGTCTAGATCTATTTGGGAAATTTGATTCGTTAGCGATCCTCAACCATATCAATCTAACTCATCAAATCACTACAGATCCTCAAGATGTGATCTGAATACACCGGTTCAAGAAGTTTTCGTTTCAGCTTCTTTATTTGTTAATCGCAAATACCACATATGATGGGAACCGATTTAATGCATTTTTCTATTAATTAAGCCATTTAATGTAATCAAGGAGTTAACCATCTCCTTCATGTGTATGTTACACATGCCACATTACTATGGACATTACATGGCGTTAATCAACCTATCAAAAGATTCAAAAGCCTTCAATAGTACTTTATTGCGACTTTTACCGCGTTTCTCACATTTCCTGGGTGTTTCACTGTTGACAACTTCATCTATAACCATTTCATCGTCAGAAAAGTCGGGGCCTGGTTGTTCAAGGTCCGAATCTTGTACTGATTCCGGTTCAGTACTCTCTTGGTTTAGTTGTCTCTTTTTTCTCCGCCTGAGTCTATTAGACAATTCCATCAAGGGTATGTCATCTTCACTTGATGATGAATCCCTTCGGGTTCTATACCTGTTTGCCATTTTGCTAAGTGGTATATTTTCATCAGACTCGTCAGAATGTGACTCAGATTTATCACCTGCATCACTTTCTTCAGGAGGTACTACATAATTAGTTCTCCTAAGCCGATTACCCATGTTATCTTTTGGTATTTCCCATTGATCTATTTTAGCCAAACGTAATTGTTCAGCATGTGCTTTCGTTTGTAGTGCCATCAAGTTGACTTTTAATTATAAAACTAACCGGAGAAGTTTGTTCTATAATTCTATAATACGGTTTCCATCTGACATCAAATTTATTTTTTCTACTATGGTTTTTATAATAGACAGGGGTCTCCTATTTGAAACTTGACTGATTTACTGTTTCTATCGGCATATTTAAGCTTGAGCCTTTTTAGCTTTCTTTAAATTGCGATGCACTTCTAAAAAATGATTTGTGCTGTATTTGTAACGCAATTTGTTGTTGATCGTCACCGAAATATTTGCGTCGAGGTTTCAAAATATTGTCTAAGGGAAGAACCACGTCTCTATTATAAAGTAGGAAAAAGGGAGAAAACTTGGTTCGAATCACTGATGTTAAACCTTATAGCGGCTAAGGTTTGATTCAAGTATACGTCCCATACTGAATGTTATCCTTCAGATATTTTGACATAACATCGTGCAAGGTTCGGTGAAATCGTTCGACTTTAGCATTCCCTTGGGGATGGTAATACGATGTTGTCACGTGATGAATATTCAAAGCTTCCAAAGTCTCTCTGACAGCTTTGTTTACATTTTCTGTACCATTGTCAGTAACCAACTGCAATAGTGAACCGTATCTGGGAAATATTTCATTAATGAGCAGATGCGTGATGTTATCTGCAGACTTGTCTTTTACGGCAAACGCTTCTGGGTACCCGGAATACAAATCAACAAATGCGATTATGTATTTGTTTCCAGATAAGGAAGTGGGATAAGGTCCTGAGAGATCCAACCCAACTTTAGCCCAGGGGTATGGTGGAATGTCCGCGTTTCCATAAGAGGAGGTTTTATCTTTGTCAAATTTCTAGTCTGACACGTTACGCAAGACTGAATATATTCTAACAAACCTTGATAGAGTTTTGGCCAGTAATATTTACTTTTTATGTTTATAAAAGGTGCGATCTACACCGAAATGACCTAACTCATCATGGTACTGTTTTATAACATTCATTCTCAAATGACTTGGTACATACAGTCTTAAGGTGGGGTTGTCATTGATATCAAGAGATATAATTACAATATATCTTTCACCATCATATGACGAGCTTGATTGACATTCGAAGCTTCACCATTTTTCAACTGATTTTTAAGTTTTAATATGTCCGAATCCTTCTCCTGTTCTTCAAGCATATTAAAACCTTCCAGATCATTCACATTCGGTAGTTAAAGTACTTCAATCTGTACCTTGCAACTAGCAAGCTCTCTAGGTTCGAATCTATTAGAGATCAAAGAATTGACATCTAGTGTGTTTCGGTGGATATCTGGTATATCACCAGCGTTTTCGTCCGACATATTGACAGATTCTTGAGGGCACCGTGATAACAAATCAGCACATGTGTTCTCACGACCAGCTATGTATTCAATTTGCAATTATAAGCCATTATATTCATTGCCCAGAGTTGAATCTTTTTATTTTCCATAGGGGCATCAAGAATATATTTAAGGGGCTTGTGGTCTGTTTTTTATGACAAAAAACTACTATTTTGAAGGTAATGATCTAACTTCTGTATCGCATAATGGATATCATACGCCTCTTTTTCTATGGTAGACCAACGTGTTTGCGTATCACTAAGTTTGTGACTTAGGTAATAAATTGGTTTTTCATTTATTACGTTCGGAATTGCATCGTCAATGTCATCACATGGTTGCGTCAAGCATGCACCTATGCAAGTGTCGCTTGCGTCCGTATATAACGTATAGGGCTTGTTTAAGTCCGGATATGATAAAAGGGGAACCACTGTGAGACTTTGCTTGAAATAGTCAAAAGCATTTTGACATTTTTCACACCACTGAAATCTTGCATATTTTTTAGTTAAAGCGATCAGTGGTTCAGCTATCTTTGAGAAATTAGGAATGAATCGCCTGTAATAGCTGCACATACCTATGAAAACTACGAATTTCTTTTACCGTTTTGGGAGAGGGCAAGGTTCGAATCGCCTCTACCTTTTGTGGGTCGGGCTTGACTCCATCTTTGTTAATTACAAATCCCAAATAAGTGGTTTCTTCTTTAAAGAAAGTACATTTCTTTAATTTCAACTTTAGGTCATGTTTTCTTAGCCTGTCAAAGGACCTGTTTGAATATGAGCTAGATGTTCTTCATGAGATTCTGACCAAAAAATGACGACATCAATATAAGCAGTGCTTAATACCTCACAACCTTAAACAACTATGCACAATAATTGTTGAAATACGCCAGGGGCATTACATAATCCAAAAGGCATTTTGTTGAATTCAAACAACCCTTTATGACAAGCAAAAGCAGTTTTGTGTTTGTCTTTTGGGTCCATGGCTACTTGCCAATAACCAGATTTCAAATCTAAAGTGGTGAAATATTTAGCTTTTCCTAATTGTGCGATTATGTCGTCTATCAACGGGAGGGGATAAGATGTAGTTTTAGTAATTTGATTCAATTTCCGAAAATCTATGCACATTCTAGTGGTTTTATCCTTTTTTTGCAACTAAAACAATGGGAAAACTCCAAGGTGACTGAGAGCGTGAAATAATTTTTGCATCTAACATTTCATCAATCGCATTGTCTACTGTTTTCCTATGATGTAAGGGAATTCTATAGGGTCTAAGTTTTATTGGTTCATGGTCACCTGTGTCAATTGTCATTTTCACAGTTTCCGTTTGTCCTAACTCTGTATCTTTAGCTGCGAATAAATCTTGATTGTTCACAACTTAATTGCCTAACACTTTCCAAGTGTTTGGGTTCGGTATCTAAATCTTTTAAATCTAGAGACGTTTTATTTGACAAAACTTCATTGATCGTTTTTGTTTTATCTGCAGCGGATGTCTCTTTTTCATCTATCGTGAGATTAGTTACTTTTCCTATGATACAACCACGTTTTAAATAAATAGTTTTGTTTGTATGATTACTTACAGCAATGGGCACTATTTTATTTGATTTTACTATTGCATTATTAATTTCAAGGCCAGGTTCGGAATCCACATATCCTTTTTCTACTGCACTTAATTTCAAACAAATTCAGTGTGATTCAACGGAGTTTTTATCCGTGCCGGAACAATGTTCATAGTGTTTGGTTTCACTTTTACACCTCTCTGTAATCTTACTAGGGTGTTTATGTGACAATCTTCTTCAAGCAGGTACATAGGACCTTCCTATTTTCATATATCCTAAGTCATAATAAAGTCTTACTCCGTGAGTTGTTAGAAAATCTCTGCCTAAAATAATGTTTCTATTCATATCTGCTATAACATAAAATGGTTGATTTACTGTAGTCCCTCCTAATTTAATTTCTAATTCCACATAACCGTCTATTTCTAATTTTCCGCCATTTACAGATTGGAGACTAATAAACTTCTTTACCAAATTTGGGGGTCTATTTAAAGATTGATAAATTCGCCTGTGTAACAAACTAACTTCAGCGCCACTGTCAACTAATGCTCTAAATTTCTTTTTACCAATTTTCAAAAGGGACGAATTTGGACTACCAGCTAAATTTATTTTGTAAGACGGATAATTTTCTGTTTTATTCTTAATTTTATTTTTGAATTTTCTTTTATTTCTGACTGTTCGTTTTAAAACTCCCGGCGACGGTCCTGTTTCGGCGGGGAGCCTACTAGTTTTCCTGATTCATAGACTTATGTAGAGACCAACAATTCCTACGAATGTGACCTTTCTTTCCACAATGAAAACATTTCATGTCTGCATGTTTACCACGCCGAGCCTGGAAATTTTGTCCTTCATTTGTCTTTTGTACATCATTAATTTGTTTTAAGCGACAACGATTTGTAGTGTGGTTAGTTCGATTACAAATAGCACATCGCTTACGGGGCCTATAATGGTCCAACTTCCATCGGCGTCTCACCATTCTCATGCAGAAAATTGTGTGTACTATAGGTTGAGCTAACTGTCATAAGACTAACACGTTTCCGAAATTATAATTCAGTTATAGCAATAGAGAGTGCTCTCTGAAAATTATCGGGATTTTCCCGCATTACTTTGATCTTCAAGTAATCGTAAGCCAACCCATCTATAAAGAAATTCACTAACTGTTTCTGAACTTCTGCTGTATTTAAATTATCAAAAGCTTGGTCTGCTAATTTTGACAATCTATGCGCGTACAGCGATACTTCTTCATCTCGTTTTTGCTTTACTCTTTGTAGTAAGGACAGCGCGTGCTGTCGATCCGTTACGAGCGCGAACCTTATTGATAACTCTGCCTTAACTTGATTCCAATTAAATCCGGGGTGATCATCGTATAATCGTTCAATAAAGTCGCTAACGGCATCGTTACTCGTTCTGTAAGCAATTTCTTTTGTCTCATCTTCCGTTAAACCATTTTAATTTAGCACATTTCTCCAATGCTCTTAATCCATCTATCAAATTGATCTGGTTTTTGTTCCGTCAAAAGATGGGACATCTAATTTTACCTTGTTTTGTTAAATCCCACTTAATCTATCAACTTGCCTACCTAACCCTTGAAAAAGTAAAGGTACATCAATATTTTCAGCCATGACGATTTCAGAAAAGTAAAAATCCGACTTACGACAGAGAATGATGGTTAAAATCCAAATCCAGTCTACGGCAACCAATCACCAACACGTGTAGGGTAGTACTTCGCGTTGGGGTGGTGTGAGTTTGATTCCTCAAGGTGCGTTGTGTTATGCGACAAAATTATAAGTCAGTAAGAAAGTTAATACTTTTAATAAAATTCTACAGCAATGTACAAGATAGCAAGTTGGCTTCGTGCGACGTGGAAAAGGGGGAGACCCGGCAGTTACGATGATCACAATGTTATATTTCACAATATAGTTCTTTCAAGTTCTTTCTGAATCAAAATAGATCTGAAATCTATTAAGTATTTCCGAGGTCTGAACTCTATCAAGTATTTCCGAGGTCTAACCTATTTTAAACTCCCCAACTACTTTATTTATTTAAACACTATCCATTTCCACAAGGAAAATAGATTAACCGTAAATTGACCAGTCTAATTATGATTCCACAAGGAAAATAGATTAACCGTAAAATTGACCAGTCCAATAATTAATATTTTAATTATACTAATTTACCACGTACCCCACGAAGCCATTAGTTCACAGATTCCTAAGACTTTAAGATAAACAAACAAGATAGACTAGCCATTAACTGACCAATTCAATTATGATAATTACAAGTCTTTAAGATAAACAAGTGTGAACTTTAGTGTCTGTTATTGAATCATTCACAGGAAAAATCGTCCAAGATATAATGTTCCTTGGTGGATCCATTGGTGATGTTTCTTAAAAACAATTCGTAAGTAGCGTGGTACGCCGCTACCTTACAATAAAGCGGGCAGTAAGGACTGAAGATGTAGGTTACACGTGCAGATTGTACTAAGTGTGATTGTCCTACATGTTTCTTGTTTCAAATATATGGTCAAGAGTAGTCGATATTGTGCGATGTAGGCTTCAGTATAATGTGTATAATGTAAGTCGCCGTTACCTACAATTTCTGCAAGTAGATTGCGCAATGTGGATACCATCACTAAAGATCAGATATCTGGATCGTGAAAAAGAATTTTGTATTAGAGTAGGAGATCTCAGCTTCGCTGCTTCGACTTTAACTTGTGAAACCTACTCGTTGCTTTGGAGCAACGAGCTCGTTTCTAGTTATTATTATTATTCTTCAATCCGTATTTTTTTTTTTTTTTTGTGACGGCACTCAGAAATCAGACTCATTATTAAAGATATTACTATTCTAGTTTTCAGTGTTCGATTCGGAAAAATAAATTTTTTCAAGATTTGATTTTTTTAATTTTCTAAAAATTACCGGCTTATCAAGCGCGCAGCGCCACCTACGATCGCCAAAAAAAAAAAACAAAAGTTTTGAATCGCTATATCTTCCCTTATTATTTGTCCGATTGGGAATGCAAATTTTTCAGACATTCGATTCAGAAAAGGAGAAGATGCAAAATTATTAAAGAAAAGTGCAAGATTTTTATGTCCTCTGCGTCAATTTCTGTAGCTCTACCCCGAAAAAGTTGACCTTTGACCCGATGTGTTTTCATTTTCAAACAATATAAAATATTTCAATCTTAGATTTTTTTAGACAGTTAGGATGAAAGAGTTTAATGGTCTGATTTGGAATATGAAAAATTTTTGAAATCGGACCATAAATAAAGTCACAATGAGCGTGGGAAAATTCGCTATGACGTCATCAAAGCTAATTAAATATTCATACGTTCATATCTCTCTTATTAAATGAGATATCGGCATGAAATTTTATATCTAAACATGTTTCCACATTCTTAATCTACCTCAAGAATGAAAATGGCATGCTGCCAATATTTTTGAAATTAGTGAAAATGTTCGAATCAAATCTTTGGCAAAGGTTTTTTTTTCTTTTCAGGGCCGAACTTTTTTAATTTGCAAAGTCGGATTATTGATCGGGTATTCTTCCATTCGATAGAGCGTTCAAATACCTACCTGTTTAAAGTGTTCTCAGATTTTCGCTAACTTCTGTACGGTTCTCGATCAGTTTTATTTGCCGTTTTGAACACGACAACCCCCTTTAAAGTGATGTTTGTGACGTCATCAACACTCATTAATTATTCATGAAATGTTTTCGCCTATAGCTCGCTTATTGAGGAAGATAGAGGTGTGAAATTTGGTAGCATGATAGAGATTGAGAATATCTACCGACTGACAATAGGAATTTGGCATGGAGCCAAATTCCTGAAAATGACGTCATACTTTGTAAATTACGTCATATCTCCCTTATTTTTCATCGGATCGAGGCGGGGGGGGACGGTTGGAATCGGTTTCTGCGTTGAAAAAAGTTAAAAAAGTAAAATTGGTAGATTACCAGGCAACAGAATTTCGATATCTCTTACAGATTTCTAGATATTTGCGGTCAAAGTTCAGTGTTTGGCCTTTCCTGAAAATTACAATTTAATAAAACTTCAGGTTACCTGTGTCTCGCTTATTGATAATGCTAGATAGGTAGATGAAATTTTGGTTATAGCATAAAAAGAGAATGCAAATATCTACCGACTGACAAAAGGGAATTGGCAAGGTGCCAAATTCCTGAAAATGACGTCATACTTTTCTAAATGACGTCATAACTCCCTTATTTTTCATCGTATCGAAGTGATCGTGGGAAATATTGTTGCTACATCGATTCTGCGTGAGAAAAATGAAGTATATAAGTAGTGTAAAAGGAGATGAGGTCTTGTTCTGGTCTCAGATTTTTCGATTATCTCTTACCGTTTTTTCGAGATATTTTGCGGTCAAAGTTCAGTGTTTGGGCCTTTTCCTGAAAATACAATTTTAAAACTATCAGGTTTACCTGTGTCTCGCTTATTGTTGATAATAGCTAAAGGAGGGGTAAATGAAATTTGGGGTTAGCATTTAAAGAGATATGAATGCAAATATCTAGCCGACTGACAAAAGGGGAATTGGGCATTGGTACCACAACATTCCTGAAAGAATGACGTCCATACTTTTGTAAATGGGACGTCAATAAACTAAATTAATTTTCATATTATCGAATCGGTGATTGTTGAAATCTATTCTGCGAGAAAATTTATATTCAAAACATTGTGCCATCAAATTTTCGCTTAACTCTTACCGTTTTTTCGGGGAGTTATTTAGGTTTAAAACACGAACCAACCCCCTTTAAGAGTGATGCTCTTCAACGTCACATAAGTAGTTCATTAATAGTTTAATGAAAATGGGTTTCAGGACTAAAGCTCGCTTATTAAAGAAGGTAGTAGAGATGTGAAAATTGGTAGCATGATAGGGAATGAGGGTATCTACCGACCTCTTTACTTTGAAATTTCATCTTTCGGCTATTCATTCTCACAGACACATACTCCCGTTTTTAATGAAAAAATTTTTCGAAATATACGACGTTTTAAGAGAATTACGTAAGATTTAATATTTTTCGATTTTCGCGTATGTAGCTTTTAGTTTTAATGGTTAGATCTCTCAAATTTTCACTGTTATGTTCTCTAGGTTCATATCTTTAGAACTTTCATCGGCCGATATTATCTATCTCTTTTAGTTTGGCCTCTATTTCAATTTAAAGTTTTTTAAAAATTACGTAATGTTCAAAACTGTCTTATTTTTAGTCTTTTAGTTTCCAAAAACATTACGAAACGATTTTCCGTAACGATTTTACTATGAAACATGTTTTCCCGGTATTTGAAAGTGAGCAATTTTAAAGATTTTTTTTTTTTTATAAAAATATCTTACTTGCGTAACTTTCAAGTATTTTTTATTCGTCGTATGAACAAATTATAAAAACAAGAGTTTGAGAAAGCATTTTGATTTCGATTTTTTAAACAAAAATCAAATTTTGGGCACTCTACTGATGAACAACGCAATAAACATATCTTCAGAAGCGCGGGTCAATTTGCCTTGCTTAATACCTTGCACGACACCGCTGTGATATAGGACTTCTTCCATGGACAAGGCGCAGTAACTCGCGATTTAATTCAATCGCGATTTAAAGTGCCTTTCTATAAAATAGAGTTTGAGAAAGTATTTTGCATTCCAATTCATAAAAAAAAAAAACCCCAAAAAATAAAAAAACCCACCCCCCCCCCCCCCAAAAAAAAAAAAAAAGAAAAAAAAAAAGCAAATTTACATTCTACGAGCTACTGCTGAACAAGGCTATAAAGAAATCTTCTCCGAGCGTCGGCATTACACATTAGAGAAGCGCGGTCAATTTGCCTTGCTTAATACCTCGCACTGCGCCGCTGTTATACAGGACTTCAAACGTGTGTGAATTAATCGCCAGTTACAGTGCTTTACCTGTGGAATACGAGACATTGTCAAGTCTTTCTTTTGTATATTGGGGAAAGCGGCATTACTAAAGGCCATCGCGAGGAGAATTGTTTATTCCAGCAGAGTGGCGATTCAAGGTCAAACATCTGTACCCGCGAAATACCTTGCGTAAGTTAATAAATAAACAACATAAAGCGGGCAGTAAGGACTGAAGATGTAGGTTACACGTGCAGATTGTACTATGTGTGATTGTCCTACATGTTTCTTGTTTCAAATATATGGTCAAGAGTAGTCGATATTGTGCGATGTAGGCTTCAGTATAATGTGTATAATGTAAGTCGCCGTTACCTACAATTTCTGCAAGTAGATTGCGCAATGTGGATACCATCACTAAAGATCAGATATCTGGATCGTGAAAAAGAATTTTGTATTAGAGTAGGAGATATCAGCTTCGGCTGCTTCGACTTTAACTTGTGAAACCTACTCGTTGCTTTAGCAACGAGCTCGTTTCTAGTTATTATTATTATTATTCTTCATCCGTTTTTTTTTTTTGTGACGGCTCAGAAATCACTCATTATTAAAGATATTACTATTCTGTTTTCAGTGTTCGATTCGAAAATAAATTTTCAAGATTTGATTTTTTTAATTTTCTAAATTACCGCTTATAAGCGCGCAGCGCCACCTACGACGCCAAAATTTTGAATCGCTATATCTTCCTTATTATTTGTCCGATTGGAATGAAATTTTCAGCATTCGATTCAGAAAAGGAGATGCAAGATTTTATGTCACTGCGTCAATTTCGTAGCTCTACCCCGGAAAAAGTTGACCTTGACCCGATTGTTTTCATTTCAAAAAAAATATTTCAATCTTAGATTTTAGACAATAGGATGAAAGATTTTAATGGTCTGATTTGGAATATGAAAAATTTTTGAAATCGGACCATAAATAAAGTCACAATGAGCGTGGGAAAAATTCGCTATGACGTCATCAAAGCTAATTAAATATTCATACGTTAATATCTCTCTTATTAAATGAGATATCGGCATGAAATTTTATATCTAAACATGTTTCCACATTCTTAATCTACCTCTAGAATGAAAATGGCATGCTGCCAATATTTTTGAAATTATTGAAAATTTTCGAATCAAATCTTTGGCAAGGTCTAGCGACTTTATTTGCAGTCGGATTTTGATCGGGTTTCTTCCATTCGATAGAGCGTTCAAATACCTACCAGTATAGTGTTCTCAGATTTTCGTTAACTCTTACGGTTCTCGAGTTATTTGCGTTTGAACACGACAACCCCCTTTAAAGTGATGTTTGTGACGTCAGCAACACTCATTAATTATTCATGAAATGTTTTCGCCTATAGCTCGCTTATTGAGGAAGATAGAGGTGTGAAATTTGGTAGCATGATAGAGATTGAGAATATCTACCGACTGACAAGAGGAATTTGGCATGGAGCCAAATTCCTGAAAATGACGTCATACTTTGTAAATGACGTCATATCTCCCTTATTTTTCATCGGATCGAGGCGGGGACGGTTGGAATCGATTCTGCGTGAAAAAGTAAAATAGTAAGTACCAGCAACAGAATTTCGATATCTCTTACCGTTTTCGAGATATTTGCGGTCAAAGTTCAGTGTTTGGCCTTTCCTGAAAATACAATTTAAAACTTCAGGTACCTGTGTCTCGCTTATTGATAAAGCTAGAGGTATGAAATTTGGTAGCATAAAAGAGAATGCAAATATCTACCGACTGACAAAAGGGAATTGGCAAGGTGCCAAATTCCTGAAAATGACGTCATACTTTTCTAAATGACGTCATAACTCCCTTATTTTTCATCGTATCGAATCGGGGATTGTTGCAATCGATTCTGCGTGAAAAAGTAGTTCATGAAGAAAGATCTGGTCTCAGATTTTTCGATATCTCTTACCGTTTTCGAGATATTTGCGGTCAAAGTTCAGTGTTTGGCCTTTCCTGAAAATACAATTTAAAACTTCAGGTACCTGTGTCTCGCTTATTGATAAAGCTAGAGGTATGAAATTTGGTAGCATAAAAGAAAATGCAAATATCTACCGACTGACAAAAGGGAATTGGCATGGTACCAAATTCCTGAAAATGACGTCATACTTTGTAAATGACGTCATATCTCCCTTATTTTTCATCGGATCGAGGCGGGGACGGTTGGAATCGATTCTGCGTGAAAAAGTAAAATTGGTAATTACCAGCAACAGAATTTCGATATCTCTTACCGTTTTCGAGATATTTGCGGTCAAAGTTCAGTGTTTGGCCTTTCCTGAAAATACAATTTAAAACTTCAGGTACCTGTGTCTCGCTTATTGATAAAGCTAGAGGTATGAAATTTGGTAGCATAAAAGAGAATGCAAATATCTACCGACTGACAAAAGGGAATTGGCAAGGTGCCAAATTCCTGAAAATGACGTCATACTTTTCTAAATGACGTCATAATTCCCTTATTTTTCATCGTATCGAATCGGGGATTGTTGCAATCGATTCCGCGTGAAAAAGTAGTTAAAGGAGAAAGGTCTGGTCTCAGATTTTCGATATCTCTTACCGTTTTCGAGATATTTGCGGTCAAAGTTCAGTGTTTGGCCTTTCCTGAAAATACAATTTAAAACTTCAGGTACCTGTGTCTCGCTTATTGATAAAGCTAGAGGTATGAAATTTGGTAGCATAAAAGAAAATGCAAATATCTACCGACTGACAAAAGGGAATTGGCATGGTACCAAATTCCTGAAAATGACGTCATACTTTGTAAATGACGTCATATCTCCCTTATTTTTCATCGGATCGAGGCGGGGACGGTTGGAATCGATTCTGCGTGAAAAAGTAAAATTGGTAATTACCAGCAACAGAATTTCGATATCTCTTACCGTTTTCGAGATATTTGCGGTCAAAGTTCAGTGTTTGGCCTTTCCTGAAAATACAATTTAAAACTTCAGGTACCTGTGTCTCGCTTATTGATAAAGCTAGAGGTATGAAATTTGGTAGCATAAAAGAGAATGCAAATATCTACCGACTGACAAAAGGGAATTGGCATGGTACCAAATTCCTGAAAATGACGTCATACTTTGTAAATGACGTCATAACTCCATTAATTTTCATCTTATCGAATCGGGGATTGTTGCAATCGATTCTGCGCGAAAATTTATATGCATAACAGTGCCATCAAATTTTCGCTAACTCTTACCGTTTTCGAGTTATTTAGGTTTAAACACGACAACCCCCTTTAAAGTGATGCTTTCAACGTCACATAAAGTTCATTAATGTTTAATGAAATGGTTTCAGCTAAAGCTCGCTTATTAAAGAAGGTAGAGATGTGAAAATTGGTAGCATGATAGGGAATGAGGGTATCTACCGACTCTTTACTTTGAAATTTCATCTTTCGGCTATTCATTCTCACAGACACATATTCCCGTTTAATGAAAAAATTTTTCGAAATATACGACGTTTTAAGAGAATTACGTAAGATTTAATATTTTTCGATTTTCGCGTATGTAGCTTTTAGTTTTAATGGTAGATCTCTCAAATTTTCACTGTTATGTTCTCTAGGTTCGGCCGATATTATCTATCTCTTTTAGTTTGGCCTCTATTTCAATTTAAAGTTTTTTAAAAATTACGTAATGTTCAAAACTGTCTTATTTTTAGTCTTTTAGTTTCCAAAACATTACGAAACTATTTTCCGTAACGATTTTACTATGAAACATGTTTCACGGTATTTGAAAGTGAGCAATTTAAAGATTTTTTTTATAAAAATATCTTACTTGCGTAACTTTCAAGTATTTTTTATTCGTCGTATGAACAAATTATAAAAACAAGAGTTTGAGAAAGCATTTTGATTTCGATTTCTTAAACAAAAATCAAATTTTGGGCACTCTACTGATGAACAACGCAATAAACTTATCTTCAGAAGCGCGGTCAATTTGCCTTGCTTAATACCTTGCACGACACCGCTGTGATATAGGACTTCTTCCATGGACAAGGCGCAGTAACTCGCGATTAATTCAATCGCGATTTAAAGTGCTTTCTATAAAATAGAGTTTGAGAAAGTATTATGCATTCGAATTCTTAAACAAAAAAAAAAACCAAAAAATAAAAAAACCACCCCCCCCCCCCACCCAAAAAAAAAAAAAAAAAAAAAAAAAAAAAAAGAAAAAAAAAAGCAAATTTACATTCTACGAGCTACTGCTGAACAAGGCTATAAAGAAATCTTCTCCGAGCGTCGGCATTACACATTAGAGAAGCGCGGTCAATTTGCCTTGCTTAATACCTCGCACTGCGCCGCTGTTATACAGGACTTCAAACGTGTGTGAATTAATCGCCAGTTACAGTGCTTTACCTGTGGAATACGAGACATTGTCAAGTCTTTCTTTTGTATATTGGGGAAAGCGGCATTACTAAAGGCCATCGCGAGGAGAATTGTTTATTCCAGCAGAGTGGCGATTCAAGGTCAAACATCTGTACACGCGAAATAACTTGCGTAAGTTCATCGCGAGGAGAATTGTTTATTCCAGCAGAGAAGCGATTCAAGGTCAAACATCTGTACACGCGAAATACCTTGCGTAAGTTAATAAATAAACAACATAAAGCGGGCAGTAAGGACTGAAGATCTAGGTTACACGTGCAGATTGTACTAAGTGTGATTGTCCTACATGTTTCTTGTTTCAAATATATGGTCAAGAGTAGTCGATATTGTGCGATGTAGGCTTCAGTATAATGTGTATAATGTAAGTCGCCGTTACCTACAATTTCTGCAAGTAGATTGCGCAATGTGGATACCATCACTAAAGATCAGATATCTGGATCGTGAAAAAGAATTTTGTATTAGAGTAGGAGATCTCAGCTTCGCTGCTTCGACTTTAACTTGTGAAACCTACTCGTTGCTTTAGCAACGAGCTCGTTTCTAGTTATTATTATTATTATTATTATTATTATTATTATTATTATTATTATTATTATTATTATTATTATTATTATTATTACTCCTACTATTTTAATTATTTGTTTTTACATTATATATATACTTATCTATATATTTCTTATAGCTATTAGTATTACAACATTTACTATTATTTCTTATTATTTCTTATTATATTTTATTATTTGTAGAGTTTGGTTTATTACATAATAGAAGTTTCTTATCAATTTTGCCATACAATATTAAAATGATACAATGAAATGAAATGGACAATTGCAGTATCATTTAAATATCTTTTAGATTCTAATCGAATTTAATTATTGAAGCAAAAAGTTTGTTATCCCATACTGTGTCAGTGAACTGTAGGGATGGTCACTAGAAAACACTATGTTTGCGACTTCTTCTTCTCACTTAGAACTAATGATACTCGGGGGTTTAACATCATTGAGACAGATTCTCAGTAGCATTTACTGCAGTAGGAGGAACTGGTAAGTAAAAAGAAAAAGTAGTGCGTTATTCTTAGATATCTGCTGTATACATGCGAATGCGCGATAGACTCAAAGCGAGTAAAGAGGTTCTCAAGTTCTATTGCTACATGTATGTGTCGGCAGTAAGAGTTTAGAAAGCATCATTATTTTTCTACTGTTGAATGATATTATAATGATTTCATAGAAGTACGATAGCGGCCATTCATTGTCCCCTAGACGTTTGTGGCTAGGAAAAAATAATCGATTATTTAACGACATAACCAATATTTACCAATAATTTATATTAAGAATACTTTTTTATCAAGAAAAAATGTTAAAACTACTAACTGTGCATATACAGAACTTAAACGTTACTGCGCAACTCCAAGGACACTACAAGTATTGTTTACTTTGTACACGTGTTACGTTTATAAACAGTTACACGCATAGCACTGCTAAATTTATAATGCAGTTATCAACCATGTAGATATATGGCAATACTAGTTTATTGCATCGGTATCTCATTTTATTCAAGGATAATAATTAAAACCTTGTGTAATATTTCCCCGAATGAACTAGTTCTGGTTTAATTAAAACTGTTTGACGCTTATTGATGAGCATTGCCCATGCATTATTTACAACTTATAAAGTGATCAGTAGTTTCTTAGAAGCTATGTAGCTGTTCAGACCCATCACGAACCCCGCAGCAAATATCACCTCTCTGCTTACTACATGTACGAATAATAAATGTTATTAGTGTCTTGTCCATGCATTATGAATATGATTCATTTGTCAATTATTTTATCGTATATAGAAAGAAAAAGGAAATGCTAGAGTTGTTTCTAATTCCCCGATACCTAATTTATAACTGTTTTAACTTACATTAAACTTATAGATTACATAGAACTCAGATTTGCAATGGTCAGGAACTATTTACGATTAATCACGTCAACATTCGTGTCTTAGTACTCATGAATATGTTAAAACACATCAATAGCCCGAGTTGATACTAATTTGAGATTTTACTTGGTTCGTTTTCGTTTTAGTACGTATAATCATTATTGTTTTTCATTGCGAGGGTTATTTCTAATTCCCCAATCTTTAATTCATATCATTTTTACATATACAAAAGCTCATAGATTACAGGGAACCAGGTTTTGCAATGGTCATGAATTACTTACAGATAATCACGTGAACACTTGTGTCTTAGTTTCTAGAAATTCGTACAAACACAGCATTACCCCCAAATGATACCACTTTGAGATTTTTCTTGGTTGGTTTCGTGTTCTAAGTACCAATATTCATTATCATTAGTAACCGGTCTATGCATTATGGAAATAGTTCATACGTGTGTTATATTACTGCGTTTGCTGAAAAGAGCCTTTATTCCGTTGGCAAGGAGGTTATGCCTCATTTTTAATGAAAGTTCGTTACGGCAATTGTTAAGGGAAAAAAGAAATAATGATAATATTAATCCCAGCGGTAAGTTATTAAGTTCAACACCTTAACTCACAAAATGTCAAAGAGAAAACACAAGACATATGACAGTGCTGTATGACACAAATCACCAAGGACATGTACAAAACACATGATAATATTAAATGGTTCAGTAAATTACTGAACGTTACAAACACCACAAAATGAAGAAACGATACATGGAAACTCATATTATCTTGTTTGATGCATGACGTTTGAGAATATAATGACTTCCTAAAGTTTTGTATTACACCATTCATTTATCCCTTCGTATATTCTTCATATGGTTATACGTATCTATTTATTTATTAATTATAATATATATGTGTGCTTTTAATATGTACATCGTCTAATCATTAAACATACATACATTATACTGTTGAAACATCTTTTTGGTGGCCATTCTTCTCTCTCTCTCTCTCTCTCTCTCTCTCTCTCTCTCTCTGCCTTTCTCTCTCTCTGTTTCCTGTCATAAATGACGACATATGAGTTCAGATGTATTGTTTTTACCAATTTATCGAAATCAAATATCATGTTTTACAGTATATTTTGTAATCTTAATATTTTGTGTATATGATGTTTTACATGTAATCTAATATACATATTACTTTTATAGGATTAGATCTGTGATATGAGCACAAGGCTTTACCTATTTCATTTATCAGGTTTCTTGTACCTTTTATCAATTAAGCCGAAATCGAAACGCATGATCATTCTGGATAGAGATTCTGTAAATGACACCATGTACTGGAGTAATAGTTTGGCGTTTTGAAATTAAATACAAATTTGATATTGGATTATAACCTCAGGTAAGATACAAATAAATTGTCGTTGAATAGGACAGTGGCAAATTCTATCCACAACTTGCAAAAGGCAATATTGAAAATGAAATATTCATGGAAATCTACAATAAAGAGATAAAACCTAATGCTTGCGATATGAAAATGTCTCCTTTGTGATATAATGCAATAGTTCTTAATATGTCATAGAGGTTCAGATTTTCTCTAATTTACTCTCCGGCTTCTATCATCATTTAATTATTAAATCTATATTTACTTTCATGCTTATGTTTTCAAGCACATTATCTTTAATACATCTACTTCTACCAACTTTGCCATAGCAAGCTCTTAGTTATTGTATAAACTTAGATAAATCAGTTCATTGCTACCTGACATAGCCTTGGTTGTATTTGTTATTTTATTGTTTCACTTCATTTTAATTCATAAAACTGATTTAGTTATTCGTCCCTACTTTCGTGATATCTGTCTCATCGCAACAGTATGAAGGCGCACGTACCTAATGTCGGGATGACAGAAATTCTGCACATGTACTAGAAGTGCGCTGTAACCGCACGAATGTTCAGACAGTGTTGGTTCTATTTAAAGGCATCCAACCATTGACCAATGATGTCGGAATAACAACACAATTAATTTATTTCGAACTCAAATGCAAATTTCAACTTGAGAAAGAAACTAGCGTTCGAAGCATTGTTACAACCAAGTAATGTATTGTCAGTACTCTCGGTAGACCGACAAATTCATTCTTGCTTGTGGTATTTTTTTTGTTTTTGTTTTCGGCTTTTTGTTTTTTTTTTTTTTTTTGTTTTTTTTTTTTTTTTTTTTTTTTTTTTTTTTTTTTTTTTTTTTTTTTTTTTTTTTTTTTTTTTTTTTTTTTTTTTTTTTTTTTTTTTTTGTTTGGGGGGGGGGGGGGTCCTTGTTGAAAACCGTTAATGTTAATCTTTTTTTTTTCTCCTTTTATTAACGTTTTCTGTCTTTTTGGGGTTTTTTTTTCTTTGAAAACCGCGGGGGGGGGGGGGGTGTCTTGATTTGTAGCAGTAAAAATTGTAATAACTAATGAAAAGCAGTTTTATTTTTACTGTATTTATAACAAGGATACGGAGATATACAAATTCTGATAGGAAAAACTGTGTTGGAATGGGATAGGGAGCTGCAGACCTATTCTCAGTGACGGATTAAACACAGTTTAAGTAGACGTATACAAATACCGCAATAAGACTGAAAACACTTAAAGCCTGAAGAAGACATTTTTACAAATTGTTGGTTTAATGTTTTGTTATTGACCACTCAATTAACATAAATCTTTTTTGTCTTTGGCAAATAAAGCCGGCGTGACCTAGTGGTATCGCGCTGGCCTCCTGAACGGGAGGCCGAGGTTCGAGTCCCGCTCTAGATACGCCGGTGTCCTGCCCTGTCTACTGTAAAGATGATGGATAAATCCAAACCACAAGTCCAAAAATCATGAAACCATAGGACATACAAAATCAGTGAAAATGAAAAACAAATGGAACATAACAAAATATGTCTACTTGAAGAGCATATGTGAACCCCTGTGATGGAGTGAGATCAGGTGCCCGGGGAGAGTGAGCATCTCCTGCTTGCTAGCAACACCCGTCACATATACCCTGTAGAAAGAGTCAAATCGTGTGAATTCCATATGTATCTATATATGGAGAAGTCGAAGTAGGTAACCTTCTAGTATAGAAGGTGTCAAATCTGTGTAAAGTGATCGGAATCGGTCTCAGTCCAGAATATCATTTAAAAGTCTGGATAACGAGATATCATATGGAGAAATAAGAGTCTCGTAACGACCGTAGAACTTCCTCAGTGACGATGTTAGTCTAGCACATATATAACCCTGGTTGAGCAGCTTAACTGAAAGTCGCCTAGCCCTAAGAACAAAGTCATTGTAATTTGAACATGCTCTGGAATAACGTATTAACTGAGATATGAATACGCCGTATGCGGGCGATGATGGAATGTGGCTACTTATGAAAGGAAAGTTTGTGATAGCGAAATTGAAATCGTCACGTTTGTCATAGAGTGAGGTGTTCAATTGACCATTAATGTCGAAAGACAACATAATATCTAAATACGAAGTAGAATTACTAGTTTCTGTGGTTTCTTTGACCTCCAGTTCACTTGGATAGATGATGCTAAGGTAATCCGCGAATGAAGGATTATTAATTGAAAGCAAGTCATCTATATATCTGTAAGTAAAATTGAAGCCAAGAGCCAATTGTCTTTTTCCTTGCGAAAGCAAAGACTGAATGAACTCAGCTTCGTATGAGTAAAGGAATATGTCAGCCAGAAGCGGAGCACAGTTAGTGCCCATTGGAATGCCGACAATTTGTTGAAAAACCTTACCTCCAAACACCACAAAAATGTTATCGATAAGAAAGTTCAACATCTGAATGACAGCTGTTTCAGTGTATTTATTTTTGGAATCAGAATTTTCCCTAACAAAGTAAGTTTTATCGTGGCCTAATACTATATAATTGAATTTGCGGCTTCCGTTTTTACTAGTAAATGCATTTTGAATAATTTCCGCTTATCAGTCTTTTAATTTCTGATGAGGGATCGTTGTGTACAGAGTCGAAAAGTCAAAAGACTTGATGGAGTGAATTTTAGTAAAACTTTTTGATTTTAGATGTTCTAACAACTCTTTTGAATTTTTAAGGATCCACATTTGATTAATTCCACTTCTGGAATATACTGTTTCGCAATATCTATGAAGGCCAGATTTAATTTCTGATAATATTTTTGTGAGTAGCATCGATACAGATTTTGTGGAACACTTCGAGGAACCAGCGATTAAAGCGTAGTTTGTACGGAGTTTTGTGCATTTTTGGAATACAGTACAAATATGGAAGTTCTAAAATCAATTTATTTGAGTCAATACCAAACGTATTGAGGACAGATTTATGATTCTCGAGTACTTCCGAAACCGAAAAGTTCGTGAGAGTATAGGTAGAATTTCCTGGAGCTGAATTTAATCCTAATTCTTTCACTAGGCTGTCAAAGTAATATTTCTTACAAGTAAATGTATAATTATTAGATGCTTTATCTGCTGGTGTAATGATATAATGTTCTTGGAGGAAGGTAAGTTCTCTGACAACATCAGGATCTTTAATTATAGATTCGAATCTGGTGTTTACAGTACCTTCTAATTTTTTAATTTTTTGATCTCAGCAGTACTGCAATAGATTTTATCCATTCGAAAGAGTGTCGACTGTGTACTTCCTCTCTTTTTGCCCATCGTGTGGCATATTTCCTCGCAGCAGTTCATAATATTCTCAAAATTTTGGCTCCATGTGAATGATCTGGGTTCTCTGTATTTTGGACCTTTAAGTAAAAGTTCTCTTAATTTAGTGTTTTTAACTATATCGAGATCACCAGTAATGACATGGCCACAAGGAGAATATACGAAATTAGATGAGGAACATGCACACGGTTGAGAATGGCATGCAGAGTTGCTAAGATCAAGACACTGTAGAAACCCTTTAAATTTTGGATGCAACTGATGGCGTGTAGCTATTAGGAAATACATGGCGGATCTTTGTTTTTGAAATATGGAGGTATTTTCTCTAAAACAGACTTATGATTTAAAATTTGGCCGAAATTTAAATAATCAATGCCTTTATTTGCAAATTTAATTTTGATGAAAGGGCGATTAGATTTTTCCATAGAAATATCGGACTTGACGGGACGAAAAAGTCTAGCGGTCGATATGTCCATAATAATGCCATCTAGTCTATACTCTGCAGAGCTTATATCAGTAAATATACGGTGTGTGGACGATACGTACAACTCGTGTAATTTTCTGAGTGAAATAGAATAAAGTTTTGTACGAATGTGATGAAGGCCCAAAGGTTTATTTATAAATGGCAAAAGAGCATCAAAGGAAATATTATGTATTTCAGGTTTGTTGTATTTGCGTGTACCATGACTTCGATGCCTCCTCTGGCTTTTGTTGAATAAACCGAGTACGTTAACTGATTGACACGCAGGACTAGTGAGATTACCAATACTACTAATATTGTCATTGCATCCATAGGGCGAAGCAGTGCCGAGACGTCTTATCCAGTATTCTTCTCTTTTCCGACGAAAAGGAGTGCTCAAATTGGCATTGTTTGTGGGGTGATATATTTTTTCTATAATTCTAATTTTCATTGAGAGAATAGAGTGGTCAGGGCTGGTTGAAGTGGCGATACAGTAATTGGTTTCCACCACAATTTATTTTGGACCTGTCCCGTGTCGTGGTATGCATGGCATATTATAGATCCTCACTTCTTGGTGGGGATCCGTTGCAAAGGTAAAAATTTGTTTGCCCCGATTCATTATTAATGAACTATTCGTGGTGTGATTTTAATTAAAAATCTATTAATCAATCTTTGGCAAATCGTTGATTTTCACACTCCCTCTGCCCCCCCCCCCCCTTTTTTTTTTTGGAAATCTTTGAACCATTGCTCCGCCCCTCATATATAGATGATATGTAATACGATCTTCCACATCCAGCAAATACATACCACACACACTTCTTCCCAGTTAGATCTAACATATTAATTCCAAGTACATTTTATAAATGGTGAATGTCTTCTGGGTTTTTTTCTGTTATTTTGTGCAAGATACAATATAATAACCAATATGTACAATCTAGAAATTTAGCGCAAAAATCTTATAAAAGACAGTTTCAAAAATGATCTTCTACAGCCTATGTCGCGAGAAGGACATAGACCACCAACACGTCGTCTCTTGCCATTTCAATCCTGGTCTAGCCACTTAAGCTTTACTGAAGCCAGTCCCATTAGCTTTGAATCAGTATCAAATCCCATCGCCAAGTGTTCCTTGACGAGCCCCTCCTTCGTTTTCCCTAGGGTTCCATGTCAGATCACGCTTGTATCACTGAAAGTTTACTTTCTTATTGTAAGTTCAATACTCCTCCAGCGTTTTTGAAGGATATCTATTTTTACTGACTGCTCTTTGTTCCCACAGGTTGTGATTGTTGATGACAGTTGGCCATCGAATGCGGACTTTTCCTCTAAGCATTCTCCTCTGGTTCTGAAAACAATACAGCAATTCTCCTGTGGAAGCGCAATCCAATATTTTGTAACGTCGTTGTTTTCGTGTATGTGTGTGCATGTCCTTCGTGATTTCTGTCATACAGCTATGTCAGATTTCTTCTGTTTTCTCTTGTCTGATCCAACCTTGCCCATCTTAACCCGCGGATTCCTTGACAGACGAAGCACAATCGAATATTTTTGTAACGTCCTTGGTTTTTTTTTTTTTTTTATCTACTTGCACTGACTCATGTTAATGTTAGTCCTAGTTGAAATGATGGTTGTCAACCCGACAGCTTCCAGAACACTTTACCATCCGCTGTCATTTCATCTCTTGGTGAAGAGCCGTCCTCTTCTATGGCTGAAATATTCGTTTGGTTTCTTGCAGACATTTCTGTCGCTAAAGTCAAATCAGACACCTAAATGACAGGTTTTGTTAAAACCACTGGCATTGTACTGTAAAATGGTATTCAAATGAGGATAATGTGTTTTATTCTATTCAAATGTTCCGCCAATACGTTCTTTTTGATTTAGAAAGAAAAAAATGCTTGAAGAAAGTCGATTATAGAGCTTTTTCTATTTCACCAAAAGGTATCTAATTTCTATCTCTTTTCAAACAAATTCGTAATTCAGACTCAATATGTCAAATAGTTATATATTTAAAATGCAAAGAATAATTAAATTGTAAGTCGAAGATTTTTGTTTTGTTTGTTTATTTGTTTGGGGGGGGGGGGGGGGGGGGGTTTTCAAAATTTTACTTATTTTTTCCAAAAAATGGTATACACATAAAAATTATTAATTTTTATGAAAATATAATTTAAAAATATTTGTCATATGTTTATTCAGGAAAAAAAAAAATACTAGAAATGTTGTATTTAAACGATTTTTCCGAATTTCAAACATTTTTAATTCAAATTATTTAGGTTTTGCATGAGAATATCTCTAAATTATATTAATTTGCTTTTCACCATTTAAAATGATCATTTAATGATATTTGATATATGATTTTTGCATTTAGAAACAATAAAATACTAGGAATTATTAGTTACAGACTTTTTCCAAATTTCAGCGACTTTTATTGAATTTCTATTAATTTGGACCCAACATAATTGTATAAGAATTAATTCATTTGTTTTTCATCATTTAAATTACCAGTCAATGATATCTGATATATAATGATGCAATTAGGAACAACAAAATACTCGATCTAAATGCATTCTTAGCGATTTTTGCTGAAAAAAGTATGAGTTTAGACCAAACATCAACTCGCTACCATTGTGCAGTGTGGCGTCATCTTGTTTCATGATGTGGATATGAAGACGGACATTCTGATACTTTTTATGTCATGTGCCAATTAATGTATCAGTTACTCAAAAACTAGAGCTCTTTTCAGTTGTCTGCTTCAACAATAATTGTTGTTATCAGTAATCGTTATATTGGGCTTCAAAATGGTGATACTTCACTTCACTAAGTCGGATTTCCGGAGGACAGATGTCGTTAATGTATCTTTCAAACTCAGGGTTATTCATGGTAAGTATATCATCCAGATACGTAGATGTGTTTTTCACCTCATCGATAAGTGCATAATGTTTAGATGCTGTTAAAGATATATATAGATATAGGGTCTGAAATCTCGTCACGTGATAGATGTGATTTTTCGGTTAAAAGCTGTTACTGCAGTTGTGTTACGTTCTTCGATAATCAAACGAGACAATAATATACAGGAAGTTGTGTTGTAGTGATTGTTCTTTATTCTTAAAAGTATCTTTTAATTTACTAAACGAGTCTTTGTATACGCATTCGTTTCGCCATGATCATCACAGCGCACATTCCTGGTTTTTTAAGTCTAGGCGGCATGTGGTTAGTAATCCATTGGATTAGAGCTGCCTCGTATGATTGCAAATGCACGCTTGCATCATATTTGGATGCTGGAGTGTCTCAAATTCTGTAAGTCAGTTCATATTAACACTTTGAATGCTTTATAGAAGACAATATTAGCGAAGTGACAATTCTTTGACCGCTGGAGGCATCTCTTGGAATCGGCAGATAAGTCCTCCTTCTCGTGCCGTAAGAGAAAAATTAAAAATGCTATTCGTCCTGTTCTTCTCCGATTTCACGGTGATACGAAGTCACTGTGGTGAAGGGAGCATCGTCGTTTAAAGTCAGAGATCTTGTGGAAGTTTTGTTTCCATTCATTCACAATAATTAATGTACTGTCATTCTGCAGCACCTGCTACCTTGGACGCTTTTCGTTGTTCCTTATTTCGCATATGGCCGAATATTCCTCAGAGATGTTGGCATACTCTAATTCGTCCAATGGGTCGTGGGTGTGAAAAATGTATCGGCGAAAATGAAAGACCTACACGCTATACAACTTGAGAAACTTTTCTGCAACCCCCATACTTTCATTGTCTGTTCAAACCATAATAGATATTATCTGTAATTGTTATGTTTGAATTGAGAAGTAATGCATTAAATTAAATAATGATATACATAATGCAACATCACCCTTTGTAAAGGAATCTGAAAATGAAATATCTAAACTACAGAGTTTCTTTTTTCTGACAGTATATACAAATACTTTGGGGAATGCTTAAACATATAAATACGACCATCCGCATCAAATTTTAGGTGAGATTTACACGACATCCCTAGTACTTACCTGTTTGGAGATGTACCTATATGCATTGGAAGAACTTTCAAGCAGCAAAATGTGTTTAATGCTTGTCACAATACAAATTTACTTTTCATCACCAATGAGTTGAAATAATGATTGAAATATATCCTCAAATAAATAAAATTTAACAGTGTCGGGCAACGTTAACTCTCTGGAAACAGTTAAATACATGCCTAAAGGAAGAACCAAGAAAGTTGCTGACCCTGCTGCCCTTTAGAATGATGATAATATTACAAATATCATTGCAAGTTGCAAGCTGTAGAAACAATATTGTTTAAAAGAATATATATATATATATATATGTAGAAACAATAGTGTTTATCCTGTAGTCAAAAGAGTAATTCTGCAAATTTACAAGTTTTAGCATAAACAGTTTGGTTCGTACCTTGTTTACAATCTCAAAAACACCTTGTCCTTTAATGATGATATTGAAAATGAATAAGGTTCATCCTCATGTTATACGAAATAAGTGTACCAAGGTTGAAAGTCGTAGCCTAAAAGGTATCGTCAGTATGGTGTTAACAAGGTGCCAAAAAAGCCATGGGCCCACAACACCATACCATAATACGTCCGTCTACAACGGGGTGTATAATAAACTACTTTTTTTCATGAACTCAGTATTTTCGTTATCCTCTCTTGTCAATGCACTGTATGACTTACTTATTTTCACTTAAGACCTTTTGGAAACTTATATCAATGTTTTCGTAATATCCCCGCTGCCGTTTTGTTGCTCTTAATAGTGTTAATAATTGATTTGCCTTCGAATTCTGTTTATTTCATCCTCACTTCCATTTGCAAACCATCCCTCCGCCATATTGCTTACTCTCGTATGGCAATAAATGACGTCACCAAATCCACCGCGGGGCTATATTAAAAGTATATTCGGCGGAGGGGGTATATAAATATACTATATGGTTGACGGGGAATGATGGGTAGTCGAATACAATAAAATATTTCGTTCTTCTTAACCAATCAGATTTCGAGATATTTGTCTGTGTTGGGATGAAGGTCTTTATTGCGTCGACAAGTAATTATTGCATGAAGTGGATTCTTTGTGATGTAATCAATGTTGCCTATTTATAGTAAAGTGGTTCCATTAAAAATATTGTTGTAATTTTGATGTTACAGAAAAATGGTTGAAAAAAAATATTAACGTATCCCTATGTAAGTTGTTCATAAATATACACTCCGCGAAATATTCATGAAGTAATACTTGAGACAATAGTTAAAGTGATGAGTTCAATCCCACGGTCTATAAAACAAGATGCAGTTTTCAAACACTATGATTTTTATAGCAACACTGTTAAAGACGGTTATTTTAGCAAAACGTTAAACTGTCAACTTTATTAGTGGGTCGGCATTTTAAAAAGAAATATATATTGTCCATTGAGCTCAGGGTATGGGCAATATTGTGTTTTCCCCACAATCAAACACACACACATATGTCTTGAACCCATTCTATGATGAAAATGATTAGCAGTGTGCTATATATTGTTCAAGGATCATCACTTCAACATTTTCTTAGATATACATGAAATGTCTTTCGAAATATATATATATATATTTGAATGATATCTAACAGAGAAACACGGACATGATTTATTGCATTCTTGACTTCTTGTTGTACATTGTGATCAATTTGCTATCATAGAATTTTACTAAAGGAGAGAACACATCACAGCGCGTGCTTTCCGTTAACTTGATGTACCGGTACGCTGTGTATGCCCCGACGGCAACCAAACATTTTTGAATAGCAAATATGGCGGATAACACCAGGACACCAGGACAGTATCATGGTGTATCTTTATACTAAATTTCAAGTCAAAATGTGATTTCATTGAAGAAATAAAGCAAATATTCTAGGTCCAAGGAGGATATTAATGATAACTTTTAAAATCTTTGACCGTAACCATGTAAAGATGATGGATAAATCCAAACCATAAGTCTAAATATCATGAAACCAGAGGACATACAAAATCAGTGAAAATGAAAAACAAGTAGAAAATAACAAAATATGTCTACTTGAAGAGTATATGTGAACCCCTGTGATGGAGTGAGATCAGGTGCCCGGGAGAGTGAGCATCTCCTGCTTGCTAGCAACACCCGTCACATATACCCAGTAGAAAGAGTCAAATCGTGTAAATTCCATATATATTTATATATGGAGAAGTCAAAGTAGGTAACTTTCTAGTATAGAAGGTGTCAAATCTGTGTAAAATGATCGGAATCGTAACGACCGTAGAACTTCCTCAGTGACGTTGCTAGTCTAGCATATGTATAACCCTGGTTGAGCAGCTTAACTGAAAGTCGCCTAGCCCTCAGAACAAAGTCATTGTAATTTGAACATGCTCTGGAATACCGTATTAACTAGGATATGAATACGCCGTATGCGGGCGATGATGGAATGTTGCTACTTATGAAAGGAAAGTTTATGATAGCGAAATTGAAAATCGTCACGTTTGTCATAGAGTTAGGTGTTTCAATTGACCTTTAATGTCGAAAGAAAACATAATATCTAAATACGAAGTAGAATTATTTCAGATTATCTCGTGATGTTACAGAATTAGTATATTAAATTTCACTCAAATATGTTCAATATTCAGAAATAGAGCTATGAAAATAAATGATACCAAAATGTTGAAAGGAAGGAACTGGGTAACGATATATGTCCCGAAGATGTATTATGGTTATGGCAAAAATGTGTCAAAAGGGGGGGGGGGGTGATATAACCATTGGAATCCCCTGAATATACTATACAACTTGTCTTTCCTTGAGGATTGCGAAAATATAGATGATGAGAAGAAATCTGAAAAAAGTGTGGGTTTTTTTTTTTAGAGAAAATTGAAGATTTCAAAAATGAGGGTTGGGTGGGATATGAACCTAGATTATTATCAAATTGAAGTTAAATCGATGGACTTAATGTATACACGGTACTATCATTAGGAGTTAAAGGCTTGGTTTGCGGATTTGGATATTTGGAATTACATAGAAAGTCAAGGGTAGATCCAGAGCTTCAACAGCTAGAAGGGTGGGGTGGTGTTGCAGATACATATCTCGAGTGGAAATGTATTCAAGGCCGAAAGGATCGATTGTGGGAAGGATTCGGGGGGCTTCCCTAGATAATTTAAATATGTATGCAGAATGATCGCCTCTGTAACGTCTTTCAACTGTATCCGACTCGGTCTTTCCCTATCCAGTAAATAATAATAATAATAATAATACTAACAAATAAATAAATTGATTAATTAATATCGCAGAGCGGAAGTCTAGCCCGACCAATGGGATTAGGCTTTGATTTTGGGAAAATATATACATAATTGTAAAAACAAATACAGTTTTGTCCACTACATTGAACTCAACACATGTAGCAGGGACTTTTAACCCGCCATAATTGCGAGAAAAAGAAAATAAACAAATTGGTAGCATCTGTGCATTTGGGTTGTTTCTGGCTAGTGATTGATTTAACATGAAAACATTTACTCAACAAAGGTGTGCTTGTTGCCCATGCCCTTTTCGTCTTGCCGGAGGGGAAAGGGCGTGCAATGGTTAAATCTGCACCTGAATCCCTCCTGAGGTATAACATGAGTTTAACCTCTCCCAACTTCCTCTTTTTCGAGAATCGCTAATTGTTTATTTGAGATGGGTATAAATATCTAAAATCAACATGGAATCAATAGTTCGAATGTTCACGAGATGATCTAAACAGTTTGTACAATACGTTCATACCGTCCAGATTGTGTCCGAAATGTGAAATCAGTATCAAAGAACTACCTTCTTCAAATTATGGTAGAACGGAGGATGGACAATCCTCTGTTATTTGGAAATTAAATTAGTTCTTAAAAATTGATTGGAAAACTACTTTTAATTTTAAATAAAAGGTACGAAAAAGGCGCAATCCCCCCACCCCATCTCTCTCTCTCTCTCCCGTCGCTGTCAGAGATCCTTGTCTGGAAAAGTATTTTCACTGAAATTAAATTAAGGGGGAATAATTCAATACTCCATGTAGAGTTTTACCTTTTTACATCTTGTGAAATGCTATAGATCTAAAACAAATTGAAAGGTATATATCTTCTATATTTACTAAAACTAAAAAAAAAATCGATTACAAACTAGTGAGATATATTAGATATTAAAAGCGGCGTCTGGAAAAGAAGGAGACTTAGGAAGGATTTCCGGAGTAAAAGAGGAATAGTAATGTCTTCCGTGACATCACGAATGATTTTAAACATAACAACAAAAAATTAGAGCTAACTAAATAGATGAAACTCACATATTTTTTATGTATACATGCATAATAGCGACATAGCAATCTACTATTAAATCATCCACTAGAAATGTAAGTTGGTTATGAATACTTCTATATAAATGCATTTGATCTTCACTACATATTTACTTTGACAGTGTGTGAAAAAGTCTTCTATGTTGACATAAGACATTCACGAACAAGGTTTCAAAAGATATGTACATCAATACTATATGTTGGTACCATTAAATGCTCATTTTGATGCACCTGATGATTCAGAATATTCTGATACAACTGTATAAATTGGAATGCTTCTAACGACTTTGCTTCTAATGCTTTCCCACTTGTACCGAAATGTTTCAGTTCTATAAAGAAACGACCACGTACCGAAATGTCCTTACATCGAAACACCTATAATCCCTTATACTTATTCCGAACGACTTGGAATCTCCGACTAATCATAAACATTTCAACAGCCTACAATATAGTTAAGTCGTATAAATGTAACATAGCCGCCTTACCCACGGACAACGCCCATCCTACAACGCCCGACCAACATGAAATATGAGTGACAGACTTTAATTGAATAATTTTAATAAATTATTGATTATTATCATTTTATTAAAAGTCACTCAAAAGAACTTTGAACTTTCTTTATCGATGCACTTTTCGTCGATAGTAAATACATGCTATATAAATAATAGCCACATGGCTACTTTGTTTACTATTGTTAATTATGTATGTACAAACGCAAAGGAGGAAGATATTACATCTAGTACATGAGCATTAGTCCTATATTATAAGTATTCTCTTTACATTATGAATGGCCATGTGTTAATTCTAGCTCTTAGAATGTATGTCCACGTCACAGTGGCCAGTCATTCAACACTTTTCCATTTTTGGACTTAGGGGCATCAATGAATCTATGATCATGCTTAAATACTCTAGTGGGGACGGTCATTCTTCAGAATCGGCTTGGTAGTCCAGAAAGCACGTCGCTCTCCGCCATTCTCCTCCTTTGCGGCCACCTTATTGTTATGTTAAACGATCACCGCCACTATTTATGTTCCTAACTTGAATAAAGACTTTGAAGTTTGAAATCGCCTTGGAGTTCCTAATTTCCAGAGAGACACTATATTACATATTCCTTTTTGTTGCCGCGACAACCTGGATTCACCCGTGGTTAGAACAACGCATTTGAACCTAATTCAACTCCTGGTAAGAGACTTTCACTTACTGTGCTCGTCAAATTTTTGCTTATAGAATTATTTCTTTTCTAAATTGTAAATTTTTGCTGAAACGTTTGATAATGGCTGAAGATAATGTACCTGAACTTTTTGGAACCCTCGGAACACATATCAATCATTTATCTCAACAATTTAGTAACCATGAACAAAAACTACATGGTCTATCGGTGGCTTTAAATAAGCAAGGAGTAAAATTAAACATTAAATCCTTTAGAGGTATATCTCCCCAATATAAAGATTGGATAAAAAGTATTAAAATATGTAATGCTAGAAGGATGTAACAAAAATAAAACTAAATTAAATGCGTATGACACTAGTACTGCAGAAGTTTCTGATTTTTTGGAAAGATTATTAAATGAATAAGGAGATTATTTATGGGAAAGATTTAAATGTGAGTTAACTGCGCGTTTTTCTGAAATAACAGATGCACAACATGCGTTCACTCTGTTAAGTAAAATTAGACAAAAAACGGGATGAAAGTATACCTGTTTATGCAGAGCGTTTGTTGAATTTAGCGACTCAAGCTTACACTAACTTATCAACAGTTGAGGTACAAAAACAACTAATTAATTTCTTAATTGATGGTTTGTTGCATGATTACATTAAAATAAAATTTATGAGGTCAAACCCTTCTGAATTTCAAGAGGCAGTAACTTTGGTAATGCAAGAATTTAATTTTAGAAAACGTGTTGATTTGAGAACAGGTCATGATTACTATAGTAACTCTAGATTCGATGGTAGAGTAGAAGAACCTATGAATGTTAATCACTATCGTCCCCCTTTCCAAAAATGTAAAATTTGTAAACGAACTAACCATCCAACAAGTAAATGTAGATTTAAACGTAAACCCCCTCAAGAAGTGAATGAAATAAATCACCACCAAAATACAAACAGACAGACAATTCCTCGCAAACAACCATTACTCTCTACACCACAACTAAATGGACCACTATTATGTTACTACTGCGGGCAACCTGGTCACTTTGTGCGAGATTGCATTGCTGCACACAATGATTTCGATCGCATGCGAACAAGAGAATATCCACAACAATCAACACAAAATCAGGGAAACTAGTAAGTTCCCATCATAAAAAGATCAATGATGGGAGAAACAAAAGAAAACAAAATAGATTTATAAGAAATGACAAACATCAAAAGAAAACAATGATTAAAGATCAAAGAAATAAAAATTGGCCAACTTTAAAAATTAATGTAACGGGAAGTCCAAACTCATGTTTGATAAAAATAAATAACCTAAAATATAGATCATTAGTAGACACAGGCGCAGAAGTCAGTTTAATATATATGAGAGTGTATGATGCTCTTAAATATCCACCACCTATCAAAATTGTCAGGGCAAATTTGTAATCAGTAAATGGAAATTCTTTAGATGTAAACGGTTTAGTCGAATTAGAAATAAAAATAGGAAATTCATTATGTAAACAAAAATTTTATGTAGTTTCAAATGTAAATAGAAACGTTATCTTAGGACGAGATTTTTTGACTACAAATGGAGTTAGAATATATTTTGATTTGGGATCATTACGAATAGGAAAAACATATGTTCCACTAGAAGAAGCTATTCATATTGCCTCTTTAATCAGATTATCTCGAAGAACTAAATTAAAACCAGAACGAGTAACAATAGGCAAAGGAAAATCTAAATTACCTACGGAAAATTTAAATAAATCAAAAACTCATGTTTTTATCAATTTCACCTATTGACAAAGGTTATTTGACGACTGAACCCGGAGTAATGATAGGAAATTCTATCACAAATTGTAAGCATATAAATAATATCCCAATATATTTATGTAATAACACCAATAAAAACCATCACTTTAAAGAAAGGTTATTTAGTGGGCAAATTAGAAGCAATAAACGCAAATAAAATATCTAGCATAAATTCTCAAAATATTGATTCAACTTTAGATTTAAACGAACTAATAATAGGAATTAAAAATAAGAAAAGAGTAGAAGATTTAATCCTACAAAACAAAGATATATTTGCAGCAAAAGATTCTGAACTTGGTCAGTCAAACACGGTCAAAATGAAAATTGATACTGGAAACCATGATCCAATAAAATTAAGACCTTATAGGGTTCCATTGAATTTAAGAAAAGAAGTAGATGATTCAATTGATGTATTGCTTAATGCAAATGTAATCAGTAGATCAAAATCACCTTGGAGTTTTCCATTAGTTTTGGTAAAGAAGAAAGAAGGTACAACTCGAATGTGTGTTGATTTTAGACAATTAAATAAAATAACTAGACCAATGTCATATCCTCTTCCTCTTATTGATGACATGTTAGCTCGATTAGGAAAAGCAAATTTTTTCACAATTCTAGATCTTAAAAGCGGTTATTGGCAAATTGCCATGGATCCAACAGATAAAGAAAAGACAGCATTTGCTGGTCATAAGGGTCTATTTGAATTTAATGTTATGCCATTTGGATTATGCAATGCTCCAGGAACATTTCAACAATTAATGACGTCAGTTTTAGAAGGTTATGAACATTTTTCAACAGCTTATTTAGATGACGTTATCATTTGGTCTTCAAACGAAACAGAACATTTTGAACATATACAAAACGTTTTCAATCGATTAAGACAACATAATCTTAAACTCAAGTTAAAGAAATGCACTTTCTTTTCATTAGAAACACGATATTTAGGATTTATAATCAATAAACGAGGTGTTCAACCTGATCCTAATAAAGTAAAAGCTATTCGAACCTTACCTAATCCTACAACCGTAAAACAAATTCGAAGCTTCATTGGAATGTGTAGTTATTATAGGAGATTTATTCCAAATTTTCAGCAATTGCAGATCCTTTAATTATCATTAACACGAAAATATGCCAGATTTCACTGGGATGAAAAATGTCAAACGTCATTCGATTTCTTAAAAGAAAGTCTAACAGTAGTTCCACTTTTGGCTTACCCTGATCCAAATAAACCATATACAGTATATACCGATGCAAGTGATAATTGCGTAGGTGCATGTTTAACACAACCCTGTGAAACTGATGATAATATCATTCCAAATGTGATAAATGAAAAACCAATCTATTATCTCAGTCATAAATTAAGCGATACACAAACACGCTGGTCAACTATAGAAAAAGAAGCATTCGCTATTAAATGGGCATTAGAAAAATTAGATCATTACTTACATAGCGCTAAATTTGTTATAAAAACTGATCATAAACCATTAAAATACATTTTAGATTCTCCATTACAAAATAAAAAGGTCCAAATGTGGTCAACGAATATCATGGGATATAATTGCAAAACTGAATATATATATATGGTAGAGAAAACACATGCGCTGACCTTCTATCTAGATTACCTTTAAATAATGAACATTCGCAAAAAAGATGAAACACAAATTTCAAGTGATATTGAAGATTCAATAAATGATAATCTTTATCAAGTTTATGCTTTAAACTCTAACAGGTTTGATCCAAAAGATTAAACCAATAAACAAATAGGAGATTCAGATATAACAATGCCAAATGTAAAAGATTATGAAATTAAAGAATTAGATATGGTACAAGAGCAAGAAAAAGATGAAATAATCATGAAATTGAAATCACAGATCGCAAATAGCGATGCAAAACCCAACATTCAAAATAAACATTTGATATTAGAAAATATACTTTATTATATATCAAATACCGTTAATGACCCTCTATTAAGATTATATGTACCATCTCATTTAAGATCAGAATTTCAATTACAATATCATGCTGATTTAGGACATTTTGGAGTGGAAAAAACATTCATTAACATCAAACAAAAATATTATTGGCCAAACCTTTATAAAGAAATTTACGACTATATCAATAAATGTGTAACCTGTCAAACGAAATTTAACTAAACAAAGAGCAACCACAGAATTAACGGATATTCCACCTTATCCTTGGGCAAAAGTAGGTTTAGATCTATCTGGACCTTATCCTACAACACTATCAGGAAATCGCTACATTATAAGTTTCATATGTCTTTTATCGGGCTATGTTGAAGCCTTTGCACTAAAGGATAAATCTGCAGATAACATATGTCACTTATTAATCAACGAAATATTTCCAAGATACGGAGGTATTTTACAGTTACTTACGGATAATGAAACTGAAAATGTAAATAAAAAAGTAAACGAAACATTAAAAGCTTTAAATATAAGTCATGTAACTACTTCCTTTTATCATCCACAACGTAATGGAAAAGTTGAAAGATTTCATAGAACTTTACATGATGTAATGTCTAAAAAGTTACAACAAGATGGTCATAACATCTGGGACTTATATTTAAACCAAACTTTAGCAGCTATTCGATTTGGTGTCAGTGATTCAACTAATTATTCCCCTTACTTTCTTTTGTATAATCGAGATGTTATTCTCCCTCTCGATAATATTCTAAAACCAAGACACAAATATCAAGGAGACGATTTGCATCAAATTTCTTTGGAAATTCAACATAAAGCCTTTTCGGAAGTCTATAAAACTCTTAAGAAGGTGAAGAAAAAGCAAGGTAAATATTCAGATAAAAACAGTAAACCTGAAGAATTGGAGACCCTGTTTATTACAAGAATCATTTAAAGAAAAATAAATTAGACATTAGATGGAAACCTTATTATCGTATAATCCAACAAACTTCTCCTGTAAGTTTTAATATTAAAAATCAGTTAGATGGTTCCGTAACTAAAGCTCATGCAGAACATCTTCGCTTGGCTAATATAGATGAATGGGAATTGCCCACCAATGATCAAGGTCGTACATTACGAAGATCAAGGTACGTTGTACCTCCTGAATCAGAATCTAGCTCACAAAAATGATGAATCTAACGCTGAAAGTAACTGGGACTCGGATGATCAAATACCACTAGATCGCCTAGCTGACAAATTTAAGACGCATCTCGAAAACTCATCTTCTGAAGAAGATATACCTCAAATGGAATTGAGTAATATATTACAACATAGAAAAAGAAGATTGAGAAATCAAACAACCAATGAATTTCAAAGTAAATCATCTGATAATATTCTGATAGATTCGGATGATGATGCAATGTCTATTAACATGATTAGAAAGAAAGATAAATATCTAAAAAAAGTCTTAATAAAAGCACTAACTAAATTATGCCTATAATAGATATTTAGATAGTTTAATTGGCAACCTCTTAATGAAGTACCTACACGTAACGGGTGTAAAGAATGATATAACTTTACGTGCCAAGATTCAAGTAAATAAAATACCAAATTTTATGGATAAAATATTACCTCACAAATTAAAACAAATAAAACAAATAAGCATGAATGAATTAATTTCTCAACTTCAGTCCTTAGACTCTATAGCCACCAATGATCATATTCCTATTTGGAAGTACCTTCTATTAGGATTTGGCATATTTGTAATTATTTTTCTTTTTGGTTTCATTTTTCAAAAATGTCATAAAAAATTTCAAAATTTAAAAATGTTAAGAGAGAGCACAACCGGAAAACACCGACAGTGAAGAACATTTTCCAAATGGTGCCACGACAGTCATCAGCACCTCCAGTAAAAGATGTTCATGATATAAACAATTCAGAAGAAAATAATAAAGAAGATTCCACATCGCCTAACAGAAAACCTAACTTGTATCCTGCACCGCACGTCAAGTGAAGAACTCATACTACAATAATATGTGATCGAACTTTTACGCTTACGATTATTAGCCGCATAGACACAACAGATATAGCCGATTTACCTGTATCCAGAACAAATGCGTCAACACATTTGTTCTCCTAATTCACCTAAAAACTGTTATGTATCCAGTAATCAAAACGAACGTATTAATTAATTTGTCTACTAGAGACTGGAATGTAGTATCCAGAATGAATACAATACCTCATTCGTTCGAATTCCTCACCTAAGAAGACAACAACCAGAATGAATACGATAAGAAATTCATTCCTTCTCATCATCCATGATCAGAATTAAACATCACCTTAGAAGACCAAAATAAAAAAGACCAAAACATTCGTTTTACTTTTGCAGAACTTTCCGATATGTAGCAGTTTTAAAAGGTAATGAAGATACTATAAACGGCGCGGATCAACCGTCCAAGTCTTAACAACATGACTTCCTTTGGTGATGATACACCACCGATATTTCAGTTGTGAATATCAACAATTCAAAGTGTGCAGTGCTTTAAATAATAAAACTGTATGTTAAAATATGTGTATATAAAAAGTGTACATTTTGTGTGAATTCACTGGCAATATATCCGTCGTGGAAAATTAGTCATTTTTCCAAAGAAGAAAGGGGCGAATGTAACATAGCCTCCTTACCCACGGACAACGCCCATCCTAAAACGCCCAACCAACATTAAATATGAGTGACAGACTTTAATTGAATAATTTTAATAAATTATTGATTATTATCATTTTATTAAAAGTCACTCAAAAGAACTTTGAACTTTCTTTATCGATGCACTTTTCATCGATAGTAAATACATGCTATATAAATAATAGCCACATGGCTACTTTGTTTACTATTGTTAATAATGTATGTACAAACGCAAAGGAGGAAGATATTACATCTAGTACATGAGCATTAGTCCTATATTATAAGTACTCTCTTTACATTATGAATGGCCATGTGTTAATTCTAGCTCTTAAAATGTATGTCCACGTCACAGTGGTCAGTCATTCAACACTTTCCCATTTTTGGACTTAGGGGTATCAATGAATCTATGATCATGCTTAAATACTCTAGTGGGGACGGTCATTCTTCAGAATCGGCTTGGTAGTCCAGAAAGCACGTCGCTTTCCGCCATTCTCCTCCTTTGCGGCCACCTTATTGTTATGTTCAACGATCACCGTCACTATTTATGTCCCTAACTTGAATAAAGACTTTGAAGTTTGAAATCGCCTTAGAGTTCCTCATTTCCAGAGAGACATCATATTACATATACAAACAGGGTCTTGTGCACAAGTGAAGATGTAAGGTCTTGAAAGCCTTATCTCCGGCAATTACAGCGGTTGTGCAATTATATGTGTATCAAATACATTAAAACAAACAAAACGACCCATCTGTCCTGAAGTGAAGGATAGGATTGGTTGAGACATAAACTTGTACGTTTTGACCGGCATAGCACAGGAATATTTTTCATATAACTTTATCTCATAAACAAGAATATACAAGGCCTATCTATCTCAGCAAATATCAATATATTAAGCAAAAATTCTTCAAGTTTAATTGATATAATTGACATTTATGTATCACATGTTTTGCTTGGCGACTATATTTTTGTTACTGTTTAGAGCGGAAGAACACTTGGGTTACGTCGATTTTGCAATTCGGATGGACGGCCACTTAAGGAAGCTGATTACATCACATTTCAAAAATATTAATAAAGGAAGTGGCAGCGTTGTCATTGAAAGCAATCTCTCTAGTAGGTGTTTATATCGAGAACAAATGAGCGATGGTTCAGAATTTGGATATGCTGCGGAGTTTCAGATTTGACTCTATATTCCCAAACAACATTACAGAAAAATCAAACCCCTTTTGTTAGCAAGGTTTATTTCGTTAATCGTGCTTTTCTTGAGAATGATGGTAATTTTGCAAAAAAAGAGTTCATTGAAAATAACATCATTCTTTTAGCCTGTGTCGATATTACGTAAACTTCATCCAAAATAGATTTCAATTTAGTTAGCGGAATGGATGATGGAGAATGAATAAAGTTTGGTAACAGTTATTTTGGAAATGCATCAAAACCCATCCAGAAATATATGTATCTTATTACGTCGTGCAATGTTGCCACTTTGGGGTAGGCCATGGAATCTGTTTTCTGTTAACGGATGATCACAATGAAGGAATACCGACAATATTAAACTGGTGAAAAAAAAATGATCAATGAGCCGACGGAGATAATAGGTTTTTAATTTTAATCCCACGCAGTTCCACTTATAACTGCAGAGTTTTATGTACAGATTTAGTTTCCTTAGATAATTTAACTATTCTAATTTTTTCCGTTGTGAATACCATGATCAAAGTTTCCTTTACAAAGTTACAACAACGGCATATGTGTTGAAATCGGAGCAAATAATCCAAATAAATTCAATCCAAGGAATTGCCCTGGTTTAAGAAATAGACAAACTATCACAAGCGCAATTTGAATTGCAGATTGGATTTAACCTAAAAGAAGAACAAGAGATGGATCAAGGAGTCATTAAGCTAAGACATAAGATAACTAACAGAAAAATTAACTTGTTTAACAAACACATTACTGTCAGGACAAAGATGGACTTTGTTACAACACGACCACTCAGAATATCCGTCTTTATGACTATACGTCCCTCAAGATGTGGGAATTCCTTTTGAAATAATACCGTGGCGATCTTGGAGAAATGTCTAATCCGTCTAAAATACTTCATCTTAAAAACTTCTTAACTCATCTCTTTTATAGTGACAAATCAATTAGAGGTAAATGCTCAGCCACGCCGCTTTAGGAAAAGACATATCACTACTGGGTCCAAAAACCCCTGAGAATCCCGTTTTTCAATGCAACACCCTAAAAACACTAAAGTCTATCTGAAAAACACTGAAAAACTCTGACGGCTCTGATAAACACTGAAAAACTTGGAAGTCTACCCTGAAAAACTCTGACGACCCTGAAGACTCTGCAACACTTTGAAAAACTTTGACGCCACTGAAAAACTCTGAAAAACACTGACACCTACTGCGATGCCCTCCGGCAGTGGGATCGCGGCCTCGCGTACTTCTATACGGTCCCTTCTATAAGCCCTATAAGCATTAATGTACACAAAATATGATGAGGTAATTAGTGGTCAATTAGAATAAAAAGGAAGAGAAAATAAAATAAACATATCTCGCGTTTTTTTTTTTTTTTTTTTTTTTTGTACGATGTTTTGAAGTGAATTTATTTTAACGAATCTCTAAATTTAATTTTACTGAGGCATTATTCCTGTTCTGATTTATGTTTGTAAAAATCACTGTTAGATAACATGAATTATTAAACTAAAATAATTAACAAAATAAAAAACCCAAAAAGATACGAGAGAGAGAGAGAGAGAGAGAGGGGGGGGGGGCAACCCAAACAAAAGAAACCCAGCAGAGGCGTATTACAATACATAGGCTTTTATTCCTGAGATTTATATATACATTTGTATTTCCAAATAAAAATGTATGTACATATATTACTGGTAAATATCACGGTTTCATAACTGTGTATTAAAATAGTGAAGGAGAAAAAAAAAATGTAAAAAAAAGCCCCAGAACTATAAATTAGTGAATAAATAATAAATTATTGAATAATAAGTAAATAAATAAATAAATAAATGAATAAATGAATAATAAACAAATACATAATATTTGAATGTTACCAGTACCTATCAATATTATAAGAAAAGTGAATTTAATACACCAGTACTGATAGCAAATCGACCACAAAGGAAATCGCCTGTCATTCATTTTAAATAACACAATGTTAAACCTTTGTTCTCATTATAAAAGCGTAATACAACAAAGTTCAGAGGACCATAACTTTCTCTAACTGAAAATTTTATTTGTCTACGTGTTGCTCTTTCATTCGAATGATATACGTAAATTTTGTCCTATAAAATATCTCTCGGTATTTAATAATGTTGCTTGAAATAGCATCGAATAAGTTTCAATATATCAATGTAACAACGTATCTGCCGTTTGTTATATCAATACCTACTTAATCTACATGTAACTCTATACAATAAAATGATTTTATCTAACAGCACCCCCCCCCCTTTTTTTTCAATGGGAGACTGTGCCCCCCCCCCCCCTTTTTTTTCTTTCATAAATTTCTAGATCCGCCTATGAACAGTATCTCCCTTATTACGTATTGTAACAATGTATCCAGTAAGGGTCATGTATAGCAATGGCGAATACAAGGGCGCTCGCCCTGTTGACTGGGACATAGAAGTCTTACAGAAAAATACCCTGTCCTGTCAAAACTAGCAAAGTATTTGACCCTTATTTTCAGAATAACATAAATTCAAGTGTAATCAGTGTCATATTTAAAGCAGATACCTCGATCTGATCCAACCTATAGATCCAAATCGTAAATTGTCGAGTAGGATGTTTAAATTATTTAGTATATTTAAATTGAGACCATACAACCCCCTCCCCTTCTCTCTCTCATATATATATACCAGAATATCTTCATTAGAAAGTGACGGCACACGGAATCTTGCTTTATTTTAATCCGACATGTCTTTGTTTTTCACCTTTGTTCTTCAGGTCATCTTACTGGAAAGAGGTTTGGACAAGGCCCGTCATATAGTCCCCACCACCCTGTTAGTCAGCGTGCAATGTTCAAGTAAAAGTCTGCATAAGGCTGTAGAGGGGCCAAATACAAGACCTATAGTCTTTTTGATGATCTCAATATCATATTGTCTCTTTAGGAGACGTTTGACTATTTTATTACATGTTAAAATAACGTTATCGGAGCCTTTTACTTTCCTTAGTTTATATACGAGATCACCGTAAAAATTAGGATGGGAAATTCCATTGGATACATACTGTTGAAAAGAAATATTTCCAAATTTATATAGAAGTTCTGAATAAGATCTGAAGAATTTGCCGAATGTTTTTCTTAGCTTGTGATATCTGTAACCCTGTAAAAGTGAAACAATTTGTTTTATACACGATCATTTATTTATTTTTATGTCATAAACTAAACTACATCAATTATTTAAGTTCAATTTCTTCTGCATTTCCTCTGATAATAGCAATATTATAGAATACATGCGAAATGTGAGATTTGTAAAGCTGTGACATAAAGTGCTATTCTGTTCCATTAATTTACATACGGATTAAATAAGTAGCTGCGTTACGGCCTGCAGCGAGAAGGAAATACGCATACCCAAAGCCATGCTCGTTCACTCAAGTTGGACACTGTTTAAAAAAGGGGGAGGGGTGGAGTTGGTGGAATTAAATTAATGCAACTTCACAGCGTTTTATCGGTGAATGGCCGCTGATTTACGAAGAATGCAATATTGATTTATTAACATTAATCATGAATGCTTTTAAACTCGAAAGGGAGTGGAGATTGGCCTTAAGGTCGTAACATAACGATATTTGGGTGGGGTCTCTACACAGATTGCAAAATACGTTATTCCAGAGCATGTTCAAGTTACAATGACCTTGTTCTGAGGGCTAGGCGACTTTCAGTTAAGCTGCTCAACCAGGGTTATATATGTGCTAGACTAGCAACGTCACTGAGGAAGTTCTACGGTCGTTACGAGACTCTTATTACCCCATATGATATCTCGTTATCCAGATTTGTAAATGATATTCTGGACTGAGACCGATTCCGATAATTTTACACAGATTTGACACCTTCTATACTAGAAAGTTATCTACTTCGACTTCTCCATATATAAATACATATGGAATTTACACGATCTGACTCTTTCTACTGGGTATATGTGACGGGTATTGCTAGCAAGCAGGAGATGCTCACTCTCCCCGGACACCTGATCTCACTTCATCACAGGGGTCGACATATGCTCTTCAAGTAGACATATTTTGTTATTTTCCATTTGTTTTTCATTTTCACTGATTTTGTATGTCCTATGGTTTCATGATTTTTGGACTTGTGGTTTGGATTTATCCATCATCTTTACATGTAAAATAAACATCAATCATCATGTGTTATTAAAATGATTGATAGGGATACATAGAATTAATTATTTCCTTTTTTTTCTGTATTTATTTATCTATTTAAAATTAAAACACTGCGTTTTCTGTAAACTTCGTCTATCGATTTTTTTAAATCTTATTATTTTCATTAAATTTATTTTGATCTATTATTTTCATACGGAAAAGTTTGATGTTCTTATTATAAATAAATAAATAAATAAATTTATAATTAATTAAATAGATAAATAAATAAGTACATAAATAAATAAAAGAAGTCCGCCGAGGAAGGCCGCTGGCCGAAATTTACGAAAAAATAGTGCTTTTATTATAAATAAATAAGTACATAAATTAAAAAATGTCTTGTTCTATATATTGTACTTATTTTCCCCTCCCTTATAACGATATTAAGCAGCAACATGCTACTGCTGTAGTTAGATTATTTGTTTGTTTGTTTGTTTCATTCTTTCTTCGAGTCGGTCAATAAAACAAGTGACATCTCTCTTGGCAGCCCTGTGCCAATAAAATTGTTTTTGCTAAGTACGTACTGCATATGTAAAGATCATCCTACAGACGTAAGTTGTAAGTCAGAATGGGAACAATATCTGAGTAATTTTATCTTTACAAATCGTTGAAATAAGTCCTTGAGAAATGGTAAAAAAATGAGCTGTTTTTTTTTTTTTTTTTCTTTTTCCCCGGTTATAAATTCATCACATTTAACACATATCAAACGTCATAGATACACAACAGCGAACGATTTTAAGGGCTTATATTATAGAAGGGACAGTATAGAAGTACGCGAGACCGCGATCGCACGGCCGGAGGGCATCGCAGTAGGTGTCAATCTTTTTTCCGAGTCGTGAGAGTTTTTCAGGGTAGACTTCAGGGTTTTTTAGGGTGTTGCATTGAAAAACGGATTATCAGGGGTTTTGGACCCAGTAGTGTATCATATCACACTGTATGTTGATAAAGTGTGATGCAAAGTTGCCTAGAAAAATTTAAAACTCATTAAAAAAAAATAGAGGAGAGATTGAACATATATATATTGTTTTTACAGAAATAGACTACATTTTGTTTGATGCATATGTATATGCGTTATACCGTGAATGTAGAATTAAGCTGATATATATATATATATATATATATATATATATATATATATATATATATATATATATATATATATATATATATATATATATATATATATATATATATATATATATATATATATATATATATATATATATATATATATATATATATATATATATATATATATATATATATATATATATATATAACCAGCTTAATAACTTGATTCTACATTGACCGTATAACGCATATACATATGCATCGAACAATATTTAGTCTATTTCTGTAAAGACGTCCCTTCCATTAACATATATTCGGGGCCGCACGTAAACACAACACCGGTTCGGTCTACATATGTATAAATCCATGTATTGAGTGATTTCCGACTGAATAAGAGGTCTGTTTTTCAATCAGTAAAATAAAAAGTAAAATGTCATTAGTTTCCCTTCAATGTCATTGTTTTCTTTTTATCTCATGCGTATGCTATCTCTGTTATCATCTCACCGATATAGACAACGTCAAAATTCTATCGACAGTTTTCGACTTAAAATTGTTATAATAGTTATATTAGAAACAGACTTGAACAGCCAAGGGATTATTTAAGGGTTTGTTTAGTTACCAGTTGATACTGTAAAATGATTAATCGATTTATTGATTATTAATTAAATGAATCAAATAAAGACATCTTCTTTAGGGCATTCTTATTGTATTGGAATGTAATACCGGACTCTTGAGAGGAAAAAGAATCTCGTTTTCAGAAGGTGCACATCTTGTAATACTGAGATAAACAGGCTTCACTGAGATCCATATAGAACACTAGATTTCTAAGATAAGTAGGTGTCTCCTGTATCAATACAGCTCGTAACATAGAGATAAGATAAGTAAACGTCTCCTGTATCAGTAGCTACACACGGCTCGTAATATAGAGATAAGATAAAAAATGAGGGACGCTAGTTTGAGCCACGAGAAACCTAATTCGTGTGAAGGTATGGATTAAATGTGGACAAAAGTTTTAAAAAATGACCGATTTTCAACACTAAGTTGGAAAGTAATAAAAGAACACGAGATTCATACATTAATGTCTTCATTCATTTCTGGGTTAATATCGAAAAATCACTACTGTAAATTCGGTAATTACGTAGCTATGACAATTTTTGGTTTTTTGGTGGATGAAAACAAATATGACCAAATCAAACAGCTCCAATTTTCCCAGCAGTAAAATGGATAAAGTGTGTCAGTTTTATCCCCGTTTTCACACAATGCCGAATTCGTATTGAAAATTTTCAGCAAATTTTCAGAACAATAGTGAAATACCTATCCCTTATGGTCTGGATCAATGATATTTCAGCTACTTGGTATGCACATCTACGTACGAATTGCGTAAATTTATGGTGTGGATACAATACAGATGCACCAGTACATCCGTTGCATTATTTTATCCAACAATTTTAAAAGCGCCAAAATTTCCAATGCCCATTTCAGAATAAATCCCACGAAAAACTCCAAGACGCCAAAATTACTCGATATACGGTATAATGCAATGGAGATTTTTCTGTATATATGCTTTTCTGCTAACCCATATTATTCAACATAAAATATACAGTATACTGCTAAGAATACATTCATGGCGATTGTTGTCATTACGTCTATATTGTTAATACAGAGAATTGTGTATTTTTAACTCCCAGAAACAAAGAGATAAAAGTGGATTTACAATGTATTAGTAAGAATCCGTATTATCCTTGATTTGCGTTTATCGCAACAATTGCACGTATAAGTATAGGCAGAATAAACATTGAAGAAAGGGTGTCAAAATAATTTTGACTCAGATGCATCGCAATGTTCGCACAAACAACCAGAACAGAGAACACAGAGGAATAAGCAGGTACATATACTGCATATAAAAGAACTTGAATATGAAATGATGTAGTAATTTATAGAAACAATTTAAGCTGGTGGTTTTTTTTTTTTTTATTTTTATTTTTTTTTGGATGGTAAGGTTTTGTATAGGTATGAGACATTGAATGATATAATGTCCTTGTGTTGTGAAGGTAAAACGTATTTCACTTACAGAATCTTTTGCATTGACATCTGCTTTAGCATGTAGAAGGATCTTTACTATATCACCATGTCCATTGCCTGCCGCAATATGGAGTGCTGTCTGTTGGCCAAACTACAAGAACAAAAATAATAATAAACCCCATCGCATCGCACATTTGTATGAATGTGGACATTAGGTTATAAAAAAGTCAGTCAATTTAAACTGCCGGGTTTGTTTGTTTGTTTTTTGGATGGTAATGTTTTTATATAGGTATGAGACATGATATAACGGTCTTGTGCTGTGTAGGTAAAACGTATTTCACTTACAGAATCTTTTGCATTGACATCTGCTTTAGCATGTAGAAGGATCTTTACTATATCACCATGTCCATTGCCTGCCGCAATATGGAGTGCTGTCTGTTGGCCAAACTACAAGAACAAAAATAATAATAAACCCCATCGCATCGCACATTTGTATGAATGTGGACATTAGATTATAAAAAAGTCAGTCAATTTAAACTGCTGGGTTTGTTTGTTTGTTTTTTGGATGGTAATGTTTTTATATAGGTATGAGACATGATATAACGGTCTTGTGCTGTGTAGGTAAAACGTATTTAACTTACACGGTCTTTTGCATTGACATCTGCTTTAGCATGTAGAAGGATCTTAGCTATATCACCATGTCCCTTGCCTGCCGCAAGATGGAGTGGTGTCTGATGGCCATACTACAAAGAACAAGGAATGAATTAAAAATAATAATAATAATAAACCCGATCGCTTCACCTCACCTCATGTAATGTTGAGATAAACAGGTCAGTATGCTGTCTTCGTAATCCTGATTATGGAAATAAAGGCTTATATACTAACAAGTTATATTAGCTCTAATAATGTCATGTCATTGTTGGTATCATTACTCCTGTCAGGTATCTGTTCAATTACCTTTAAGCTAACGCCTCGCAGTGAAACTCAGTTTATGATAGAGGTATTCGCCTACACCCCGTCAGGTTTTATCAAACACTGAAATTGTTACTCCTAATGCACACCTCACATTTGCGTATATTAACGTTAAGTCTTTTTTTTCAATAAGTTCTTCACGTATTGCATCCGAAAAATGAAAAATGATTCACTGCAAAAAAAAAAAACAAGTTTCCGCAACTCCGGAAACCTTGCGGAAACTGGGACATCAAGTTTCCGGAAGGTTTCCGCAATGGAAACCTGCGGAAACTTGCATGTGAAGTTTCCGCAGGTTTCAGTTTTGCGGAAACTTGGTGGAAACTTTTGGCTTAAAGTTTCCGCAAGGCGAAAACTTAATGGAAACTTATATTCAAAACTTAACAACCTGATTTCTACAGAAAATTTATATCAAGATTCAACTTTTTTTTTTCAATCAGTTCAATAATATGTGTATGGTCTTCTTAAAAATGCTAAGAGTACACTTGGACATCAAGTTTCCGGAAGGTTTCTGCAACGGAAACCTGCGAAAAATTGCAAAAATTGAAACTTCTCACAAACACTTCTACAGGTTTCTGCAAGGCGAAAACTTAATGGAAACTAATATTCAAAACTTAACAATCTGAGTTCTACAGGAACTTTATGTCAATTAAGATTTAACTTTTATTTTTTAATCGTTTCAATAATATGTGTATGTACTTTTTACAAATGCTGAGAGAAGTGAAATGTCATAAAGCTTAATAATAAAGTTAAGCAGACTTCAGATGACTGTCAATTTTTTATTAAATATAAAGACATAAAGCTGATAGAAATTATAACTTTTAAAATTTTTCTAAACCCAAAAGTCTACTATATGCATTGTGATTTTGTTTGTTCAAGTTAAATGAGATATATGATAATCTAGTTTTACTAGAGGTAGACTGGTTCATAACGGTATATATAATCTTATGATATTTTGATAAAATCATTTCTCATATAATCTGAAAATTGTTATCTCATTTTCATGTAAAAGCTCTTTTCTGTATATTAAACACTTAAATTTCACATTCAGAATGTACTCCACTGTCTAAGTAAATAAATTAAGCAATTTCTCATTTAAAAGAAAATGGCAATTAACTGAAATGTATTGGATAAGTAATCATAATAAAAAAAAGGCAAATCAATATATTGCTAGAAGCTAGAAATGCAATGTATAATTATACTTCACAAGTTCTTCTTTAAATATCTTGACATTTCCTATAATTAGACTTTACATGGGATACAGTATATCTATTTCAAACTATATTTTTGTTTCAAATTCAAATATATTTATGTATCTTACTCTTAGATTTAGTACATGATGATACTAAATCAATCAAGTTAGATGAGCAACCTAATAGTAATATTGATAAAGATAACCAAGAACTTACACTAAACATAATATTGATTACAAAATCAAAGGCAGAGACATATATACTTTATATGTCTCTGGTCAAAGGCCATTTTTGTAACTAGGTTTAGTATATAATCAAAGCCATTAATTTATACAGGCCTAATTGATACATGTACTGTACTGTAGTGGTGCCAACAGACTACAGACAGAGAAAATTCAAACTGAACTTTAAAGTATGAACAAACAAAATTTACCCATACATATTTCTACAAAAGTCAGAATAATGTGCATACTATTGTTTCACTAATGTTTAATACTTTTTAATAAAAATGTAATCCTAGTTCAACAGGCATCTCAATGTTTACACGTTCATCTCGACTGATTTTTATTTCGATCCAAGTCAAGTCACGGCAATACCTGGTGGAAAGTACTTACTGTATATTAAAAGCACATGGCCCTCGGCTCGTTGCCCCCCCCCCCCCTTCAATTATACCAATATATATTGGTATAATTGAAGGGGGGCAACGATCCGAAAGTCCTGTGATTAAAAGTATAACCATATATATATATATAAAACCCCAAGAATATATATTATACATACATGTATATAGATATGAACAAGGGATTAGGGCGATAGGAAAGCGAGGCGGGAGCATTTTTCCCTACTTGTTCATTGATGGATGTATCGAACATCTACTGAAATAAATTATATACAAAATTCTCTGCACAATTTGAAAATAAAGATAAAATCTTTTATTGTAATGTTATTTATTACTGAATATCAAGGACTTATAAACAAGTTGTTTATAAGTCCTTGTTAATATCAACTTCTAAAATTCTGTAACAGCATAATAACTGTACGGAGGCAGTGGCATTCACTGCTCAGAGAGAGAGAGAGAGAGAGAGAGAGAGAGAGAGAGAGAGAGAGAGAGAGATTTAGTTAATCCCATGTGAGAAAAGGCAAAAAAAAAAAAATCAATCTCATTTACCACTGAGACTAAACCTACCAAGATACAGTGAAAAATAGAGTACATGTATGTAAAAGTATGAAGAACTTCAAAGAAAACCTCGATTACCTGACAAAGGGGGTGGGGGGGGGGGGGGGGGGGTTGCACAATTGTATTGAACAATGGAGCGTGTTTTGCTAAATCAATTCCTTGGTAAAATTTTTGATCAATTAAGTTTTAAACATTGATGTGTGTGGAATTTGTAAAAATGTATCAGAAAAAAGAATTAATTTCATTTCCTGCATATTTAACAATTTGCAATTTGAGTAACTTCCTTAAGCTCCATCCTTGCGCCCATCTTTTCACACCTTTCTATCCGGTCTATTGTTCTCCAATAAACTTTACCGTTACCAGGTATATGTTATATGCATTGTGACATTACACAGTATATTCATATTATATACGTACATTTATACCATGCTGCTGAATATTGAATGACTAGGCTATTAACAGATCATTTCAAATATATGTAAAATTCGAAGCGAAGTCCCCGCGTATAGGCCTACAGGGGCATACGAAGTTGTTCAGTACTTTTTAGCCGAGAATGGGGAAACGGGGGAAATGTTTGTGTGTGGTTTTTTTCCATATGCTATTAATTAATAAAGTCCTGCGCCGGCATAAGAATAGCCAAGGACTTATATATCTACACATATAAGTCCTTGGAATAGCATGTGAGATTTTGAAACCAAAACTTTGTTTCTAAATCCTTGCCAGAGTCGTATCAAGATAATCCGTGAAGAGGGAAAATAAATATCAAAACTGTGTAAAGTGTGCCAGTGGCGGACCCAGAGGCATGTGTGACCAGGACGTAGACTTGGCGCCTGTAGACTTCCATCCAAGCCTGGAGTGGCCGGTCCCGCTCGAGCCGGGCCGGTTACCCCGGGGAATCATTGGCGCGTACGGTACGCGTGACAATTTGGCATTTCTTAGTTTATTATAATCTCCATGATCTGCCCTCTCTTAAAGAAATCTTTCTGAGTTCACAAAAAGATGTCTCTGTAAAAACATTTGACACTGTATGGATTTTGATGTGGGAGGGACGTGCTTTATATACGTCCCTGGATGTGGTTAAAGATAATTTTGTTGTAATGGGCCGGATTTTCTTTAATATAAATCAAAGACTTATAAGCAAGTTGTTTATAAGTCGTTGTATAAATCAAACCAAACACGGATCTGAACCAATAAAAATCCCGCCCCCCCCCCTTTTTTTTTATCAATCAGAGGAAATGCAGACGAAAAAAATGATATAATTGTATTTTATTCTGCATTGATTCCCGCGACTATCCTGAGACAACTCTCACAAAGATCGTTATTATAGTAATCTTAAAATTAGAATATAAATTTATGGATTTTTAAAAAAATATTTAAATTGACCAATCAGAATGCTCAAAACATACAGCTCTCCCGCAGATTGAAATCAAAACAAACATGACAGAAGCTCTCGAGAAGAAGGATTTTTTCCAATCATCTAGAAGTCCTTTACAGAAGATCTGTATTTAAAGTTAAATAAGCAAGGTATGTATATCCAAATTCATAATCTATTCATCAACTAGTTTACAGTTCATTGATTTTTAATTCATGTTCGAGTGATCCCGATCTGACGCATACATGATGATGATGCAGTAGCCAGTACTGTACAGTAAGTGTACATACAGCTACAGCGTGATTTCATTGATAAAGACATGAAATGTTGCATGTATGTACGAAACAGTTGATGTTTAACTTGAAATGTTATATCTTACCCTATAGGATTTATCAATTAAAAAATAAAGTATAAGGGAAAAGGGGGGGGGGGGGTGTTAAATTAAGGTTAATTACTTCATTCATCACTTCATGTGCTGAAATTCTATCCATCGACATGTAGATTTATATACTTTGTGCATAAACGTAATGTAGTATTTTTGATATAAAGATGTTGATATATGTAATGATGTACTCTTCTAATGGCAAATGTAAGGGGTGCCCCTTCTTTTTTCAGGCAGTGACCCTAAAAAGCAACATTTGCCTTTCACTGTCAAGGGACCTCTTGAAGTTGAATCAATGAATGGAATCATGGATATTGTATTGATCATTATTATCATTGATTTTTTAAAAAGGAGTATCAGTATTTTTTGATAATCATGTTAAATGCTACATGTATATATAAAAAATCAACATTAAATAAAAGTATTGAATTAAACTGATTAATATTCAGATCAAGAATTAGCTTTTCCCAAAAAAACTCTTTATAAAGCTGCTATTTTTATCCTTAGAGACCAAGCGTGCTTGATAGCTAGCCCCTATCACCATTGTTATATTAAATATATACTAAAAATAGGGGCTACTGATTATGCTTGGAAGTCTACTAATAAACGCACTATAATTCTTTTAGCACAATTCATTATTAAGCCTTAGTGTGAGTATATAGTAATTATGATTTATAAAATTTTATTGCTGTCAGAATGAATTGTTGCTCAATTGCAGATGCAGAAAAAATCTCAGAAAATCACAATATATAAGATGATCTTGTAAAGAAGAAATAGAGGAAAAATCAAATTCAGCATGTGAAATGCAGAGATACAAAGAAAAGTAAGATGGGGGGTTAGAGACTTTTACATTGTTTCAAGTACTATTATCTAATTTTAAGTAGTGATTGAGGGTTTGATTATCATACTTCTCTATCCCACTGTTAACATTAGCACATTAGGGCCTTTTTGGGTGAGTGGTCTAAAATAAAGCTATATGTATGTGATGGAAATACATGTAATTCACATAGTCTCCCATTCACTTACGTTACAGGTCGTAGATGCAAGCTTGACCCTGTGCCCCTCTCTGTATAATATACTAAAACATATGCTAATAGCATATTATACACAGAGGGGACACGGGGTTATTGCTTCTATGACCTGTGACTTCAGTCAGTTCTGGGTTTGAATCCCTCGGTCCTTCTCTCCTTGTCAATATATACCAAGGGAAGTTAATTAAGGTCTTTGTTTATTAAACGATAAACAAAATATTTATTGTACTGTAGTTTTGTTTGCTTGATTCTTCAGTCTTCTTTAATTTACACAGAAATTTAGACATATGCAACAAACCTATGTGAAGCAGTGAGGGATCATTGACCTGCCACATAACATGACATGAAAACATATGACACCGAATAGCTACCTATGGGATTTGAACTTGAGACATTTCAATCTAATAGCTAAGCTCCCAACAAATTGAACTAAGCTGAATCATATATTAAACTGACATATGTGGAACTACAAACAATGTAAAAAATATGCATACATTTTGTACTATAGAGTATAATTTTGCTTATACATATACAAGTACTAGAAGTAATTTTCACTAGTGATATGGTAATATGCTACTTAGTTTATTTGATATTCATGTATAATATTGTAGAAAGCTAAAAGGGTTGAGGGAGGAAGAAAAATGTGATAAAATGTCATAAATTATAAATGATCTTGAATGAATTTTCATTTCATACGGTATTTATGAAGCGAGTTGTTTGTTTTATATCCCCGAACCGTGGCGAGGGGATATAAAACACACAACGAGTTTCATTAATACCATATGAAATGAAAATTCATTTCAGATTCTTTTTATCACATGTTTACACTCAGTTTAAATGTGTTTATTTCATAAACACAGCCTTGACAAAATTCTTATCCACGCTATGACGTCAGCTATGTCATAAATTAATTTATGACATAGCGATATTTCACTGCATAAACAGCAAACATGTGATAAATATATATGTATATTGTTTAGTAAGAAATTGCAGAGTTATTTCTTATCATCAATGTAGCTTTTCTAAGTAAAGCCAGCAAACATTTGTAAGATTATTTTTTTCCCATTATACATCTATCAATTAACGATTCACTTTCTCTTATATTTTCTTTATTTAGGCCCTGCTTCATAAGTGAGTGCCCTATACTGTAGTAATCACTCTGTCTGTCCGTCTGTCAACTAAACTTAAACATTGGCCTCATCTCTTACGCTGTCACAGGTAGAGCTTTCATATTTTGCATGTATGTTCCTTATAACAAGACCTTTCAGTTGGTATCAAGATTTTTGATCATGTGGCTTTGACATCGACCTTTGACCGGCATTTGAAAAACTTTAACATTGACCATAACTGTGGAACCGTAAGAAGTAGGGCTTTCATATTTGGCATGTGTGTTCCTTATGAAAAGACATTTCTTTTGATATTATGGGGCCTTGACATTGACCTTTGACCTGCATTTGAAAAACTTTAACACTGACTGTAACTATTGAATTATTAGAAGTAGGGCTTTAGTATTTAGCATCTGTGTTCCTTGTGACAAGACCTTTCCATTAATACAAAATTATAGTCAAGGTCATGGCGACAGGCATCCATTTGGCCCCTAATGACTGTCAGTTTTCTACTAAATTTAGTAAAAGTATTTGTCCTTGTTATGCACGATTGCAAGTACTGTTATATTTTGCCACTGGAATCTATTTAGATTTGTTGACATTTGAGGTAGATCTATGCATGGAATTAAAAAAATAAAATCGTAATTTTTGGTGTATTGTTTAGGGAAGCTTATTCAGAATTGTTCTGTTAAAGCACGTAATTGTATGGACATGTAGTTCCAAGTTAAATTTCTGATTTAGTCTCTATGTACATGTATGTGTAGTTTTTAATTTACATCTCTTGTTTCAGAAGCAGGATTAAGATGACAGAAGATCAGTGACAGAATATCAATGAGAGGACATTAAAGAATGCAATTCTCAATGTACACAACGTCGCAAGTTTCAAATTCTTACAGGAACACGTATTTGTGAAAATTCAGATAGTTTGATTACAAGGACAGAACATTGATTTCATTCATTTGCTCTGGTTTTGTTTAATCTTGAAGTGGCGAAATGAAACGCTGTAAACATTTTCAAAACACAGGAATTTAAAAAGCTTTGTTTGTCAGTTACTTTGTGAATGTTGTATGTGCAAGTTTGAACATATACTGAATACTATTAAACAATTGTGAATTATTATTGTATTTCTTTTCTTTGTGTATTTTTTTTTTTTTTTTTTTTTTTTGTCTCTGAAAATGTGATGGCCTATACAGTAGATATATTAGATTTCAAGATACAAAATTAGCTGTCAGTTTTTATTGAATTGCAAGAGGTTGATTTCTACCATTACTTCCGGGGAAACAACATCTCTTGGCATCTTTACTACATAATTAGATATTTCATTTATTACAAAATGTCCTAGTTTCAGCAGGTTTCCGCCAGTTTCCGTAGCGGAAACCTCCTTCGGTCTCCAGCTGGTTACAGAAAAATTTAATATTCCAGTTTATATGGAGGATATGTTCTGAGTTCAGCTGGTTTTATTTATGTACATTTCCTTAAATGTCCTGGTTTCCGCCAGTTTCCGATGGCGGAAACTTGCTGGAAATGTCCCAGTTACTGCAGGTTTCCGCAAGGTTTCAGTTGCGGAAACATCAAGTTTCCGGAAGGTTTCCGCGCGGAAACCTTGCGGAAACCTGCAGTAACTGGGACATTTCCAGCAAGTTTCCGCCACCTGAAACCTGGCGGAAACTTCATGTTTCCGCAGGGTTTCCGCCAGGTTTCCGCAAACGGAAACTTAGGTTTTTTTGCAGTGATTATACCTCGGACTCTCAATTAAAGCAGCCAACGCCAGTCAATTGCATTTATAGCAACATCCTCTAACCCTCTCTTCGACAATGTTATATAATGGAAGCCACATAATCAAAACTACAGCTAGAGCGATTTCAATATGTTTCAAACAACTAAATTAAATAATTTAGTTAGATTTTGCGGTTTTGTTTTTTAATTATTTACAAATAATAATTATAATCATCATCAGTATCATTATCAAATTATTACCCTTCATTTATTATGAGCTATTGTTATCCTGTACACCAGGTCTTATTTATGGTCGATGGTTATCCTGTACACCAGGTCTTATTTATGGTCGATGGTTATCCTGTACACCAGGTCTTATTTATGGTCGATGGTTATCCTGTACACCAGGTCTTAATTATGAGGTTAATCTACTTCATACTTTTTATACTTCTCACAATTTCAATTCCCGTGTGTACCTTCTGAGTAACACTAACCCTACATGCAGATAAATCAATTGTGTGTATCTATAAAGTACGGAAGCGTATTGCTGCCAAAGTGAAAAATTTGTTTTGGATGCTAAGTCGTACGTACGACATACTAAGTCGTACGTACGAGATAATAAGTCGTACGTACGATATACTAAGTCGTACGTACGAGATACTAAGTCGTATGTACGAGATGCTAAGTCGTACGTACGAGATAATAAGTCGTACGTACAAGATAATAAGTCGTACGTACGACGTACTAAGTCGTACGTACGAGATACTAAGTCTTACGTACGAGATACTAAGTCGTACGTACGACATAATAAGTCGTACGTACGAGGCATTATGTCGTACCTACGACATACTAAGTCGTACGTACGACTTATTATCTCGTACGTACGACATACGTAGTCGTACGTACGACATTCTAAGTCGTACGTACGAGATAATAATGATTCCACCCCATATCACAACGCTGCCACCACCAAACATGTTTCTTTGAAGGACATGTGTCAGTATATCATTCTCCCTGTCGACGGTAAACCCGTGCTCGACCATCATGACTAAGGTTAAACCTTGCTTCGTCAGTAAAGAAAACGTTAATCCAGTCATTCCTCTTAAAACGTTAATTAAAAAGTCTACACCAGTTAACGCGAGTATTGCGATGAAAAGGCGTCAGAATCTGTCCGAAGTATGGCTGTAAGCTCGTATCGGCCTATTTCTAGCCCTTAAAGTATCACGTGTATAGTGTGTGCGTTGGCACCATAACGTTTGGCCGTAACTGTTGCTGGTAAATGACGTTGATAAAGATGCGTCAACGCTGTGCATGATCATAACGATCATCGCGGACCGTAGTTGCACGTGGTCTACCTTATCGAGAACGATCTTCGCCAGTCAGTCTTCATTGAAGAACTTATAAAGTTATGCTCTTTCTCGTGCAACCAAATGCCGTGCTAACAATGGTCACTGTATATATCCTGTAGATAGTTGTCACTATTGCTCATGCATAACTGTGTAAAAATGATGGACTTGTAAAATCTGTTGACTACTTCCAAAACACTCTGTATCCACAACTTTTCGGCCACTTGGTCTTTATGACTTGGCCTTACTCGCTGCGTTAATTTAACCAGCAGTTGTGGATTTTACAGAGAATCACTTAGAAAATGACACGAATGTTTTGATTTCTCAGTATTTGTGGTACCGATATAACCGGACGACCAATTCCTTTGTGGAAGCCCATCGGTTAGAATGGTTAACTGATCTGTAGACCAAAGAAAGCATCTGATATCATAAATTTAAATACATAACGGGACAAATCTTCGGCTGAACACCAGACTGTTCTAACTATCAACTTGACAAAACCCCCTAAATGTACTCACCTGAGATTCTCGTATATTAACATCAAGTCCTTTTTGTAATAAGTCCTCTATCACAGGTATGTCATTTTTACGTATTGCATCGAAAAACTGGAAAATGATAATACTAATAAGAACATATACCATCGATAATCATTTTTCTTTGGAATAATTGTAATATAATAAAGGGACAGTTTTAATAATTTTAATTTTGTTATTCCTTTGGTAATATTTATCCCTTTCTATGAGAGGTGAAAATGCAGCTGGTCAGGATGTATGGCGCAAAATGATGATAATTATAATCATCATCCTTATCAGTCAATCCTGGTGATCATAACAGCACTGTTCTGTAAAGAAGCCAATATAATCACAACTACAGCGTCTTCAAAATATTTCAAAAACCTAGATTAAATAATTTAGTTAGATTTCGGAGGGATTTTTTTTAATTATTTACAAATAATAATTATAATCATCATCCGTATCATTGAGTCAGTCACCGTGGATATCATCACCATCATAATACATTGTAGTTCTTGTTAATGTTAGGAGACTACATAGAATGACGGGACCAGCCCGTCAATCGGATATTATCCGCGCAATCCAATAAATATGCTCATGATCGTTCTTTCAAGACCACAAATTATAACCCTTCGTGGTGAAAGCTAATTTATGGTTAATGGGCATACAGGTCTTCATTATGAGTTTGATCTACTTCATAATTCTCACGAATTCAATTCCTGTGTGTACATTTTGAGTAACACTAAACCTACTTGTAGATAATTCGATTGAATGTATTTATATATGCTATATCTGTTGAAATGTCTATCACCTTTCCTATAAAGCTGTTTTTATAATACCTACTTATGAAAGGTAACCTTGGTTATGATACGTATTTATATACATAATATACCTCCTACGTACATATATGAAAATCCAGAACAGAAAAAAAAGGAAACGAGAGCTTTCCTAACGGGATAATCCCCCCCCCCCCCCCCCCCCCCCCCCCCCCCCCCCCCCCCCCCCCCCCCCCCCCCCCCAGGGCAACAAACGATGTCCCACTTTTGAGATATAATCAATGGAAGCAATCTGTTTTTTGTGCATTCTGACCTTCATCTTGAAGATATAACCTTCGTTCAATGTCAATACACGCCGAAGTATGAAGACGTTACGGCGCAGACAAAGATTCTGGCTATGTGTGCACTGTGACCTTGACCTTGTCGATATTAACTTGTTTGAAGGTCATGAAACACCCGAGATCATGGACTACAATTGTATAAATAACATCTCCCTCCAAACTAAATGGAAGAAGTTATGACTCCGACAAGAAGTTTGGTTATGTTTGCACTGTTACCTTGATGTTGTAGATATGATCTTTGCTCATGATAATGAGACATCCTTGAGTCATGAGCAACAATTGTGTAAAATTGTATCTCCATCCAAAGCAAAAGGAAGTGGTTAAGGCGCGGAAAAGTTTCATTGACAGACAGACAGATAGGCAAACAGACGGATATTGATATCTTTGTATCATGAAAAAGATATGGTATAAAATACTTTCCACAATTTACATAGCAGTAAGGAGTTATGACCCATACTACTGTATTCAGAATAAGTGCACATTGACCTTGGAGATATGATCTGGAGTCAAGTTACAACACACACATTTGAGACATTGTCAGCAATTGTGTGAAATATAATCCAGATTTAACGGGGCAGTAACAAGTTATGACACGTCCAAGGATTTTGGGTATGTATGTACTGTGATCACCTTGAATATATGATCTTTGCTCGAGGTCAAAACACACCATTTATCAAGAGCAACAGCAGTTTTAAATGTTATCCAGATCCAGAAAGGAGTTATGGCAAGGATTTATACCATGCGTGAGCTTTGACCTTGGCCTTGGAGATATCATCTTGAGTTAAGATCATGACACATCCCTGGGTCATGGGCAACAATTATGTGATATATTATCCAAATCAATTTTTGCAGTGAGAACTTATAGCCAGGAAAATGATTTTGGGTATGTGTGCACTGTGACTTTGACCTTGACGATATGACCTTGGTTTGAAATCATGACACACAATAAGGACACGGAATAGAATTGTGTGAAATATTATTCAGATCGAATTTGACTGTAAGAAGTTATGGCCCGGACAATTATTTTAGCTATGTGTGCTCTGTGACCTTGATCTACAGATATGACCTTAGTTCAAATCAACACACAACTTGTGTTCATGTACAACAATTCTGTGAAATATTATCCAGATCAAACAGTAAGAAGGATTTTTGCTATATATGCTCTGTAACATTGAGGGAAAGACATCACACACCGTTGGGTCATGGTTAACAATAGTGAGAAATAGTATCCAGATCCGACAAGAGGGGGTAAGAGATCACGACCGGAGAAGTTGTGAACGGACATGTTGTCTCCTGTTTATCCCCCAAACGTTGTTTGTTAGGTGGGTATAATGATGTAGGCTAGCACATGGAATCAGTATGTACTAATGCACAGTAATTGACCAAATGCAGCCATCACATACAATGTGTAATCATTACAAAATATATTAAAATCTGTAATAAAGTATCTAAATGCCAGACTCACTTCTTTCTTTCTATCCATATTTTAGACATCCATAGTCATCCGACTGCATGCACGTTCCTAAGGTACCAGGAAACTATAACAGAAAACATTGTACTTACTTAAACTTAATAATTTCTCATCACACGCATGTTGTCTCCCTCTGACGTCACCTACTATACATTACTCTACATCACACCCCATCTAAGTTCATAAATACTCGCTAGCAAGTAAAATTAATGTGGAATTTAGAAAACCCTTGTGCCGTCACTAGACATGTTAATCCCACAAAAGAGGATTTTTTTTTTCTTTTAGAAATTTCAATAGACAAAACCTTATATGTGCAAGTTGTATACAACGCTGTACATTATACAAATGGGGCCGATTTTATTTAAAACAGAAGAAGGCGTTTTCGGAGAAAATATCTCACTACAGATAACTGGTGGACAATACAATTTCCTTTATCAGACATAACAAACAGAGTCCATGCGTCCTACCTCTGATGAAAGGTAGGGTCCTGGTAGGGTTCCCACTGTCTAATTTGTGTCTAGCGGTGTTTTGCATTCCACTGTGAACTACATGTAGCTCACACATTGAAATGAAATTTCTTCTTGATTTAAAGTTATTCTGCATTTTGCAATTATAGTAATGTTATTTCCTTTTAGAGATATTTTGATTCTTAATGTGTTTATTAAGATATACAGCAATTTAAATATCTATATATTGATAATATATGTATAGTTTTACATTTAAAGGTGGTAAATGTTTCGAACAAATGTGAGATTAGAGTAGTCATCATGAACCATAAGGAATTTCTCTAATTTTTATCATTCATCATTCTATTTATGCACATACTGGAAATCTTTGTATATTTCCCCGACCAACTATAAGGCTCTTACATATATAGCACTAACAGAACTAATATACCCTAATCGCATTTCTAATTGCCACTATTAATGACAGTAGATGAAGTTTTATATGAACAAAAAAAAAAACCCCAACTATATCAACCAGATTCTACACAGAGTGTGACATCCTTACTAGAATCTGCTTGATTTTGTACTGAAAGTAAATGACAGCAATGTAATGTTATCTCTATCCCGGCAATTTTGGAAGTTCGTTTATATTCTATTATGTCTTTTCGTTTTTTTAACTTTCATTTTCGGCTTTTCTATTCCTATGTCCTTGGTTATGCATAACTTTTACATTTTGATCACATGATTAAAATAGCCTTACAGTCCTATAGGAATGTTCACAATTTTCCTCCAACTTGAGCTTATTTACTTACACGAGTTGATGATAATAAATGAGGTGAGACTTCCATGATAAAATATGCACAATAATTCATAAATGACTTGATGATTTTTCCTAGCAGTTGATTTCGGTAATACTTGACATGAGAAGTGATAGAAATGCTACATTTCCGTGGGTTTTAGTTATGAGGTCAGTCTTTGAAAGGTGATGCCACAATATAAAGACGTTCAAGGTTGTACAATTTGAACATGAAGCATTTTTAAACCGTTTTCTTTTAAATTGGGTATTTTTATACATCTCCAGGAGAAAAACTGGATAAAAAAGTTTCAAGTTTGTGTGCAGCGAAGTTTCTCATTCCAATTTCTACGGTGATCAAGCTTCAAAATTGTAATTGAGCTTGTAGTTATACTACATACCTTAATTGTACTAATTGAATTTGAGAAAACAGATACGGCAAGAGATCTGAATGAAAAGAAATTCTGAAAAAAGACCTATCCCAACCAGTTTCTACGCCCTGGACTCTGCTTGGTTTCTACTGAACTTAAATGATAGCAGGGAATGTTCTCTCTATTCCGGATACTTGCGGAAGTTCGTTTATACTCTATTATGTCTTTTCATTTGTTTACTTTTTCTTTTTCCGGCTATCCTATTTCTATGCCTTTGGCTATGCATAATTTTCAAATTTGAACTACATGATTTAAAAACCTTTGAGTGCTATAGGAATAATCACAAATTTCCTCTAATTTGTGTGTATCTATAGATACTACACAAATTACAAAAAAATTCGTGTGGCTTCGAAGATAGAATAAGTACAATAATCCATACATAATCTATAAATGGCTTATGGGTTTTTTTTATGATTTTTCCGAGTAGTTAATTTTGGTAATACTCGATGTGGGAAGTTGTATAAATGCTACTTCTCCGTGGTTTGTAGTTATGAAGTCAATGTTTGCAATGTGACGCCACAACATAAAGACGTCATAGGTTGTACAAATTGCACATACGACTTTCTAAAGCCTGCCATTGACAATATTACACGCAGTACACAGCCTATAATTTGTAATAGTATAGTCAAGGCACAGAAAAATAAATACAACCAACAATATTACACCCATTACACAGTTGCATACCATCTATTAATATAGCTACCGCGTAATCATAGCACCAACAATATAACACCCAGTACATAACCTCATACCTTCTAACAATATAGTCCATTACCCATACTACACGGTCACAATACTTTCTAACAATATAGGCAATGCATAGCTACCATAGCTAATATTACCACTGCATAACCCTACCACAAAAATATTACGCTAGTACACAACATCATCATTTCTAATACTATAGTAACTGCATAACTATACTACCATCAATATTAAAAGGCATGCGTGGTGTTGTGGTTAAGCGCTTGACTTGCGGCGCCGACGATCCGGGTTCGATTTCCGGGTTGCTTCACTATGTTTAAAGGCTGGTAACCTCCTACTTCCATGTCGCGATATAACTGAAATATTGTTGAAAGCGACGTAAAACACCAATCAACCAAACAACAAGCATCAATATTCACGCAGAACTCGGCCCCATGCCTTGTAATAATATAGCCACTGCAAAACTCTACCACCATCAATATTACAACCAGTACACAGCCCCATGCCTTCTACTAATATAACCACTGCATAACCCTACCGCCATCAATATTACACCCAATACACAGCCCCATGCCTTCTAATAATATAGCCACTGCATAACACTACCGCCATCAATATTACACCCAGTACACAGCCCCATGCCTTCTAATAACATAGCCACTGCATAACCCTACCGCCATCAATATTACACCCAGTACACAGTCCCATGCCTTCTAGTAATATAACCTTTGCATAACCCTACCACCTACAATATTACACCCAGTACACAGCTCCATGCCGTCTTATAATACTTATAATATAGCCACTTCATAAACCTACCACCCAAAATATTACACTAGTGCACAGCCTCATACCCTCTAATTATATAGTCCATTACACATACTACAAGGTCACAATATTTTCTAACAATATAGGTACTCTAGCACCATCAATACCACACCCAGTACATAGCCCCATGCCTTCTAATAATATAGTCACTGCATTCCTTTACCACCATTAATATTACACCCAGTACACAGTCCCATGCCTTCTAATAACATAGCCACTGCATAACTCTACCACCATCAATATTACACCCAGTACACAGCCCCATGCCTTCTAATAATATAGCTACTGCATTTTATTACCACCATCAATATTACACCCAGTACACAGCCACATGCCTTCTAATAACATAGCCACTGCATAACTCTATCACCAACAATATTACACCCAGTACACAGCCCCATGCCTTCTAATAATATAGCCACTGCATAACTCTATCACCAACAATATTACACCCAGTACACAGCCCCATGCCTTATTATAATATAGTTAATACATAACTCTACCACCATCAATATTACACCCAGTACACAGCCTCATGCCTTCTTATAATATAGCCACTGCATAACTCTACCACCATCAATATTACACCCAGTACACAGCCCCATGCCTTTTAATAACATAACCACTGCATAACTCTACCACCATCAATATTACACCCAGTACACAGCCTCATGCCTTCTTATGATATAACCACTACATTACTCTACTACATCAGCATTTCATCCAGGACACAGCCCATACTTTTGACTAATATAGACATTGCATTACCCTACCCCCAACAATGTTACACCCAGGACACAACAGCACATCCTCTACCAAGGTGGTTATTTTATAACCTTACTGCCAACATTGTTACACGCAAGACTCCACCCGATACCCTCTGCTAATATTGAAATTGCATTATTCTACCACCAACAATTTTAAACCCAGGAAACAACCCCATACCCTCTACTAATATAATCATTACATTACTCTACCATCAACAATGCTACACGCAGGACACAACCTCGCACCCACTACTAATATAGTGATTGTTTTAACGTAATACCAACAATGTTAACCCAGGAAACAACCCCATACTAATATCCCCAACGCTGTAATACTTACGACACAACTCAATACCCTTTTGATTGTATTTCCCTACTAACAACAATGTTACACCCAGGACACAATCCCATACCTTATACTAATATAACCATTGTATTACCCCGAAATCAACACTGTTACACCCACGACACAGTCTCTTCTAATACTATAGCCATGGCATTACCTTACCAAAAAGAATATAACCTCAAGGACAGAACGCCATATAATCTATTAATGTAGCCAATGCGTTACCCTACCACCCAGTGTAATACCCAGGCCATAACCCCATACCCTCTTCTAACATAGTCGTTGCATTACCTTGAAACCAACAATGTTACACGCAGGACACATCCCCATACCATTTCCTAATATAGCAATTGCATTACCCTACTACCAACAATGTCACACACAGCACAAATCCAAAATACCCTCTATTACTACCTTACTTTACCTTACACCAGGGACAGAACCCAGACCCACTACTAAGATAGCCATTTTATTACTCTACCGTCAAGAATGTTACACGCAGTATACATTCCAGTATAATCCATAATAGCCTAGTACCAACAATATTGCGCCCAATACATAACCCCATAACCTCTACTAATATATATTGCATTACCATATCATCAACAATGTTACACTCAGGACACATCCCCATACCCTCTACTAATATAGCCATTGCTTTACTCTACTGCTAACAATGTTATACTAGGATACCCTCTTCTAATATGTCCATTGCATTATCCTTCTACTGACAATATTACACTAAATACACTATACTAATATAACTATCACGAACAATGTTACACTCAGGACACAGCCCCCACACCCTCTACTAAAATAGGCATTGCATTCCGTACTACTAATACAGGCAACCTATCATCAACAATATTACACTCAGGACTCAGGACTCAGGACTTTCTACTCATATAGCCATTGCATTACCCTTTTAGCAACAATGTTACCTCCAGTACAAAACTCCATACCCTCTAGTAATATAGCCATCGCATTACTCTACCAACCACGATGTTAACTCAAGAACACCACCCCAAATCCTGTACTAATATAACCATTGCATTATCCGACTCCCAGCAATATCACACAATCCCAAACCATATAATAATATAGCCATTGCATTACCGTACTATCAAAACTATTACACCCAAGACTCAACGTCATACCCTCTACTAATAAAGCAATTGTATTACCCTTCCACCAAGTGTCATTCGTATCCTTAATATACTGTCATCTGGATCTTGAATTCACTGACATCCTGATCCTTAGTAGGACTGTATATTAAGGATAAGGATACTTTATTAAGAATCAGGATCACTGTATACACAGGATCACGATGAGAGTATATTAAAGATCACGATGACAGTATATTAAGGATTAGAATAACAGTATATTAAAGATCAGGGTGACAGTATATTAAGGATAAGGTGACAGTATAGTAAGGATCATGATGACAGTATATTAAGGATCAGGATGACACCGCTGTTCTCCACATATCAAAATGTATACTTTTAATTAGGTCTCACACGCACCTTGTCTCCCTCTGACGTTAAGAGGTTTATAAGTACCCTATGTGATACTTTCCGATGATTACCGAACATGCCACAGTCACATGATAACAACCACCTTTAAATTTCAAACAAATGTTTTGTCTTTTGAAAATGAATGTAGTTTCCGTTAACGTTGAAAGCGACCATTAAGTACGCTGCTGCAGTCCTGGACTTTATATAACTATTAGATGGTTACTTGGACGGGGTCATACTCTAACACTATAATTGCTTATAACGTTATCACAATTATTATTAAAACGACACTCCTATACAGTATTTATTATTTCTTTATATAGAATTTATTCTGTCAGAGTCCCTGTGTGTGTGCGTATGTGTGTGTATGTGTGTGTATTCATTCTAACGTACCGAAATGGGATAACAAGAATACATTTGTATCAAATTGTACTGAACTTTATCTACTAGATAAATTAATTTGTAGTGAAACTGTAATCATTCATGTAAAGTACTCGCTTAGAACTAAAATTAATGTGGATATTTAGAAAAACCTTATTTCGTCATTGTACATGTAAGTTTTACAGAAGTAGATCTGGTTATGTGTTTTTGTCAGAATACGTTTTAGATAGACAAATATTTATCTGTGTTAGTTGTATAACGTTCTACATTATACACAGGGGCAGGTTTTTTGTTTAAACAAAAGGCCCAATGTTGTTTTTCAAGGAATTCAAAAGAACATACAATTACATAAATGCATAGAAGGGAAATGGTTCAATGATTCAAAGAAAATCCACACCTATGGGTAGTTGAAGCATAATACCAGTTCTGCTTTACGACATAATAAACAGAGTCCAAGTGGTATTATACCTACAGCGCACCACCATACTTTAACAATAGCACCAACATACTTTACAATAGTATACCTACCACAAAACCCCGTATCTTACAGTAATATAATTTTTGTTAATATACTCCTTTTCATTTCCATACCTCACATTGTATAACTACTCCATAACTTACAATATATCTACTGCAAATCCCATACCCTAGATCATACACAGTCTTATACCTTACATTAATATCATCCCTGCACATACCATACATGTAATTTACATTAATATAACCACCACACAATGTTATGCCTAACATTCCATACATCATATTAATGACACTACTACACAACGCTATATCTAAAGATACTATAACTGCTACATAACGCTATATCGAACAATAATGATGCTTGATACGGTACATTACCAAGGCAAGTTAAGCTCAGACTACATGTACGTCTCTACATGTACATCACTGTGTATGATGTTTGATACGGTTTATTACCAATGCATGGCATGCTCAGACCGAGAAAAAAAAACCCCAACTTTTTAACCGCAGAGAATGAAAGAATATCTAATTCTAGAAATAACCCATCCTATCGAATCAATTTTTATTGATAATTCACACCTGAAACAGTAGTATCTTAAAGTAGTATCTTAAAATTAAAAATAGAATGTTCCTGTGTCGCTGCGACACAAATGCCCCAATAGGCAGCTATGGTAGTGAAGTATATTCCCAGAGAACTAGCATTGTCAAGATATGTTTAATGTTCAAGGTCAATTACTCAGTCAAAAATTACCGGACCAAACCTATATTTCAACTTACCCTGCATTTGTCCTTGACAAATCTATATACTAAATATCAGTTGAATTCACCAAACGTTCAAAGAGAAAGTGAGCGGAAACTCTCATTTGCAAGAAATGTTCTATGTTCAATGCAATAACTCAGTGACAATTACCGGAGCACACCCATATTCGAACTGTATTTTTCCTTGATACATCCATATACTTTATATGAAATTTATCCATTAAACATTCAAAGAGAAAATGAGCGGAAACTGAATGGTGGCGGACTGACGAAACAGGGTAATATTTTATGCCCCATGTCATTCATGACGAATGCATACCCAAAATATTTTACCAAAATTATTATTTTTATATATGGTGTTCGACCGCTTTCTCTAGAACTTATTATTATTATTACTTTTTTCTAAGCTTCACCAGAGATAATGTACACAATAAAGACTATAAGATTCTATGGATAAAGCATCTAGAACCAGGCTGATAGCATTTGAGTTTTAATTTTACATGACTAATATTCAATGATACATTTATTTTATTTAAATGTATACACACTGCAGCTGTAGACCGTGTGATGACGAGTGTTTATGTTGATCATCTTCAATTTGGTTTGCAAGGTATACCTGTATTTTGAAACAAAGTTTACTGATTTGGGATAAGGTAGCTGATTTTATCGCATCAGATCACAACATTGAAGCAAAAACTTAAACCTTCATCCTCCATTTTTTCCCTTCTTAGGCAGAGTGGTTCAAATTATAATGTCCCTATTTCATAACCTTCTATTTTACTTTGACTTACAAATACTGAAGTAACTGATGAAAACTGTTTCTTATGTTACCAGAGTACAGACCAAGCGTCTGCAGGAGTAATGATCTCCTAATTGTCTAACAGCAACAGCCATTGATTGAATAGAATACGCGTCCAGCAAACTGATCAACACTGCATAAAAGTGATAGCTGTTGGTAATAGTGTTTAGAAAGTTTCATAAACTCATAAGAGGTGTATATTCAACTTGGAGCATAACTCAACGCATGCAACGCAAGTTCCACTGTACAAAGGGACTGTGTGTCGCAACAATGTACAGTAAAGAGAGAACAAAACCATGAAATACAATATCTTTACAGTACCAATTATATTCCACAAATGTATTTGACCATCTTTAAGTTACTAGAATAGTGGGATCTAAATACAGAATAAAATTACAGTAAATCTCATTTGATATTAATGAAGTATCCTTCAGTGTATCGTGCGTCATCCTGTATTTAATTTGTGATTAAATGATCATGGTTCTTGAACATGTTTCAGTGCCTCTGACAATTAAGTCTAATTACGCTGGTCTTGTAAAGTGATAGAAAATAACTAAATTTTGCAGACCACTGCAGTTCTTACATTTCATGTTACAGTAGGGAGTTCTGAGGAAGACTAGTTTAGCACATTACAGGTCAACATCGCCCTTTCATTCATACTTGACTGTATGTGCGTTTTCTTATTTCCGCTTTATTAAACATTGGACTAGGCTATTATTATTTTTTTATTTTGTTTGATTGAATTAAAACATTAACTTAAACAAAACTTGAGCAATGTTATGACACAAGCGACTATACCAGGTAAGATATTAAGACATTATATGCATATATACATATTCGCTTCGATATATACATGTAGCTGTACATGTGTTTCTGTCACTCATGCTTTCCATAGTAACATATGTATGTAACATGAATGTTATCAATTGTAATATAGCTATTTAAATGGAATAATAATAGTACAACTTATATTTAAGAGTAACTCTCTATCTGGACTAACTTACTTGCCAGTTTTAAAAAAAGATGTGTGCCGAGACTTCTCTGTAGTCAGGATGGACCCATGTCAGTTGTTCCAGTGTGCAATTTCACATTGCTAGGAGATTTGGTTTAAATTCAATTGATTTGAGTTTTGTTTAAGAAACAATAAAGAATATATAAGTGTAATTCTTATTAGTCCTGTAAAACTTATATTCTTTAGCTTGGGGCATGCACTTATGATAGGTCGTACAAAATATGTGTGGGGTAATGTAAAGATGATGGATAAATCCAAACCATAAGTCCAAAAACCATGAAACCAGAGAACATACAAAATCAGTGAAAATGAAGTGGAAAATAACAAAATATGTCTGCTTGAAGAACACATGTGAACCCCTGTGATGGAGTGAGATCAGGTGCCCGGGGAGAGTGAGCATTTCCTCCTTGCCAGCAACACCCGTCACATATACCCAGTAGAAAGAGTCAAATCGTGTAAAGTCCATATGTATTTATATATGGAGAAGTCAAAGTAGGTAACCTTCTAATATAGAAGTTGTCAGTCCAGAATATCATTTAAAAGTCTGGATAACGAGATATCATATGGAGTAATAAGAGTCTCGTAACGACCGTAGAACTTCTCAGTGACGTTGCTAGTCTAGCACATACATAACCCTGGTTGAGCAACTTAACTGAAAGTCGCCTAGCCCTCAAAACAAAGTCATTGTAATTTGAACGTGCTCTGGAATAACGTATTAACTGAGATATGAATACGCCGTATGATGGAATGTTGCTACTTATGAAAGGAAAGTTTGTGATAGGGAAATTGCCATCGTCACGTTTGTCATAGAGTGAGGTGTTCAATTGACCATTAATGTCGAAAGACAACATAATATCTAAACACGAAGTAGAATTACAACAACTTTTATCATGGCCTATAACTATATATTTGAATTTGCGGCTTATTATCCATCAGAAAGTGTAAACACCAACAAATTCATTTAGTCATTAAATTTCAGGTATTTACAGCCATCTTAACGTTATCTTAGATATACATGTGTATTAGAAATTGTACAAGTTAGAATATGTTAATTGTGATGTTTTAGTTGCATTTGAACATGTAGCGTTTGCTTAATCTCAAAGCTTTATAAATATAGTTGGAACAGATATGTTTCCTTGTAGCCATTTAGTTTTTCTTGCTTATACTACATAATAGTTTGTACAGTTAATACAGAAAACTGGTTATAAAGTGCTTTTAGAAAATGACCATAGGATGCCAAGCTGTGAATGTCATGCTTGGATGTGGACATTACATCCTTGCAAACACATTTTTGGAGTAACAAATAGAGCAGATTCATCGTGGGAGGATTTGCCACTTTAATACAGACCCTCTCCATATTTTACCATTGACTTGAAAGACATTGGTTTCCCAGTGCCTGTTCCATTAGAAGGTATTGAGGAAGATGAGATTGATAAAGTGACAGAGAAGGCCATTTTACTGTAGATTCAAATGATGTTGCTTCAGGAGATTTTGTTGATTTACCTTCAGCCAAGAAGGCCCCAAATCTTTGAAGTCCTTAGCAGTGCAATGCAGAGAAAAACTTTCTTTAATTCAAAATGCTACTTTATTCTGTCAGAACGAGGACACATTATTAGAACTTGACCTTATACTGAATAAGGCATTCACTGTGATCAATAGTAATTTGTAGAAGGGCTCTGGAATTTGCACTGAGAATATAGAGGAAAGAAAGAAGCTCTCAAGAAAAAAACAACAGTATACAAATAAATTGAAAAAAAAAAACCAAAACATTATGAACAGGGTCAACAAGAAGAGAAGACTCATATAATTAGAATTGAGGAAAGTGTGAAGAAAAGGAAGAAAATTCTTCAAGCAGGATTAAAGAAGACAAGAATACATTCCTTGAAGTAACCAAGAAAGAAAGAAGAGAAAATTGCAGATGTTGAAACAGTTATTATTGAGGGTCATGAAACAGTTCCAAAAAGAATTCAGGAGCAACTGAAAGGTATATTTACACAAATTGCTCTTTGTTCCCATAAATACATTTGTTTCCTTACATGTATGTGTACTTTCTTATCCAGCACGTCAAAACTTCATACAGTTGGTCTTCCTTACAACTTCAGCACAGAGGGAATTGTATTGTCCCTCTTGTACATGTTTGTCAAAATTACAAATATCAATAAAGTTTAATTTATTCTTGTCTCATTTTCTGAACATTTAACTATCTGCATTGTTATGCCCATTAGCCTGAAAGATTAGGGGGCATCTAGCACTTGCGTTGTCCATCGGTTAGCCTGTAAGTCTGTCCTACTTAACCATTATATGTGGCATATTTTAAGTTTAGATGGTGATAAAGTAAACAAACTTTGACTGTGGGTTCATCCTAGGGTTACACCTACCTCAATGACATCATATACTCCTGAGAAAGTGACAGGGTCAAAATGTAAGACATTGAGAGTGTTGCCATCTTTCAACTTGGTTGCTGTTTGGGGCATCTGTGTTTCACAAAAACGTCTTGTTTACAACTTACTGTCATTGTGTTTAATATATTGCAGATATAGTCAAAGAGATGAGCAACAAAGAAATTGAGAGCTTAGTTAATAATGCCAAAACTTCAAGCAATGTTTCAATAGATATTATTGCCCGAACAGCTATAACTACTTTGGATGAGACCGTTCAGTCTTGAACTTTAGATCATTATGAAGTATTGCAAATGCTCGTCAAGGATGTTAAAGTTCAATTTTCTACATATATGTTGAAGGAAGCACAAGCATATCGGTTGACAATGTAGAAGTAAAGGAGCATCCAAAGCAAAAAGATGGTTATAACTGTGGCGTATATTGTTTATTGGTATGTATTGTCATTTCTAAAATATGATGCATATAAATTAAAGTGCCGCCAAACATATTTTACAACCTTGATAATAGGAGACATGCCAGAGTGACCTTGTATTATATCAAAGACAGCATGTTACTCAGTTCATTAGGAGTATAATATGTTGTGTTATAAATGTGTTATAGTGGAAATATATCAGCCTTGTGATATAGGGGATATGCCAGACTGACCTTAACATCTGCCAGACTGACCTTGTATTATATTACTGAAAGTTGTGATTCACATTATTAGGAGTGTAGCATGTTATGTCATAGATTTGTAGAAGTGGCATAAATGACCTTAATGAGAGGGGATATACCAGACTGACCTTGTCATCTGCCTGACTGACCTTGTATTATATCACTGAAGGTTGTCATTCACATCTTTAACTGTTGAAGAATCAGAGGAAGTTCAAAGTAAATGTTTGGTGTTGTTCACATGTTGACTAGATCTATTTTGTAGCTTAAGCAGAATTCAATGAAAATTTACATGCTTGTTCCTCACCATATTATGCACAAATTTTTAGCTTCGTTTTTGATCGGAGAGAAAACATGGCCGCTGTTGCCAAAAATAGAATTTGACATTTCCGAAGTAACAGAGATTCACCGAAATAACACTACAAATTATCGATATAACTGTTTTATGGTCACAATTTATCATTTTCATAAGAAAGAATAATACATTTCAGTAGAATATGACATTTGAAATAATAAAATTGTCGGGTAATATATCATGATGAATAGAGAAAACTCTGACATTTATGGAGCTCACTTTCTCTTTATTTTTTCTTTTTTTTTATATATATTTCTTCTTCTTCTACCCGTCAAAGGAGTAATACTTATTGAACAAATGTCAAGACTCCTGGTAGCTATGTACAGGTTAAAAATATTAAAAGCCAGACAGTTTCAGTATTCTTTATCAAAGAGATAATTTCTGATGATTACTTATTTAATACTTTTATAGATTGTTTTTTTTTTATATATATATATGTTTCAGTACATATTCTACACATTGTCACTTTTGGCGCATCGAAGTTCTGTTCATCTTATATTCTGAATATTTTGTTTTTAATTTTTGTAGTTAAAACGGAGTCTGCAAAATCAGAATCTATTGAATGTGAGTATAATTTGATTTTTAAATTACCCATCAGTGTGATAGGTATATGTGAAGTAACTGATTTTAAATAGTTCATTGATATCTAAGACACAATTTGCATTTTTTAGTTTTTGTTTTATAAACATCTTATCATAGGCAATTAGTCATTGATTTGTTGACGAAAGTTTCATCTTTGTGTGGGGCTGAAGAACCAGCTCTTTTGAAGTCAACAAAGTTGAGAAAAAAATGCCACTCTTTACCAATTAGTAAATTTGAAAGAAAATGAGCTTGATCTACTAGTACTAACTTTATGGGTCATGACATCCGTGCTCACTGTGCATATTATTACCAGATGCTACGTTCAGCAGAAAAAGGGGAATCATGAGCAATATTGGACAAAGTTTTGATGAAATCCATGAAGATCCAGTAGGAGGTAAATATAAATTTTTAAATTCAAATTAAGATTTTTCATAAAAGGCTGATAAATAATGTTATATGTTAATTGAGCGATTATTTCAAAAGAGCTCCAAACTTCAAAGAGACAATGATAGTAATTTAGATTCAACTAACAACAGTTGCAATCATTTCAGATCAAATTAATATTAACCTTCTCTTGGACATTTTAGCTCACCTTATCAATTTCAAGTAAAAGAGACATATATTGTCATAGTCTCATAGCGTGTTTTCTATCGTCATGCTTAAAATATGTTAATAAAACTTTGTTTGTTGGTTGCTTTTGTTGATCAAAGGTAGACCAGGTATCGAAAGATGAGACATTTTTTAATTTATTTTTATTATTATTATTTTTTTTTTTTTTAGAAATCCCGATCGTTGGAAGTGATGATGATGGCGGTGGTGATAATGATGATTAAGATGGTGATGATAATGATAACACAGCAGAAAATAGACTTATCTTTGAAACATTCTTCTGATGGTAAGATATTTTAGTAATCATCTAGAAATCATTATAAAGTCTTATTATATAAAACTTTTTGGAAATACACTGTAACTTGTCCAAACTGGATGCTAATGGGATTCTAGTATTTGAACTTGGATCATGAACTAGTCCGTTGTGTCTTTCTCTATAGTAAAAATACTGCGGGTCATGTGAAATTCCAGCTATCATTGTATAAATTAACAAAAGGAATGTACCGGTATGTCATACCAGAAAACGTCCTTTTTGCGATCTATTATCTGTTAATGTCCAGTTGTTTTCTGTTATATCACGATCCCGCAGCATTTTCCTTGTAGGAAATGTCATCAACTTTTCATATATTACAAGATTTTTATGATCATTTGACGTTAAGAGGGGATGCTTTTGGTTTAACTTCAAGGTTGTTCAGTTTTGTTCAATTTTTAGAACTTAAGTCACGTGAAAATTACATAGTATTGAACGCATTAAGGATCATGCGTTTAATTAAAAACTAAAAAGTCTTGTAAAGATAATAGCTGTATTGTAACAATATATGTGACATGAAATAGTAATATTCGTTTTTATTAGGGAAAAAAACGAAATCGGCCTTAATTGTGCTACGTATGCATGTGTGAAGTTTCAAGTCTCTATGCCTCTTGGTTTAAAAGTGCTAGCCTCAGGTTAAAGTTTTTGAAAAGTAGATCTAACATCAAGGCCAAAGGTCATGGTCTCAAATGCAAAGGCCTTTCACAAGGTATGCATGTGTGAAGTTTCAAGATTCTATCGCTCTGGGTTTAAAAGTTTTAGAAAAGTAGGTCAAACTTTAAGGTCAAGATCAAAGGTCTTGTCCCAAATGAAAGAGACTTACAGAAGGTAAACGTGTGAAGTTTCAAGACTTTACTCCTCTTAGTACAGAAGGTATAGCCCAGGTTAAAGTTTTTGTGTCAAGCCTCTGACGCTGACACTAAGGATATTGCATTAGCTTCCCGGACATTCATCCCAGCTCACTAATAATTACTCTTAAAAAACTAATATACAATGTCAACTGTCGTCAAATCAGCTATCACAAATTTGCAAACTGTCTAAAGTCTTTATCGTGATGATACATGCACATGCCTTGCTACGTTTTTATATGCGCCCCAAAAAATTTTCGGAGAAACAAGTAGTCGCCTGTCATGTCTGAATTTGAATTTGATATTTTACACAATTGTACATTAGGATACATGCTCTAGAACAAATGTCATTCAAAGTCACTCGGTAAAGGTGAAAGTCATTTTTGGACTAAAACATTTTTGGCGAAAATATGTTTACAATTTACAATTGATTAAATACAGTACAGTCGACGTGGAATTAGGAAAATCCAGGTGCGCCGCCGGGCAGCCCATGCAATGCCAGTATAAAATGTCCACTCGAACCTATTACATGCCCACGATACCGTTAGCGGACAGTTGAACTCACTAATTGCAGAACTAACAGTGAATAGGGGTGAATTAAAGACCTAATTATACATGTATAGGAGGGAATTTCAGAAATCTATCACAAATTCAATACCAAACCAAATGTCTAAAATGGCATGTTGATTCAAACACCACTTCATTGCATATTTTATAAAAGAATTACGAGTCTTTGTTTTCACAGTTTCACCAGTGATGAAAATCTTTAAGAATCTGATATATCTTTATAGATGTAAGCAGTGCAACTGTTATCATGTTTTCTATATCCTGGATTGTCACTGTCTAATCGGCACGTGCTGGACAAAAAGGATCGAATGTGTTGACATCTCGGGGTCATTTAAACAATATGATTTGTTTTACGAGTTATAATTGATATAGGGGGTCTAAAAAATCTCAGAATGGTGGACAAAATCATGCGTGTAGCCATCAGAATACGTAATGATTTATTTGAACTTCAAATTGCCTTACGATTAATTAAGTTCAATACACGTTGTCGCTCGATGGCATGAAAGGGGCCCTCATAAGGGTAACGTAATTTGGCTTGTTTATTCCTTAGGTAAGCGTTATCTGTGCAAAATCGAAATGAAGAATTATTCGAACGTTCTTTTACGTATTGTATGCACATGAAGTACATGTACATTTTTAAAGAAAACAAAAATACGTGTACTTATCTATTTTAAATAAAGTTGTACAGGTGATCTCCAAAGCTTTCTTATACTGGTAAATAGCAGTGACACCCCTTACGAGGGCCCCTTTCACACCCAATTGTATTAGATGTTATATTAAGCGAGTAAGCGAATCGAGAGCACACCGGCATAGACTAGGACATAATTAATTAATACTGGATAAATATACTGGCTTCCCTGATTGAAATTAACAATTTTGTCACCATGAAAAGCTTACGTTTGCTATCCTTAAAAGTTAAATTTAAAATACATTGTAATTATCGTTTGCTACAATATGCGATTCTTGATGCTAGTCATGTAATAATGATTTCAGTGAAAGCGTAAATTACAGCAAAGTTAAATCTCTGACTTCGACATGTATTACTGCATAACATTCTTATGAATAAGATAAATACATTCCACTATATCTGATGCTAGCGCTAACTCCGATTACTGCCCGTCGGCTGCATTCTTATTTAAACGAGATGAGTGTATAGTGTCCACGCTCAAACGACCACGCTGCCCACGGAAAAAACGGCTAAATTGCTAATCGCATATAAAAATTCAACCGATAAAGCGTGGACGTCTACAGGTAAATTTAGTGCGTCGCGCCCACGATGCCCACGTTTCTTCGTGGGAAAATTATGTTCCACGGCGACCGTACCATATCTTTTTCTTGTCCACATGTTTGAAAGTTTGGTATCCTGCAAGATTATTGAATTTTCTTTTGTGTAAATTACAGGTGAACTTTCTTACAGGTGAGAAATTTGGCAGAGGAGGAGGGTGGCGCTGTAACATGTACATGTAGTTGTTTACAGTACAAGCTCAAATTTCCTAAACCATATATCAGAATTTGCTGCTATTCCACACGATTTTACATCAGGATATATTATATGCTTGAGGACAAAGGTCAACCAAGGTCAGTCATCAAAGGTCTGGAGAAGGGACTGGGAGTTAAACTGCAGTTGGGGGAGCATCCGTCAGTTTCACTGATACTCTTGTATTTCTGAAATTCCAGTGTACTGTAATGAACCACTGGACATTAAATATGGATATCTTATGGCAAAAGTACATGCATGCATATTGATGTTGATCAGCACAAGACTAAGACTCAGAGTTAGAGTTGTTGCTAACAAAATTAAGTTTATTTTAATGTATCAGTATTTGCTTCTTTCTTAAGTTCCATATACTGTTTCTTTTCTAGAAATCCATTCACCTAAAACAGATGTACGGAGGAGAGGAACAACAGAAGGAAAAACGGGAAGAAGAACTGGGGGTAAGATGATTATTTACATGTGCAAGTTTTTGCTACTAGCTGATTCAAATATATATGCTGGAGGTTCTTTACCCAATTGCTTTTTTCAGGTCAATTGGTCAATATGTTGACTACTATCCGATTGGCCAAAAATTTTCAACTTTTCTACACTTAAAGTGAAGATTTTAATAAACCTTGACAGCAAGCAAGAAGCAGTCCAAATATGTATTTTTCGAGCAAATCCATCAATATACTTCGCTGCCCTGGATTTTAATTGGCCAACAGTCATAAACTTCTCTTCCACAACTAAATCTCCACAACCCCAGGGATTCTGCAGACTTAAATTTGATTAGAAGTAATTGCTACCTATTCTAACACGATCTACTATGTTTTACCTATATGTATCTACGCAATAGAAATCAACTTTGTTTAAATTACCGATATAGTCTTGCTCAGCCTATCAGGAATATAAACCACACCTCTTGTCAGAATGTAAATAATACAGCGATGTCTTATTAATCCAAACATGTTTATGCCCAATGATTTGTCTTGATTAAAGATTTTTCTAGATTACTGAGACATAGTTTTATGGAATACTTTAAACATCTGTTCCTGAGATTATGTCTTTATACTCACATTTTCCAGATTATCGAGTTCCTGGATTAACAAAATATCACTGTAAATAACAGCCTATGATCTTATTTTGATTTTAATCTTGCACCCTTTGACCAATAATGTATCACCTCAGACACAAAGGTCAAAACCCTTGTTAGATTACAGGTTGTCATTTGCCATTTCTTCAATAGTAAATATTTAAACTTTATCTGAAATAATCTCCCCTTGTCTATGATATAATCATTGAATTTCAGGATGTATTGAGGAATGTCATGCCACAGAATATGGAATGTATTCCTGTTTGTCTATTTATCTTTTTGTTAATTTGCCACACATTCAACTTGGCTATAACTTTGGAACCATATGGATAGGCTTTGACAACCCATGTGTATTCATTTGTAGAAAAATGTTTCAACTTATACCACAGTTTTAACCTATTGGTTATTGACATCTTTGACATTGACACCATGACATCTTTAATCTCCTTTCATGAATTTTTTATCTTTTTATCCTTTGTATTGTCTTAAAACATAAGTATTCAAAGAGCATTATCCTTTTTACATAGCAACGAAAAATTCCATGGAATGAAGGGGAGAAGAATGCAGTGAAAAAACATTTTGGAAAAACTTCATTTCCATGAAACTCCCTGGAAAAGCAGAAACTCAAAAGTGCTTGCAAGTAGAGAAAGTTCTGAAAAACAGAAGTTGGAAAAATATAAAGGACTTTATCCGCAACACTTTTACATCCTAAAACGTGCATGAATCATACCTTTAAGACATCATATTGAACTTTCAAGCTCATGCCATACCCTGTCGTCTGCCGTCCGTCTGTCCATCCAGCTTTCTGTCCGTCGAGCCATCCATCTGTAAACAATTGCTAGTTACCCTTATAGTCTATTCATAGCAGAAAAATATTTATTAGTCATCTTGTTTCCCTTATGTTCTTGCTGTGCATGTTCATTTTGAAGATCCTCCCCCAGAGGCTGAGAAATGGTCATGGTCAGTTTCCGTGTTGCCAGCTAAACATAACAGCACATAGGGATCACTGTCCAGCATCTATTTGTCTGTCTGTCTGTCCGGTAGTCACACCTTATATGGTAGTCATGCTCATGCTTAGCAGGAGACACAGTTCCCTGAGCATTTGGTTCCTATATAAGCCTTAGTTAATCATGTTATCCAACATCTTCACAAATTATTCATGCCAGAAACCTCTATATGATCCATACTAGTTTTCTTTAGGGTCTAGTTGTGTATGCGTGATTTTGATGAAGAGCATTCCCAAGGGGATTGAGAAATTGGTGTGGTAATTATTGTTTTACATATAAGACTTTTTAAATCATTTAACACTATCTTCTCATACACTTTTCATGCCAATGTCTTTTCTTTAGGGTCAAGATATGCTTTGTGATTTTTGCAAAGATTCTCCCCAAGGAGGAAGCCGGCATGGCCTAGTGGTAGCGCGCTCGACTCTACGTGTAGATCGGGAGGTCCGGGGGTTCGAGTCCTGCTCTGGTCATGTGGGTGTCCTGTCTTTCGGATGCAACAGTATAAACCGAGGCCTCGCGTTACGGTAGGCATGGCACATTAATCCAATTTGTAATCAAAAATGGCCGCCATGGACCCTGATTGGTTGAAACATTTTCGACTTCTTCTCCAAAATCGCTGCACGGAATTTCACCAAACTTTATGGGAAGCAAGTACTCAAGGTCCTCTACCAAGTTTGTGTTTTTCGAGCCAATCCGTAAATCAAGATGGCCGCCATGGACCATGATTGGTTGACACATTTTCGATTTCTTCTCCAAAAGTGCTGCACAGAATTTCACCAAACCTTATAGGAAGTAAGTACTTAAAGTCCTCTACCAAGTTTGTGTTTCTGTGACCCAAATACCATTGGAATCATAGATTTAATGTATATAAGGACATGCATTCCTACTGATGTATAACAGAACTCCACTTCTCAATGTAAAATTTTCTTTATGGGTTTTTTTATTATTATGCTTTCTTTGCAATGGTTAACTTGAGATTTCATATTTTGACGTTCGCTGAATAAAATTTTGTCTATATTGTTATGTTCTTTGAAAATGATTTAATTTTAAGTCTATTTAAAAACTAAAAATGATAAAAATTGTTAAAAATCACCAAGCACTTGATTGATTGATGATGTCTGCCTGCCTGTCCATCTGTCAACATTTTTGTTATTGTTTCTGATTGATGCAATATTTAAGGAAATTGGTTAGCTGAGTTATGAAGGTTATCCTTGACAAGATCTTTCAGATTTTGTGGCATTATTTGACCTCAAAGGATTTATTTTCTATTTATTTTTGGTCTATGGTGAATCCAATTAAGTTCATTTATTTAACGTTTTTGGCCTCTGATTATTGGAGAGCGTATAGGACCTGTTCCTTTGCATACTTCTCTGTAAAATTTAAGCTTCTTTGTGAGTGTTTTATGATAAAAGTGATAGGGCATTGATATATCACAAATGTATATCTTCAGACATGATCGTCCTATTGACACAAAGATTTCAAAATTATGACCTTAGATTTTGGCCTACATTTAAAAACCTTTACTTTGGCCCTATGTCATGACTGGTATATGATATGATTGATATTTAACATGTGTATTCCTTGACTCAAGACCATTAATTTGGTTAATTTTGGTACCGCAATTGTTCACTTAATGACCTTCCTATTTGAGTTTTAACATTTTTGGATTACAAGTTTATTTACTGAAACAAAAATGTAGGTATCTGTGTATAACAAACGAACATTATGTATATATGAAAATGTATTTATTTCTTGATTCTAGAGTTTAACCAACTCTTTAAGAGAAAATTAAATGCAACTTTATATCAATCTTTCGACATTACGATACTTTTAGTTTAAAAACTGTTACTCTTTAGACATCAAGGTATTTAACTTAACTGTGCATGAATACTTACATTTTATCATTACAAATGTAGTTTGTATATCAGAATCATGGAGTTATTTTTATATTTATTTTTATGCACCCGGCTTGGAAGGTCCGGGGGCTTATAGTTTTTGGATCATATGTATGTGTGTCCATAATTCTTTCCCGCTTTACACGCAATAACTTTGACATAGATACTTCAAGTGGTATGAATACTCAATAAATAAAACCCTTTCAATTGACACCAAGGTCAATGACATTGTGACCTTGACCGTGACCTTTCTCATCAATATTCCTATTGTTCAATACTGTGAACAAAGTATCTGTCATTGCAATGGCAGTTTCTATATGGTAATTGTTAGCCAAGAAAATGTTTTGTCTTTATATTCCCAAATTTCATCAAGTATAGACAGCAAGTGTGGCAACCAAAACAGGAAATGACAGTTCTGCCTGGGCACCTAGTATCACTTCTAGCTCACAAGGTGTTTTTCTATATTCCCAACGGTACTCCATTGTAAGTACCATCATGACACTTTGCTCGGATATCTTTTATTTTTGAATGACTTCCAAATTTTTAGCATGGGAATTTATTTTGAATATCTTTGAAAATTCACATTTTTATAGATAAGGATAGATTTTATGAATGAGCAGCCTGTGATGGTTTCGTAAAACGAAAGTCTCTTCTCTGTTTCTTGAACACAAGTTTTAGAAAAGAAAAAATAAGAAAAGTTACATGTAGCTATGCAATACAGAAACAAACTACTTCATAAAAAATAGAACATTAGACTTGCAAACTAAAGGTGATAATGAGAAATGAATAAGCATATATATTTTCATTAGACATAACTATACCTTTGACTACATACAATGTCCTCATTTGACAAGAGTGTACCTTTGATTACACGCAATGTCCTCATTTGACATGAGTGTACCTTTCATTACACACAATGTCCTCATTTGACGTGATTGTACCTTTGATTACACAGAATGTCCTGGTTTGACATGTTCGTACCTTCAATTACACACAATATCCTCATTTAAGATGACTAAACTTTTGGTTATACCCAATGTTCTCATTTGGTATGATTGTACCGCCGTTTATACACAATGTCCTCATTTGACATGATTGTACCTTTGATTATATACAATGTCCAGGTTTGACATGTTTGTACCTTTGATTATACACAGTACCCTCATTTGACATGACTATACCTTTGATTATACACAATGTCCTTATGTAAGATAACTAACATTTGATTTTACATGGTGTTCCCATTTGGTATGATGCACCTCCGATTATTCGCACAATGTCCTCATTTGACATGATTGTACCTTTGATTCTACATAATTTCCTGATTTGACATGACTATACCTTTGGTTCTACACAATATCCTCATTTAGTAGGATTGTACCTCCAATTATACACAATGGCCTGGTTTGACATTTTTGTACTTTCAATTATACACAATACCTTCATATGACATAACTCTACCTTTGATTATACACAATGTCCTTATTTAAGATAACTAAACCTTTGATTTTACACAATGTTCTCATATGTTATGATTGTTCCTCCGATTATACACAATGTCCTCATTTGACATGATTGTACCTTTAATTAAACATAATGTCCTTATTTGACATGACTACACCTTTGGTTATACACAATGTCCTCATTTGGTATGATTGTACCTCCAATTATACACAATGCCCTCATTTGACTTGATTGTACCTTTGATTATACATTTTAATGACACGCAGTTTCCTGATTTGACATGACTATACATTTGATTATACACAATGTCCTCATTTAGAAGGATTGTACCTCCAATTATACACAGTGCCCTCATTTGACATGATTGTAACTTTCTGTATACACAATGCCCTGATTGGACTTGTTTTTACCCTTGCATTTTGCATGTGTGTACCTTCCAGTACACAATGCTCATTTTGATAACTTGTAAATTTTTTCTCGATTAGTTTGTGATTGAAACTAACAAAAATACTAGTTCCCGATTGACATGTATAAACTCACACACATGTGTATACCCCTGTCGTCACATGGTATGCACAGAACACATTGGGTTTTTTTTTTTTTTTTTTGAAGATAGGGAAAAATTAAGACTAGATAAGAAATAGGGTATTTTCAGAAAATGTGTCTATGAAATTTTGTTTTGATCAAGCTAAAAACAAAGGTGTCCCCTTCAGGCTGGTTACTACATTTGTCCTCATTTGACATGGTAGGCACGTGTATATATATATATATATATATATATATATATATATATATATATATATATATATATATATATATCTATATATATATATATATATATATATATATATATATATATATATATATATATATATATATATATATATATATATATATATATATATATATATATATATATATATATATATATATATATATATATATATATATATATATATATATACATATATATAAAGCACAAAGACACTACAGTTAACAAGGCACCCTATATTTCACATATCCTTTCCCCGTCTGGGACTCGAACCCACGACCTATGGTACCGAATCACCTAGCTGTCATGCATCCGACCCTCTAACCGACTGAATTTACCCGACGTAAACGCAGGCGGATCCTCTGAGGGGATACATCACTAATGATTGGCTATTAAAGCTCCATTTTTGTGGAGCTCGGGTAGCTCAGTCGGTTAGAGGGTCGGATGCATGACAGCTAGGTGATTCGGTACCATAGGTCGTGGGTTCGAGTCCCAGACGGGGAACGGATATAAGTGAAATATAGGGTGCCTTGTTAACTGTAGTGTCTTTGTGCTTTATATGTTTGTCTAATTTGTCTTTATTTTCTACAGGTATTTCTTCGGAGATCCAAGGTCCATAGTACTCCCAGGTTTTTCACTGATTCTATTTGTGCTTTATATGTTTATTTCTCTTTCAGTGATGTATCCTCTCAGAGGATCCGCCTGCGTTTACGTCGGGTAAATTCCTTCACTTTCCGCGGCCGTGTTGTCATGCATCCGATTAGCTAATGATTGGCTATTAAAGCTCCATTTTTTGTGGAGCTCGGGTAGCTCAGTCGGTTAGAGGGTCGGATGCATGACAGCTAGGTGATTCGGTACCATAGGTCGTGGGTTCGAGTCCCAGACGGGGAATGGATATAAGTGAAATATAGGGTGCCTTGTTAATTGTAGTGTCTTTGTGCTTTATATGTTTGTCTAATTTGTCTTTATTTTCTACAGGTATTTCTTCGGAGATCCAAGGTCCATAGTACTCCCAGGTGTTTCACTGATTCTATTTGTGCTTTACACACACACACACACATATATATATATATATATATATATATATATATATATATATATATATATATATATATATATATATATATATATATATATATATATATATAGATATATATATATATATATATATATATATATATATATATATATATATATATATATATATATATATATATATATATATATATATATATATATATATATATATATACGTAATATTACGTACGCTTGTCTCATACTCAATACAATGCCTAACAACAACCTCATTATACATAATATACAGCCTCATCTATAACAACATCATATCCAATACACTGCCTAACTACAACCTCAAGATCAAATCATCAAAATGCTGGAATTTTTAATAGACAATATTTTCGTGGTGTTTGGAGGGAACATTTTAAAGCAAATCATTGGCATATCCATGGAAACTATCTGCGCCCCTCTTCTTGCTGACATTTTCTTATATACGTTTGAGGCAGAATTTATTCAAAACGTGCTCTCCACAGGCAGAAAAAGCCTTGCATCTCAGTTTAATTTTACGTATAGATATATAGACGACGTATTGTCAATTAATAATCCTAACTTTAAGGATTACATACATGAAATGTATCCCCATGAACTTGAGATAAAAGAGACAACCGAGAGCAATAATTCCGCTTCGCATCTGGATATATTTTTTACTTTCAGATAGAATAAGTAGTCCTCCAAAGGGAAGTAAAATACACTAAAAGAAACAACACAAACACTCTTTGCCGCAAATTTTCGGCCTCCTGGCCTTTATCAAGCAATTGTTAGAATAAAGGCCAGGAGGAATTGCTTGATAAAGGCCAGGAGGCCGAAAATAACACGCTTATTCTCCCCGGGCACCTGGTCTCACCTCGGAATTTTTCAGTATTTCGGGATTCACAACAGTTTCTTTTGACACTTACACGAATTGGTATCTGTCCTTGGACTTTGAGAATGATTAACGGTTTGGTACTTCTTCGATATTGAATATAACAACATCATACCCAATACACTGCCTACCTACAACCTCATAATATATAATACACAGCCTCATCTATAACAACATCATACCCAATACATTGCCTAACTACAACCTCATTATACATAATACACAGCCTCAACTATGACAACATCATACCCAATACACTGCCGAACTACAACCTCATTATACATAATACACAATCACATCTAGAACAACATCATCCCCAATACAATGCTTAACTAAAACCTCATTCTACATAATTCACACCCTCATCTATAACAACATAATACCCAATACACTACCTAACTACAACCTCATTAAACGTCATGCACAGCCTCATCTATAACAACATCATACCCAATACACCGCCTAACTACAACCTCATTATACATTATAAACTGCCTTATCTATAACAACATCATACCCAATACACTGCAGAAATACAACCTCATTATACATAATACACAGCCTCATCTATGACAACATCATACCCAATACACTTCCTAACTACAATCTTACTAAACATATTATACAACTTCCTCTATGATAGCATCACACCAAACACACTTTATAACTACTACCTCATTATACATAATACACAGCCTCATCTATAACAACATCATGCATAATACAATGCCTACCTACAACCTCATTATACATAATACACAGCCTCATCTATGACAAGCTCATACCCAATACACTACCTAACTACAACCTCATTATATATAATATTAAGCCACATCTATAACAACATCATACAATACACTGCATAACACCAACTTTATTATTCATTATACACAGCCTCATCTATTACAATATCATACCCAATACGCTGCCTAACTACAACCCCATTATACGGCATCATATAGAAATTAGTTTGGAGTCATAAATCTCCGACTGAACGGCACCTGGTCAAAATAGCTCGCTTTGGCTAAAACGGATTTCTTTATCAAGATTTAAAGGTGAGGAGTGAACCCCCCACCCACCCCCCCCCCCTCCTCCCCAACACACACACAGGCGCTCCCTTCTTCCCTACGTTAATTTAAAGACATAAAAACGGCCAGTACAGTCGAACACAATAAGGGAACTTGTATATTGTATATCAAATGAAACGCTAACAATAATACATTTAGAAGTTTTACCTGTAAACATAACGTAACTATTTATTGGATTGATTTCATACACAGATATTATCATCAGTCTTAACAACCAACGAAGCAACATATGTCAAGGATGTATTTACCTATTCAAACTGCATTTAATGTATTTAAATGGTTAACCAGAGTTACCATTGATGAAAATCATACAATGTGTTTGGTTGCAGCTTGCATAGTGGGGAAAATTTAAAAAAAAAAGGGGGGGGGGTGTTCATATTCACCAAGAATGCATATAATACATAGCACACGGCCTTATCTACAACTACATCATATATAATACACAGCCTCATCTATAACAACATCATACCCAATACACTGACGAACTACAACCTCATTTTACATAATACACAGCCTCATCTATAACAACATCATACTCAATACACTGCCTAACTACAACCTCATTATACATAATTCACAGCCCCATCTATAACAATATCATACGCAATAAACTGCGTAACTACAACCTCATTATACATAATGAACAGCCATATCTATAACAACATTATAACCAAAACACTGTCTAACTACAACCTCATTATACATAATACACAGCCCCATCTACAACAACATCATACCCAATACACTGCCTAACTACAACCTCATTATACATAATGCACAGTCTTAACTATGACAACATTATAACCAAAACACTGTCTAACTACAACCTCATTATACATAATACACAGCCCAATCTACAACAATATCATACCCAATACACTGCTTAACTACAACCTCATTATACATAATGCACAGTCTTAACTATGACAACATCATAACCAATACACTACCTAACTACAACCTCATTATACATAATGAACAGCCATATCTATAACAACATTCCAACCAAAACACTGTCTAAGTACAACCTCATTATACATAATACACAGCCCCATCTACAACAATATCATACCCAATACACTGCCTAATTACAACCTCATTATACATAATGCACAGTCTTAACTATGACAACATCATACCCAATACACTGCCTAACAACAACCTCATTATACATAATGCACAGTCTTAACTATGACAACATCATAACCAATACACTACCTAACTACAACCTCATTATACATAATGAACAGCCATATCTATAACAACATTACAACCAAAACACTGTCTAACTACAACCTCATTATACATAATACACAGCCCCATCTACAACAATATCATACCCAATACACTGCCTAATTACAACCTCATTATACATAATGCACAGTCTTAACTATGACAACATCATACCCAATACACTGCCTAACAACAACCTCATTATACATAATGCACAGTCTTAACTATGACAACATCATACCCAATACACTACCTAACTACAACCTCATTATACATAATACTAAGCCTCATCTATAACAACATCATACCCAATACCCTACCTAACTACAACCTCATTATACATAATACACAGCCTCATCTATAACAACATCATACCCAATACACTACCTAACTACAACCTCATTATACATAATACTAAGCCTCATCTATAACAACATCATACCCAATACACTGCCTAACTACAACCTCATTATACATAATACTAAGCCTCATCTATAACAACATCATACCCAATACATTTCATAACACCAACTTTATTATACATAATACACAGCCTTATCTATAACAAAAGCCGGCGTGGCCTAGTGTTATCGCGTCGGACTCCTGAACGGGATGCCAGGTTTCAAGTCCCGCTCTGATCATGCTGGTATCCTGTCTTTCGGATGAAACAGTAAAATCCGAGGCCCCGTGTCGCGGTATGCATGGCACGCTAAGGATCCCTCACTGCTTCCGGTGGGTCCGTTGTAAAGGTCAAAATTTGGATGCCCCGCATGAGACAGATGCCGTCACCATATAAGTGAAATATTCGTGGTGAGACGTAAAACAAAAATCAATCAATCAATCAATCTATAACAACATCATACCCAATGCACTGCCTAACTACAACTTCATCATACATAATACACAGCCTCATCATAAGAATATCATACCCAATACACTACCCAACTACAACCTCATTATACATAACACACAGCCTCATCTATAACAACACCATTCTCAACACACTACCTAACTACAGCCTCATTATATATAATACACAGCAGCATCTATAACAACATCATGCCCAATACACTGCCTAACTACAACCTCATTATCCATAATACACAGCCTGATGTATAACAACATCAAACTCAATACTCTGCTTCACTACAACCTCATTATACTTAATACACAGCCACAACTATAACAACGTCATAACCAATACACTGCCTAACTACAACATAATTATATAATACACAGCCTCATCTATAACAATGTCATACCCAAAACACTGCTAACTACAACCTCATTATCCACAATACACGGCGTCATCTATAACAAAATCATACATAATCCCCTTCCTAACTACCACGTCATTATATATAAAATGTACCCCTCATCTCTGACAACATCATACCCAATACACTGCCTAACTACAACCTCATTATACATAATAAGCTGCCTTATCTATAACAACATCATACCCAATACACTGCAGAAATACAACCTCATTATACGTAATACACAGCTGCATCTATAACAACATCACACCCAATACACTTCCTACCTACAATCTTACTAAACATATTATACAATTTCATCTATGATATCAACATACCAAACAGCATTAATAACTACTACCTCATTATACATAATAAAAAGTCTCATCTATAACAACATCATGCCCAATACAATGCCTACCTACAACCTCATTATACATTATACACAGCCTCATCTATAACAACATCATATCCAATACACTGCCTAACTACAACCTCAAGATCAAATCATCAAAATGCTGGAATTTTTAATAGACAATATTCTCGTGGTGTTTGGAGGGAACATTTTAAAGCTAATCATTGGCATTCCTATGAGAACTAACTGCGCCCCTCTTCTTGCTGACATTTTCTTATATTCGTATGAGGCAGAATTTATTTAAAACATGCTCTCCACAGGCAGAAAAAGCCTTGTATCTCAGTTTAATTTTACGTATAGATATATAGACGACGTATTGTCAATTAATAATCCTAACTTTAAGGATTACATACATGAAATGTATCCCCATAAACTTGAGATAAAAGAGACAACCGAGAGCAATAATTCCGCTTCGTATCTGGATACATTTTTAACTTTCGACAGTAATGGTCATTTGGACACCTCTCTGTATGACAAACGTGACGATTTCAACTTCCAAATAACTAACGTTCCGTTTCTTTGCAGCTATATCCCGTCCTCACCTACCTATGGAGTTTTTATATCTCAACTTATAAGGTACGCAAGAGCCTGTTCTCTATACGACGGTTTTATTCCAAGGGCCAAACGACTGGCCACTAAGTTGCTCATGTAGGGATATGTTAAAGAACTTCTGAAATCGTCACTGAGGAAGTTCCACGGTCGCTATGGGGATCTTGTACGAAAATATGATGTGCCTCCTTCTAGAATGATTGATAATATTCTGGAATGCGACTAAATGACCCAAATATGACTTTGTATACCAGTTTTATAATTTCGTATGTACAATTAGGAAAGCAAAAAACCTTGATTTTGACATGTTTCTTAAGAACTGCTGTGACGGGTGATGCATGCAAACAAGAGACACTTACTCTCCCCGGGCACCTAGTCTCACCTCGCAATTTTTCAGTATTTCGGGATTCACAACAGTTTCTTTTTGACACTTACACGATTTTGTATATGTCTTTGGACATTGAGAATGACTAACGGTTTGGTACTTCTTCGATATTGACTTTAACAACATCATACCCAATACACTGCCTAACTACAACCTCATTATACATAATACACAGCCTCATCTATAACAACATCATATCCAATACACTGCCTAACTACAACCTCATTATACATAATACACAGCCTCATCTACAACAATATCATACCCAATACACTGCCTAACTGCAACCTCATTATACATAATACACAGCCTCATCTATAACAACATCATAGCCAATACACTGCCTAACTACAACCTCATTATACATAATACAAAGCCTTATATAACAATATCGTACCCAATACACGGCCCATATCTATAACAACACCATACCCAATACACTGCCGAACTACAACCTCTTTATACATAATACACAGCCTCATCTATAACAACATCATACCCAATACACTGCCTAACTACAACCTCATTATACATAATACACAGCCTCATCTATAACAACATCATACCCAATACACTGCCTAACTACAACCTCATTATACATAATACACAGCCTGATCTATAACAACATCATACTCAATACACTGCCTAACTACAACCTCATTATACATAATACAAAGCCTTATATCACAATATCGTACCCAATACACGGCCCATATCTATAACAACACCATACCCAATACCCTGCCGAACTACAACCTCTTTATACATAATACACAGCCTCATCTATAACAATATCATACCCGATACACTGCCTAACTACAACTTCATTATACATAATACACAACCTCATCTATAACAACATCATACCCAATACACTGCCTAACTACAACCTCATTATACATAATACACAGCCTCATCTAAAACAACATCATACCCAATACACTGCCTATCTACAACATCATTTTACATAATACACAGCCTCATCTATAACAACATCATACTCAATACACTGCCTAACTACAACCTCATTATACATAATACACAGCCTCATCTATAACAACATCATACCCAATACACTGCCTACCTACAACATCATTTTACATAATACACAGCCTCATCAATAACAACATCATATCGGAGACACTGCCTAACTACAACCTCATTACGCATAATACAAAGCCTCATCTATAACAACATCATATCCAATACACTGACTATCTACAACCTCATTATACATAATACACAGCCTTATCTATAACAACATCATACCCAATACACTGCCTAACTACAACATAATTATACATAATATTCAGCATCATTTATAACAAACTCATACCGAATACACTGCCTAACTACAACCTCATTACGCATAATACAAAGCCTTATATCACAATATCGTACCCAATACACGGCCCTTATCTATAACAACACCATACCCAATACACTGCCGAACTACAACCTCATTACACATAATACACAGCCTTATCTATAACAACATCATACCCAATAAACTGCCGAAATACAACCTCATTATACATAATACACAGCCTCATCTATAACAACATCATACCCAATACACTGCCTAACTACAACCCAATTATACATAATACACAGCCTCATCTATAACAACATCATACCTAATACACTGCCTAACCACAACCTCATTATGCATAATAGAAAGCCTTATATCACAATATCGTACCCAATACATGGCCCTATGCATAGCAGTAACATAACGCTATCTATACCCTATCGCGCCCCATACATTACAATAATACACCTACTACATATTCCCATACATTACGATAATATGCCTACCGCATAAAGCGATACCTTTCGATAGGAAACCAACCTTGATAGATAGATAGATAGATAGATAGATAGATAGATAGATAGATAGATAGATAGATAGATAGATAGATAGATAGATAGCACAAATAGAATCAGTGAAACACCTGGGAGTACTATGGACCTTGGATCTCCGAAGAAATACCTGTAGAAGATAAAGACAGTTCCCTTCACTTTCCGCGTCCGTGTTGTTTTGCATACGATTAGCTAATGATTGGCTATTAAAGCTCTATATTTGTGCAGCTCGGATAGCTGTGTGAGTGTGTGTGTCGGGTCTTTTGATCAGTGTGATGTACTTACTACACAATACCATACATTGCACTAAAACATCCACTGCAAAGCGCTATTCTCTACAATAGTATAACCACTACAAATTACCAAATTGCGGCAAGTTCAGACAGTACATGTATGTCTGCACGTGTAAATCACTGTAAGTAATGCTTTATACGGTACATTACTAAGGCTTGGAAGGCCCAGTACATATATGTATCTATGTTTGTGTGACCGAGAAGTGTAAGCGAGTTTAACACCCTTACCAGGGAACTAACTTTTCTGGTGATATGGCTTACCTCGCCGACACGTTACATTACATCACTGAGTATTTTTTTTTTTTTTTTTGGTCAGTGAAACTTTCTGATACATTTTAATTACGTGTCTTGTAATCAATAAGTAACGTCATTATCTCCATACCTTATTAGCCCTTTTCAAATTAATTTAAACAGTGTAGAATGTGCTACTGCCACGTAATTTTAGGGAAAAGGGTATACTTTGGATGTAGTTATGTATACATTATACATGCAGTGGGGGATGATGAATAGATGTCACCAGTAGTATTTCTTTCAAAAGGTTTTCTTTCTGTATATTCACTTATGGTGTCGCCACCTTTAATTTTTCACTTGTATATATAAAAAGTTTTGAAAACTCATCAGCCTTTTCGTTACGTTGTGCCTTAAACATCATACGTAGTCCTGATGAAGGAGCAGATCGTTCCAAAATCTTAACTAGGATATATGACATAATTAGTTGATTTACCAAACTGTCGCCCACTTTTTGCCTTTGCGCTACATATAAATGAGAAAACAGAAGGCATCTGACAAAGCTGTATGACACAAATCACCAAAGATATGCACACAAAAAAACTGATAATAGTAGAATATACACGGGAAAAACGACATTACAAGAAACAAGGATCAAATGTTTCTAAAGGAGAGAGATCATAAAATTTCATTATACACGAAACCTTTATTGAATAATATGTTGCTATAAAAAAATATGTAAGGCGACATCAACAAAAGTACACCGTGATCTGCTCGTCTGTAAGCAACCTCAGAGCCTTGATTAATAGCAGTCCCGACTAACAGTCAGGGGGACGAGAATAAATCTTATTATATATAATGTGTTGTATGAACATTTGCCGATCCCCTTATCTTGGACGTAGATCGCTGGTACAATACGTTTGTGTTTTATATACTTATGATTATTACGTTTCTATTTAATAAGAATTATTATATTATGTGAAATTTCAGATCAAAAGAAAATAATTACAAACTTAAGGAACCGATTGCAAGACCCCTTGCGGAGTTTCGCCAGATCTTTATCCACAATGGGACACATAGAGAAGCGGAATAAAGATATGGTTTTAGTCAGACTGGTTCGTAAGGATCCTATTAGCGAGTTGACTAACTTTAGGCAGCACAAATGCAAGCATGAATAATATTAAATGTTTACTTTTCGTAAGTCGAAAGATACTATTTATAATATTTGTTCTCACATATATTTTGTTACACGCGCTTACATCTAGACGGATATGTACGCGATACTACGCCCATGTCAGGAGTAACATAGCAATACAATCAAACAATCCACCTTTAAAAATTAAAGATAAGACGTATAAAACAAAAATAGATAGAATAGGAAACTGGGGTAAAAACCTGATGCCCATACCTTTGAAGTATGAGATGTTAGGCTTCATATTTTACATGTGTACTGCACTACAACATCTTTCAAAATTCACCTTAGATGAATGGGTAGAGGGTCAAAGGTAAAAAATTAAGATTTATCGTTTTAGTAAATCTGTGTTTCACCTATACATCTCGTTTTACTTTATTATATTCGTGATAACTTTAACTGAGATAAAGCTGTGAATCAAGAATTTTCTTAAACTAAGCTATGTTTTTCTTCAACCCAAAGTCATATTTCAAGGTCAAGGTTAATACAACTACCGGTTTTCTTGTTGTTTAAATTCTTATGTTTTAGGGATAAAGTAAGAATGAAGTCATTTCTGCTCTTCGATACCTTTAATGATATATTGGTTAAGAAATGTCCTTGAAATTAAAAAAATAAAATAAAATATTCAATAGTCAGAGTTTTGTTTTGTTTTGTTTTGTTTTTTTTTTTTTTTTTTATTTTGAAGGAAAATGTCTCTTTCTCTTAAAAATGTTTTGGGACAAAAATATAAAATTTCTATAAATACTTTGCTGCTACAGATTTTTCTGACCAAGTATGGTACCAATCTTGTGGTATGTATTGAATATGAAGAACATTGATAAACAAATTACGCAGGTTCACATTTTCATACTGATCTCATTACTTGATGTGTAAAGGTATAGATAGGGAGATAACTCTAGCCGACAAACCAACCCTCAATGGTGTATTCATATTTTAACTAGTATTTCACATGATATCTAGAAATGTCATATCAAAAAATAAGAAAAAAAATATTCAATGAGACATTTTTTTTTTCTCTAGCGCCCCTTTCTATCGCTGCATTTAGCATTTTGAATTTCCAGAAAATGCCGTAATATATATGTACCAATATAACACGTGGATATATGTCCAGAATTTCTTTCGGAAATTATGTTTCATTCTGAATATTATTATGAAATGTTTATCGAGACTAAAGCAGTGAATGTCGATGTAAATGTATCCTGTTAATTACCATAAATGTAACAATGCCGAGGATGGTTTTTTTTTTCATTATCTGAGTCACGGGTAAAACAAAAGAGTTCTCAGAAGGTTTCTGTTAAGAATAAAAATCTGTATCATTTTATACATAGTGACTAAAAAATAACTGTGGTTTCGGAAGTTTATTCGCCCTTTATATGTTAGTAGATATCCGTGGTTTTGAAATTGTATCTTGTGAGACAAGACATCTTATTCTTGATCATGACGAAAACTTAAGATTCATAAATGTTTTGAAAGTTACACTGCTCGCCATGTTACACTGCTCGCCATGTTACATTCCCATGGACAAGAGACATATAACCCCTACTAGGCTTATCAGTTTCATAGTTACATCTGTCATCTCCTATCGCTATAGAGGTTAGTACTATGACATTTTTTACAGAACGGTTTAAGTACAATTTCACTACTTGTATTGACAACCCATGCTCATTAAACCGACTTTGTTTAGCGGGATATTCTCTATATACTTGAACAGTTCAAAAGAACTCACACAGAAATTCAGCATCTCTAGAGAGAAGCTGACGCCTCGAAAGAGTACTGCAGTGAATAAAATTTCAGTTATCGCCAGATTAAGTTCAGTCTGATGGAGGAATTGATGTTTATTTACTGTAGATGTTATTCTCATTTACTGAATAAGTCAGAGTGAAGCATTGAGATGAAACTTGGTATATCTATCTTCATACAAAAACATTAGAATAAAATTCATCTTGACTACTACTCTGCTGGAAATAATGTCGATCTGAAAATAATGTCGAATATGCTAATCAACAAGGGAAAAATACATGTACATGTTTTCCCTCAGCAAAACGATAATGCAATGGGCAGTACAAAGTACTAATGCTTACCTATGACGCTTGAATTAAAAACATGAAGTATAACACTCAACTTTTGAGTACACTTCGTATTTGAAGCAGAAGAAAAACGTGTTTCAGTACGCATATATAGACATAGGGAAATCCCTCGCATATTCAGGAATATACACAGTCCATCTCTGCTTGTGTTTTCATATATATAATTACAAATCTTTTATCATCTCAATACAAGAGTTACGGATCTTTACAATACAAAATTAAATCACGGGGAGAGATTAAGATGCGAATATGTTTACTTTGGCACTGGTTTGGTTACATTCCGGATTACTACACACAGATCCACAGTGGCTATAACTTGGCCATTGTTTCGGCAATGGAGGAGAGCAAAAATATTCTATTCTCATTTTCTCCCAATAATTTATTTCCTCTCGACCTTCACTGTCCATGGTCTAAAGTCCTCACTTTATGTGTTGGTCAAACAGTGTCCAACAAGGTAAAAATATTTGCATCTCTTTTCGCAACATAAAATATCAAAAATATGAATAAATGAATAAATAAATGCATAAAGCAATACCGAATGGGGTTTTTTATATAACAATGCCTTACCTGCACAGAAGCCTGGGTCTTGTCATTAGATTACGTCCTAATCTCACTGATGTGTACTTTGTCTAGTAGTCACATGCAGTTATTATCTAAGTAGTATCATCTATATTTAGAAGTTCGCCGGGTAACCCTGATATCAAAACAATAATTGAAATCTTTCGTTTGGGGAAAAGTACGTACCGGATTATAGGCGATTTTACCAAATAACAATATTTTGCTTATATCATACCATGTCTTGTATCATTTGTAACATCATAATAATATAGTGGGGCGGCTTATGCTTAAATTCCACCAAAATAGTTCTTTTTGTGATACAAGCATGATAATTTGTAGGAATAATCTTCTAATAGTATATTATCAATATAGACTGTGTGCCAACTGGATTCTCCTACCATTTCAAGATGGCGGCCAAAATTCAAAATGGCGGCTGAATAGGATTTATGTTAAAAATTGTATGTTGGATGCATGGTTAACTAAGGGTTATTTTGCGATTTTAGTCTGAATCATTTATGAAATTTCTTCCTTGAGGCTGCTTAACATTTAAACTTTTAAATAACAATGGTTTCTGGTCTGTTACTCATGTCCATTGGTCTAAATACGAAAAATTAATTCATATTTCATGAGTTAGTTGTTTACAATACTTGGACAAGCTCATGCAACATTCTTGCCTCAAAACGTGGCATGGTGTCAGCTTTTTGGGAATTGGGGTGACACAAAGGGCACCTTTCGTCCTCTTTCTGTTTGTCAAATACATAGTAATTTCAAAATTATCAGCAGAAAACGAACGCGGCGCCCTCTGTCAGAGATTTCTGTGTTTCAGCGTAACACGTGCACCCGTGCATGGACTGTAATTACAAGTGGATAACCTACCAGTTGATTGTTTTCAATTCTAAATTGAAATGTCAAAAAAGAATTCAGTTGTCAACGTCTCCCGACGACGAAAGGGAAACTGATTGGTCTAAATGCTTTTTATGTCAGATAGACAAAGATAAAACATTGATGTACCTCCGATCCTTTGGACCAAAGCAAATCGGGTTATACCCTGCTTGCAAAGAATATAACCGAGTTAAAATGCTTGAATGAAATGCCAATTCATATAGACATTCCACGCATTGATGATGGCCAGGGCATTGATGCAAATTTAGTAAAGAATAATGCAAAGTACCATCATTCTTGCAGAATAATGTTCACCAATACAAAACTACAAAGGGCGAGAAAAAAAGGAGATCTGTTGAGATTGAAGTCAAAAGTGGTTCATCAAATTTCATCAGAAAAAAGAGTTCAAAGGAGATGGAGAAGCCACTTATTGCAAAGTGCTTTTTATGTGAAGACGAAGGTAACATATCGGACATGAGAGAGGCAATGACCAAGACTAAGCCGACGCGCAATAACATTACAAGATAAAAAAAAAAACTGCTTGCAAAATTAAGTTCAGGTGATGTTGTAGCACAAGAGTTTAAATAATATCCAAAATGTTTGACAGCACTGTATAACAGAAAGAAAGGCACCATGGGACCATGAAATGTCAGTGGAAAAAAGAAATTGAGAATATGGTGATGAACGTGCATTTGCAGAACTGATTACACACATAGTAGAATCACAAACAGCTAATCCGGGAGGTATTGTTTTCAAACTTGCTGGTCTTATTACGAAAAACGACGTCGCCAATTTACGTATCCGTCGATTTCAACAAAATTAAATAAAACGAAATTGAAAGACAGTATCTTATCAAAGATACCAGATTTGCAAGCATACCATAGAGGACGTGAAGTGGTACTAGTGTTTGAGAAAGATATTGGACAAGCAGTTGTCACCGCCTGTGAATTTACTGATGCTATGTATTTAGCAAAGGCAGCCGAGATAGTTCGCAAGGAAATGTGTCAGCACAAGGTTAAATTCACTGGTAAATTTAGCGACGAATCATTGTCAGAAGCTGTTCCAAGTTCTTTGTTAGAACTGGTCTCAATGATAGAGCATGAATCTGATGTCGAATCCCAACTTGAAAATGGGATCACTGATTCTGATCTTGCCATTGCTCAGTTGTTGCTTTTTAATTACCATAAAAAAGCAACTAAAGGTACTAGTATTCACCAGAGACACTCTTCAGATCGTGAACCTCCGTTTGCAAATTATGCAGGGATTCTTATGTTTGCAAAGACACGAAAACGCAATCTAATAGATATTCTATTCCAACACGGTATTTCTAATTCGTATGACCGTGTGCTGGAAATCTCTACAATGCTTGGTAATAGTGTACTTCAGAAATATTTAGAAGATGTTGTCTGTCCACCAGGTTTACACAAGGGTGTATTCAGTACCTCACCTCTCGATAATATTAATCACAATCCTTCTTCTACAACGGCAATGACATCATTTCATGGAACACGAATATCTATTTTTCAACACCCTTCTGTTAGTGATAATACAGCGAGACGTGAATTTCCGCTTCGAAAAAAAGTATCAAATCTCCCTGATACGTACACAATTGTAACACCTGCTTTTCTAAAAACAAAACCATCACCCCCAATAGTGCAAACACCTATTAAACTTCAGAACCAAGATTACTTGTTACATACCCTCAAGTATGAGTTTGACTGGCTTCAGTTTGTTAGTTTGACACAAGAAGTCTTAAACCTAGAGACAGTATATGGTCATCATACCATTCTTTGCGAGGTAGGGGTCCTCATGTTAAAGTCAGCACAACATCATTACTTCCTTTGTTGCAGAATCAGGCACACTCTGTGTCGACAATTAAACATGCCATGGATAAAATACGAGAGGTCACTAATTTCCTAAATCCCACTCAAACTCCAGTTATGACAGCAGACCAACCATTGTTTGTTCTTGCAAAACAGATACAATGGCAGTGGCCAGACATCTACGGTGAAGATTAATTTTTGATAATGTTTGGAGGTTTGCACATAGAAATGGCTGCTTTGAAACTAATGGGTGATTTACTGAGGGGATCTGGTTGGGTAACAGCTTTGACTGAGGCGGAAATTGCATCTTCAGGATCTGCTGAATCTTTCCGAACACTTTCAAACGTTGCAAAGATGAGACAAATTCATCAGATAACGGCTTGTAGTCTGTATGAATTGATGAAGCTAGCATGTAAGAATGCTACCGAGGGTCAAATAAATATAGAAGACATTGCTGTCAATGAAATGTTAGAATGATTTTCATTGCGCGAGAAAGAATTTCCTCAATTTCAGTTTTGGGGTTTGATATTGAATTTGGAATTACTAGTCCTTTCGTTTATACGATCATATCGGGAAAGTGATTTTCGTCTCTACATTGAAAGTCTTTCAGCTCTTATTCCCTATTTTTTGCCCTCGATCATATGAACTATGCCAGATGGCTGCCTATTCACATTCGGGACATGTTATCTCTTGAAAAACTACATTCTGATGTCTATGACGAATTTCAAAAAGGTAACTTTTCTGTAAAGAAAACAGAAAGAAGGTTTTCATGCATTGCTATTAATCAAGCACATGAGTAGAATAATGCACTTGTAAAAGGTGATGGTGGCGCAATTGGCTTGACAAAAGATGCTTCAGCTCTTAGGAGGTGGATGATAGCTGGACCAGAGATCAGCAGATTGGTTGAAGAGTTTTCAAAAGCAAATGGTAATGTAAAAGTGAGACATTTAAAGCACCATGAAGAAACTCATTCTGCCCAAAAACAATTCTTTGAAAAAGTCCGTAAGCTTGTGGCAGTATTTGAGGAAATCTCAAAAGATCTGTATGCTATTGATTCCAAAGATGTTGCAGAGCGCAATGTTTCCGAATCGCTTCAGAAACTATTAGAAGTTGGTCTACACCAGTATGATCTTTTCATAAAACGTATTAACGATACTGAAATGTCTGGATTCTATGACCCCATCACGAAGAATAAATTTCCTTTGTTTGGTTCCAAATCGAAGTTAAACTCTATTACCAAAAAGACAAAGGTAGCTAGTTTGAAAGATGAATGCAGCTTGTTCTCAAGATTATTCATTCCTAGCCGAAGTAGACAATGTGATTTGGAAGACTTCTTCAGACACTCTCATAGTCGATGGAGCTGCTTTGGTTCACTCGAAGCAACCAGGAGTATGTATAACATTTGATGAGTATGCCAATGATGTGATTTTGCCTTATGTAGAACACTGTGGACATCATCACCAAAGGATAGATATTGTTTTTGACGAATACCATGAGGATAGTTTGAAAGGCGAAACTAGACACAAAGGAGGATCGGGTGAAAGAAGAAAAGTAACTTCCAACAGTAGACCACCAAAGTTTTGGAACACATTCTTAAGATGTGATGAAAATAAAAGTGAACTTTTTCGTTTCCTTGCTGAAAAACTGTCTGGGCTGAAGTGTGAAACAGACATAACTGCGACTCGAGAGGACCATGTTGTAACAAACAACGATGTTGATGTTTCACATATATCACCGTGTAATCACGAAGAAGCAGACGCCAGAATGTTTCTCCATGCAAAAGATGCAGCGGATAAAGGAAGTGAGAGTGTTATGTTGGTGAGTTCGGATACAGATGTTGTTGTCCTAGGTGTCTCAATGTTTGATCAATTAAATATTGACAGATTCTGGGTTACATTTGGCAAAGGAAAGGACCTAAGATGGATCCCTTTACACGACATATCAAACTCTCTGGGACCAAGAACTAGATCACTGCCATTTTTTCACGCTTTTTCCGGTTGTGATACAGCCTCTGCATTTGTCGGTAAAGGGAAGAAATCATTTTGGCAGGCTTGGAATGTATATCAGGAGGCAACGGAGGTTTTTAGTATGTTAAGCGTTCCTATACAAAAATATCTGAAAACATGACGATCATTGAAAAATTTGTTATTGTGATGTATGATCGGTCAAGTTCAACTGACAAACTTGACGAAGCAAGACTTGATTTGTTCGCACGAAAACAAAAACCATACAATGTCATACCACCATCCCGGGCAGCTTTAGTTGAACATGTAAAACGAGCTGTTCTGCAAGCAAGCCATATTTGGGGTGAATGCCTTAATCGGATGATGAAATTGCCATCACCAGATGCATGGGGTTGGGTGAAAAAGGATGGTGTATGGGTACCGTATTGGACTAGCTTGCAACATATAGCGGCATCCTGTCAAGAACTTGCACAATGCGGATGCAACAAGAATTGTTCTGGGAACTGCAAGTGCTGAAGATCAGGTTTACCATGCACAGCACTTTGTAGTTGTACTTGTGACGGGATTTGAGTCAATAAACTGTCAAAATAAGTAATTAAATGCAAAGCTTGCCCATGCGCAGTCCATAATTTACTTCAAATGTAGTTTAAAGTATTTACAGGTTGATTTTCCATCAGATCTTAACCCCTCACCGTTCCAGATGTGTTTCAATATAACCATGAGACCATACTATATATACAGGCAAGCGAATATTCGCCGCCATTTTTAGAATTTGGCGGCCATCTTGAAAATACCAAAATTTGCGTGGCACACGGTCTAATATGAACAAGTACATACTAAAGAAGTATCATGCCAAGTTTGTTGCTTGTATCAGCAAAAGAACTATTTTGTCAGGTTCCCGCCCCACTAATAATAATAATAATAATTATTATTATTATTATTATTATGATAATGATAATAATCATAATAATAAAGTTTAAATAAATAGTAAATTGATTTTTATTTATTATTTCTTTTGTTCTTTGTTATCTTTGTTTTTAGCTCACCTGAGTCAAAGGCTCAAGTAAGCTATTGTGATCAATCACCGTCCGTTGTCTGTCCGTCGTTAGCTTTTCGACATTTTCGACTTCTGCTCCAGAAGCGCTGCACAAAATTTCACCAAACTTCATAGGAAGTAAGTACTCAATGTCCTCTACCACTTTTCTGTTTTTCGTGCCGATCCGTAATCCAAGATGGCTGCCATTGGCTCTGATTGGTTGACACATTTTCGCCTAGTCCAGAACGGCTGCACAGAATTCCACCAAACCTCATAGGAAGAACGTACTCAAGGCCCTCTACCAAGTTTGTGTTTTTCGTGCCCATCCATAATCCAAGATGGTCGCCATTGGCTCTGATTGGTTGACACATTTTCGACTTCTTCTCCAGAACCGCTGCACAGAATTCCACTAAACCTCATAGGCAGTAACTACTCAAGGTCCTCTACCAATTCTGTGTTTTTCGTGCCGTTCGTAATCCAAGATGGCCGCCATTGGCTCTGATTGGTTGACACATTTTGCACTACGTCTTCAGAAGCGCTGCACAGAATTTCACCAAACCTCAAAGGAAGTGGGTACTCAAGGTCCTCTAACAAGTTTGTGTTTTTCGTGCCCATCCGTTATCCAAAATGGCCGCCATTGGCTCTGATTGGTTGACGCATTTTCGACTTCTTCTCCAGAAGCGCTGCACAGAATTTCACCAAACCTCATAGGAAGTAAGTACTCAAGGCCTCCTACCAAGTTTGTGTTTTTCGTGATTGGTAGACACATTTTCGCCTTCTTCTCCAGAACGGCTGCACAGAATTTCACCAAACTTCATAGAAAGTAAGTACTTAAGGCCCTCTACCAAGTTTGTATTTTTCGTGCCCATCCGTAATCCAAGATGGCCGCCATTGGCTCTGATTGGTTGAAACATTTTCGACTTCTACTCCAGAACCGCTGCACAGAATTTCACCAAACCTCATAGGAAGTAACTACTCAAGGTCTTCTACCAGGTTTGTGTTTTTCGTGCCGATCCGTAATCCAAGATGGCGGCCATTGGCACTGATTTGTTGACCCATTTTGGACTTCTTCAAAACGACTGCACAAAATATCACCAAATCTTATAGAAAGTCTGGTGGAAAAAAAGCAAAATATTCTACTGAAAATAGCAGTCATTTTATTGTAAATAAGCAGTTTGTGCTCAGGTGAGCGATATAGGCCCATTTTGGCCTCTTGTCTTATTATAGCATTAATCTTATTTATCTTCTTATTTATTTCATTTTCTATTTTTATCTTTTTATTTTCGTTTTTTCTTTTAATTTTTTTAATCGTTTTCGGAGATTACTGAGGGAAGTTTGAATGTATGTGTTGTACAGGGTGAATTATATTCAACTATAGTAAGACCGTAGAATCAAATAATTAACGATTTAGAACAATATCTGGGATGATAAAAAGTCAAACAAGAAAAGCTGAGACACACCGATACATATGATTTCCGCAATCCCAATATAATACAAAATTTCAAATATCTGGATGTTAGAACTCTTAAAGGTACTTTAGGTCAGATTTGTCCAGAAAATGAAAAATGCATTCCAGAATCCACAGGCTTTTTATATTTCAGCCATACAGAATGATACAAACAAAAATAAAATAACATTTCAGCAGTACGGATTCCGATTCTGTCTGGGTATACCAAGTCCCTGTATTGTTACATATCAGTAACGGGAACCATCAGAGACAGGATTATTCAATCCCTGGTATGGGTACATATCACTGTGAATGATGCTTGATAAAGTACATTACTATGGTAGGCTCAGACAGTACATGTATGTCTCTACGTGTACAACACTGAGTATGATGCTTGAGACGGTACATTACCAAGGCATGACATGCCCAGAAAGTACATGTATGTTTCAAGGTGTATATCATTGAGTGAGCTTGTTTCAGGAATTACGTCACTGAATTTGTTTGTACATTTTAATTATATCTGTTATAGTCGATAAGTGACGTCATTATCTCCATTTGCATTCATCCTTCTAAATTTCATTCACGAGATTTTAGCATTATTTATATTATTATTCGTCCTTTCATACCCTTCCCCCTTCTGCCCGGTCTACGGCATGTATTATGCCTTGTGTTTTACATGTATATTCCATATCTGCTTCCATGTCCCAATAAAATCCCCAGTCTGAGTCCACTCATTCGGATTTAGTGGAAATAGGAACGTGAAGGAATCCTCGCTGCTTTTTGTTCGTGAGTTGCATAGCCCGTTACTGTAGGTTACTTTCTCATATGAATATAATGTACATTCGTGTGCGTCGCACAAAAAAAAAAAAAACAAAAAAAGCGGGGGCATAAAATGAAGAGACAAGTCTGTGGAAGGAGAAATGTACACTTCGGGTACATACTCCTTAGATTAAAATAATTCACAAACTATCTACACAGTAAATGGTGAAGTGTATACATCCGGTACATACTCCTTAGATTAAAATAATTCACAAACTATCTACACACTAAATGGTGAAGTGTATAAATCCGGTACATACTCCTTAGATTAAAATAATTCACAAACTATCTACACAGTAAATGGTGAAGTGTATACCTCCGGTACATACTCCTTAGATTAAAATAATTCACAAACTATCTACACAGTAAATGGTGAAGTGTATACTTCAGGTACATACTCCTTAGATTAAAATAATTCACAAACCATCTACACAGTAAATGGTGAAGTGTATACTTCAGGTACATACTTCTTAGATAAAAATAATTCACAAACTATCTACACAGTAAATGGTGAAGTGTATACTTCAGGTACATATTCCTTAGATTAAAATAATTCACAAACTATCTACACAGTAAATGGTGAAGTGTATACCTCCGGTACATACTCCTTAGATTAAAATAATTCACAAACTATCCGCACAGTAAATGGTGAAATGTACACTTCAGGTACATACTCCTAAGATTAAAATAATTCACAAACTATCTGCACAGTAAATGGTGAAGTTTATACTTCAGGTACATACTCCTTAGATTAAAATAATTCACAAACTATCTACACAGTAAATGGTGAAATATACACTTCAGGTACAAACTCCTTAGATTAAAATAATTCACAATCTATCTACACAGTAAATGGTGAAGTGTATACGTCAGGTACATACTCCTTAGATTAAAATAATTCACAAACTATCTACACAGTAAATGGTGAAGTGTATATCTCAGGTACATATTCCTTAGATTAAAATAATTCACAAACTATCTACACAGTAAATGGTGAAGTGTATACCTCAGGAACATATTCCTTAGATTAAAATAATTCACAAACTATCTACACAGTAAATGGTGAAATATACACTTCAGGTACAAACTCCTTAGATGAAAATAATTCACAATCTATCTACACAGTAAATGGTGAAGTTTATACTTCAGGTACATACTCCTTAGATTAAAATAATTCACAAACTATCTACACAGTAAATGGTGAAATATACACTTCAGGTACAAACTCCTTAGATGAAAATAATTCACAATCTATCTACACAGTAAATGGTGAAGTGTATACTTCAGGTACATACTCCTTAGATTAAAATAATTCACAAACTATCTACACAGTAAATGGTGAAGTGTATACCTCAGGTACATATTCCTTAGATTAAAATAATTCACAAACTATCTACACAGTAAATGGTGGAGTGTATACTTCAGGTACATACTCCTTATTTTAAAATAATTCACAAACTATCTACACAGTAAATGGTGAAGTGTATACCTCAGGTACATGCCCTTTAGATTAAAATAATTCACAAACTATCTACACAGTAAATGGTGAAGTGTATACCTCAGGTACATACTCTTTAGATTAAAATAATTCACAAACTATCTACACAGTAAATGGTGAAGTGTATACCTCAGGTACATACTCCTTAGATTAAAATAATTCACAAACTATCTACACAGTAAATGGTGAAGTTTATACTTCAGGCACATACTCCTTATTTTAAAATAATTCACAAACTATCTGCACAGTAAAAGGTGAAGTGTATACCTTAGGTACATACTCCTTTGATTAGAATAATTCACAAACTATCTACACAGCAAATGGTGAAGTGTATACTTCAGGTACATACTCCTTATTTTAAAATAATTCACAAACTATCTGCACAGTAAATGGTGAAGTGTATACCTCCGTTACATACTCCTTAGATTAAAATACTTCACAAACTATTTACACAGTAAATGGTGAAGTGTATATCTCCGGTACATACTCCTTATATTAAAATAATTCACAAACTATCTACACAGTAAATGGTGAAGTGTATACTTCAGGTATATACTCCTTATTTTAAAATAATTCACAAACTATCTACACAGTAAATGGTGAAGTGTATACCTCAGGCACATTCCCTTTAGATTAAAATAATTCACAAACTATCTACACAGTAAATGGTGAAGTGTATACCTCAGGTACATACTCCTTATATTAAAATAATTCACAAACTATCTACACAGTAAATGGTGAAGTGTATATCTCAGGCACATACTCCTTAGATTAGAATAATTCACAAACTATCTACACAGTAAATGGTGAAGTGTATACCTCCGGTACATACTCCTTAGATTAAAATAATTCACAAACTATCTACACAGCAAATGGTGAAGTGTATACCTCCGGTACATACTCCTTACATTAAAATAATTCACAAACTATCTACACAGTAAATGGTTAAGTGTATACTTCAGGTACATACTCCTTAGATTAAAATAATTCACAAACTATCTACACAGTAAATGGTGAAATATACACTTGAGGTACATACTCCTTAGATTAAAATAATTCACAAACTATCTACACAGTAAATGGTGAAGTGTATACCTCCGGTACCTACTCCTTAGATTAAAATAATTCACAAACTATACGCACAGTAAATGGTGAAATGTACACTTCAGGTACATACTCCTTAGATTAAAATAATTCACAAACTATCTGCACAGTAAATGGTGAAGTTTATACTTCAGGTACATACTCCTTAGATTAAAATAATTCACAAACTATCTACACAGTAAATGGTGAAATATACACTTCAGGTACAAACTCCTTAGATTAAAATAATTCACAAACTATCTACACAGTAAATGGTGAAGTGTATACTTCAGGTACATACTCCTTAGATTAAAATAATTCACAAACTATCTACACAGGAAATGGTAAAGTGTATACCTCAGGTACATACTCCTCAGATTAAAATAATTCACAAACTATCTACACAGTAAATGGTGAAGTGTATACCTCAGGTACATATTCCTTAGATTAAAATAATTCACAAACTATCTACACAGTAAATGGTGAAGTATATACTTCAGATACATACTCCTTATTTTAAAATAATTCAAAAACTATCTACACAGTAAATGGTGAAGTGTATACCTCAGGTACATGCCCTTTAGATTAAAATAATTCACAAACTATCTACACAGTAAATGGTGAAGTGTATACCTCAGGTACACACTCTTTAGATTAAAATAATTCACAAACTATCTACACAGTAAATGGTGAAGTGTATACTTCAGGTACATACTCCTTATTTTAAAATAATTCACAAACTATCTGCACAGTAAAAGGTGAAGTGTATACCTCAGGTACATACTCCTTAGATTAAAATAATTCACAAACTATCTACACAGTAAATGGTGAAGTGTATATCTCCGATACATCCTCCTTATATTAAAATAATTCACAAACTATCTACACAGTAAATGGTGAAGTGTATACTTCAGGTATATACTCCTTATTTTAAAATAATTCACAAACTATCTACAAAGTAAATGGTAAAGTGTATACATCCGGGACATACTCCTTAGATTAAAATAATTCACAAACTATCTACACAGCAAATGGTGAAGTGTATACCTCCGGTACATACTCCTTACATTAAAATAATTCACAAACTATCTACACAGTAAATGGTGAAGTGTATACTTCAGCTACATACTCCTTAGATTAAAATAATTCACAAACTGTCTACACAGTAAATGGTGAAGTGTATACCTCAGGTACATGCCCTTTAGATTAAAATAATTCACAAACTATCTACACAGTAAATGGTTAAGTGTATACTTCAGGTACATACTCCTTAGATTAAAATAATTCACAAACTATCTGCACAGTAAATGGTGAAGTTTATACTTCAGGTACATACTCCTTAGATTAAAATAATTCACAAACTATTTACACAGTAAATGGTGAAATATACACTTCAGGTAAAAACTCCTTAGATTAAAATAATTCACAAACTATCTACACAGTAAATGGTGAAGTGTATACTTCAGGTACATACTCCTTAGATTAAAATAATTCACAAACTATCTACACAGTAAATGGTGAAGTGTATACCTCCGGTACATACTCCTTAGATTAAAATAATTCACAAACTATCCGCACAGTAAATGGTGAAATGTACACTTCAGGTACATACTCCTAAGATTAAAATAATTCACAAACTATCTGCACAGTAAATGGTGAAGTTTATACTTCAGGTACATACTCCTTAGATTAAAATAATTCACAAACTATCTACACAGTAAATGGTGAAATATACACTTCACGTACAAACTCCTTAGATTAAAATAATTCACAATCTATCTACACAGTAAATGGTGAAGTGTATACTTCAGGTACATACTCCTTAGATTAAAATAATTCACAAACTATCTACACAGTAAATGGTGAAGTGTATACCTCAGGTACATACTCTTTAGATTAAAATAATTCACAAACTATCTACACAGTAAATGGTGAAGTGTATACTTCAGGTACATACTCCTTAGATTAAAATAATTCACAAACTATCTACACAGTAAATGGTGAAGTTTATACTTCAGGCACATACTCCTTATTTTAAAATAATTCACAAACTATCTGCACAGTAAAAGGTGAAGTGTATACCTTAGGTACATACTCCTTTGATTAGAATAATTCACAAACTATCTACACAGCAAATGGTGAAGTGTATACTTCAGGTACATACTCCTTATTTTAAAATAATTCACAAACTATCTGCACAGTAAATGGTGAAGTGTATACCTCCGTTACATACTCCTTAGATTAAAATACTTCACAAACTATTTACACAGTAAATGGTGAAGTGTATATCTCCGGTACATACTCCTTATATTAAAATAATTCACAAACTACCTGCACAGTAAATGGTGAAGTGTATACTTCAGGTATATACTCCTTATTTTAAAATAATTCACAAACTATCTACACAGTAAATTGTGAAGTGTATACCTCAGGCATATTCCCTTTAGATTAAAATAATTCACAAACTATCTACACAGTAAATGGTGAAGTGTATACCTCAGGTACATACTCCTTATATTAAAATAATTCACAAACTATCTACACAGTAAATGGTGAAGTGTATATCTCAGGCACATACTCCTTAGATTAGAATAATTCACAAACTATCTACACAGTAAATGGTGAAGTGTATACTTCAGGTACATACTCCTTAGATTAAAATAATTCACAATCTATCTACACAGCAAATGGTGAAGTGTATACCTCCGGTACATACTCCTTAGATTAAAATAATTCACAAACTATCTACACAGTAAATGGTGAAGTGTATACCTCCGGTACATACTCCTTAGATTAAAATAATTCACAAACTATACGCACAGTAAATGGTGAAATGTACACTTCAGGTACATACTCCTTAGATTAAAATAATTCACAAACTATCTGCACAGTAAATGGTGAAGTTTATACTTCAGGTACATACTCCTTAGATTAAAATAATTCACAAACTATCTACACAGTAAATGGTGAAATATACACTTCAGGTACAAACTCCTTAGATGAAAATAATTCACAATCTATCTACACAGTAAATGGTGAAGTGTATACTTCAGGTACATACTCCTTAGATTAAAATAATTCACAAACTATCTACACAGTAAATGGTGAAGTGTATACCTCAGGTACATATTCCTTAGATTAAAATAATTCACAAACTATCTACACAGTAAATGGTGAAGTGTATACTTCAGGTACATACTCCTTATTTTAAAATAATTCACAAACTATCTACACAGTAAATGGTGAAGTGTATACCTCAGGTACATGCCCTTTAGATTAAAATAATTCACAAACTATCTACACAGTAAATGGTGAAGTGTATACCTCAGGTACATACTCTTTAGATTAAAATAATTCACAAACTATCTACACAGTAAATGGTGAAGTGTATACCTCAGGTACATACTCCTTAGATTAAAATAATTCACAAACTATCTACACAGTAAATGGTGAAGTTTATACTTCAGGCACATACTCCTTATTTTAAAATAATTCACAAACTATCTGCACAGTAAAAGGTGAAGTGTATACCTTAGGTACATACTCCTTTGATTAGAATAATTCACAAACTATCTACACAGCAAATGGTGAAGTGTATACTTCAGGTACATACTCCTTATTTTAAAATAATTCACAAACTATCTGCACAGTAAATGGTGAAGTGTATACCTCCGTTACATACTCCTTAGATTAAAATACTTCACAAACTATTTACACAGTAAATGGTGAAGTGTATATCTCCGGTACATACTCCTTATATTAAAATAATTCACAAACTATCTACACAGTAAATGGTGAAGTGTATACTTCAGGTATATACTCCTTATTTTAAAATAATTCACAAACTATCTACACAGTAAATGGTGAAGTGTATACCTCAGGCACATTCCCTTTAGATTAAAATAATTCACAAACTATCTACACAGTAAATGGTGAAGTGTATACCTCAGGTACATACTCCTTATATTAAAATAATTCACAAACTATCTACACAGTAAATGGTGAAGTGTATATCTCAGGCACATACTCCTTAGATTAGAATAATTCACAAACTATCTACACAGTAAATGGTGAAGTGTATACATCCGGTACATACTCCTTAAATTAAAATAATTCACAAACTATCTACACAGCAAATGGTGAAGTGTATACCTCCGGTACATACTCCTTACATTAAAATAATTCACAAACTATCTACACAGTAAATGGTGAAATATACACTTGAGGTACATACTCCTTAGATTAAAATAATTCACAAACTATCTACACAGTAAATGGTGAAGTGTATACCTCCGGTACCTACTCCTTAGATTAAAATAATTCACAAACTATACGCACAGTAAATGGTGAAATGTACACTTCAGGTACATACTCCTTAGATTAAAATAATTCACAAACTATCTGCACAGTAAATGGTGAAGTTTATACTTCAGGTACATACTCCTTAGATTAAAATAATTCACAAACTATCTACACAGTAAATGGTGAAATATACACTTCAGGTACAAACTCCTTAGATTAAAATAATTCACAAACTATCTACACAGTAAATGGTGAAGTGTATACTTCAGGTACATACTCCTTAGATTAAAATAATTCACAAACTATCTACACAGGAAATGGTAAAGTGTATACCTCAGGTACATACTCCTCAGATTAAAATAATTCACAAACTATCTACACAGTAAATGGTGAAGTGTATACCTCAGGTACATATTCCTTAGATTAAAATAATTCACAAACTATCTACACAGTAAATGGTGAAGTATATACTTCAGATACATACTCCTTATTTTAAAATAATTCAAAAACTATCTACACAGTAAATGGTGAAGTGTATACCTCAGGTACATGCCCTTTAGATTAAAATAATTCACAAACTATCTACACAGTAAATGGTGAAGTGTATACCTCAGGTACACACTCTTTAGATTAAAATAATTCACAAACTATCTACACAGTAAATGGTGAAGTGTATACTTCAGGTACATACTCCTTATTTTAAAATAATTCACAAACTATCTGCACAGTAAAAGGTGAAGTGTATACCTCAGGTACATACTCCTTAGATTAAAATAATTCACAAACTATCTACACAGTAAATGGTGAAGTGTATATCTCCGGTACATCCTCCTTATATTAAAATAATTCACAAACTATCTACACAGTAAATGGTGAAGTGTATACTTCAGGTATATACTCCTTATTTTAAAATAATTCACAAACTATCTACAAAGTAAATGGTAAAGTGTATACATCCGGGACATACTCCTTAGATTAAAATAATTCACAAACTATCTACACAGCAAATGGTGAAGTGTATACCTCCGGTACATACTCCTTACATTAAAATAATTCACAAACTATCTACACAGTAAATGGTGAAGTGTATACTTCAGCTACATACTCCTTAGATTAAAATAATTCACAAACTGTCTACACAGTAAATGGTGAAGTGTATACCTCAGGTACATGCCCTTTAGATTAAAATAATTCACAAACTATCTACACAGTAAATGGTTAAGTGTATACTTCAGGTACATACTCCTTAGATTAAAATAATTCACAAACTATCTGCACAGTAAATGGTGAAGTTTATACTTCAGGTACATACTCCTTAGATTAAAATAATTCACAAACTATTTACACAGTAAATGGTGAAATATACACTTCAGGTAAAAACTCCTTAGATTAAAATAATTCACAAACTATCTACACAGTAAATGGTGAAGTGTATACTTCAGGTACATACTCCTTAGATTAAAATAATTCACAAACTATCTACACAGTAAATGGTGAAGTGTATACCTCCGGTACATACTCCTTAGATTAAAATAATTCACAAACTATCCGCACAGTAAATGGTGAAATGTACACTTCAGGTACATACTCCTAAGATTAAAATAATTCACAAACTATCTGCACAGTAAATGGTGAAGTTTATACTTCAGGTACATACTCCTTAGATTAAAATAATTCACAAACTATCTACACAGTAAATGGTGAAATATACACTTCACGTACAAACTCCTTAGATTAAAATAATTCACAATCTATCTACACAGTAAATGGTGAAGTGTATACTTCAGGTACATACTCCTTAGATTAAAATAATTCACAAACTATCTACACAGTAAATGGTGAAGTGTATACCTCAGGTACATACTCTTTAGATTAAAATAATTCACAAACTATCTACACAGTAAATGGTGAAGTGTATACTTCAGGTACATACTCCTTAGATTAAAATAATTCACAAACTATCTACACAGTAAATGGTGAAGTTTATACTTCAGGCACATACTCCTTATTTTAAAATAATTCACAAACTATCTGCACAGTAAAAGGTGAAGTGTATACCTTAGGTACATACTCCTTTGATTAGAATAATTCACAAACTATCTACACAGCAAATGGTGAAGTGTATACTTCAGGTACATACTCCTTATTTTAAAATAATTCACAAACTATCTGCACAGTAAATGGTGAAGTGTATACCTCCGTTACATACTCCTTAGACTAAAATACTTCACAAACTATTTACACAGTAAATGGTGAAGTGTATATCTCCGGTACATACTCCTTATATTAAAATAATTCACAAACTACCTGCACAGTAAATGGTGAAGTGTATACTTCAGGTATATACTCCTTATTTTAAAATAATTCACAAACTATCTACACAGTAAATGGTGAAGTGTATACCTCAGGCATATTCCCTTTAGATTAAAATAATTCACAAACTATCTACACAGTAAATGGTGAAGTGTATACCTCAGGTACATACTCCTTATATTAAAATAATTCACAAACTATCTACACAGTAAATGGTGAAGTGTATATCTCAGGCACATACTCCTTAGATTAGAATAATTCACAAACTATCTACACAGTAAATGGTGAAGTGTATACTTCAGGTACATACTCCTTAGATTAAAATAATTCACAATCTATCTACACAGCAAATGGTGAAGTGTATACCTCCGGTACATACTCCTTAGATTAAAATAATTCACAAACTATCTACACAGTAAATGGTGAAGTGTATACCTCCGGTACATACTCCTTAGATTAAAATAATTCACAAACTATACGCACAGTAAATGGTGAAATGTACACTTCAGGTACATACTCCTTAGATTAAAATAATTCACAAACTATCTGCACAGTAAATGGTGAAGTTTATACTTCAGGTACATACTCCTTAGATTAAAATAATTCACAAACTATCTACACAGTAAATGGTGAAATATACACTTCAGGTACAAACTCCTTAGATTAAAATAATTCACAAACTATCTACACAGTAAATGGTGAAGTGTATACTTCAGGTACATACTCCTTAGATTAAAATAATTCACAAACTATCTACACAGGAAATGGTAAAGTGTATACCTCAGGTACATACTCCTCAGATTAAAATAATTCACAAACTATCTACACAGTAAATGGTGAAGTGTATACCTCAGGTACATATTCCTTAGATTAAAATAATTCACAAACTATCTACACAGTAAATGGTGAAGTGTATACTTCAGATACACACTCCTTATTTTAAAATAATTCACAAACTATCTACACAGTAAATGGTGAAGTGTATACCTCAGGTACATGCCCTTTAGATTAAAATAATTCACAAACTATCTACACAGTAAATGGTGAAGTGTATACCTCAGGTACACACTCTTTAGATTAAAATAATTCACAAACTCTCTACACAGTAAATGGTGAAGTGTATACCTCAGGTATATACTCCTTAGATTAAAATAACTCACAAACTATCTACACAGTAAATGGTGAAGTGTATACTTCAGGTACATACTCCTTATTTTAAAATAATTCACAAACTATCTGCACAGTAAAAGGTGAAGTGTATACCTCAGGTACATACTCCTTAGATTAAAATAATTCACAAACTATCTACACAGTAAATGGTGAAGTGTATATCTCCGGTACATACTCCTTATATTAAAATAATTCACAAACTATCTACACAGTAAATGGTGAAGTGTATACTTCAGGTATATACTCCTTATTTTAAAATAATTCACAAACTATCTACAAAGTAAATGGTAAAGTGTATACATCCGGGACATACTCCTTAGATTAAAATAATTCACAAACTATCTACACAGCAAATGGTGAAGTGTATACCTCCGGTACATACTCCTTACATTAAAATAATTCACAAACTATCTACACAGTAAATGGTGAAGTGTATACTTCAGCTACATACTCCTTAGATTAAAATAATTCACAAACTGTCTACACAGTAAATGGTGAAGTGTATACCTCAGGTACATGCCCTTTAGATTAAAATAATTCACAAACTATCTACACAGTAAATGGTGAAGTGTATACCTCAGGTACATACTCTTTAGATTAAAATAATTCACAAACTATCCGCACATTAAATGGTGAAATGTACACTTCAGGTACATACTCCTTAGATTAAAATAATTCACAAACTATCTGCACAGTAAATGGTGAAGTTTATACTTCAGGTACAAACTCCTTAGATTAAAATAATTCACAAAACTATCTACACAGTAGATGGTGAAGTGTATACTTCAGGTACATCCTCCTTAGATTAAAAGAAATCACAAACTATCTACACAGGAAAATGGTGAAGTGTATACCTCAGGTACATACTCCTTAGATTAAGATAATTCACAAACTATCTACACAGTAAATGGTGAAGTGTATACCTCAGGTACATATTCCTTAGAATAAAATAATTCACAAGCTATCTACACAGTAAATGGTGAAGTGTATACTTCAGGTACATACTCCTTATTTTAAAATAATTCACAAACTATCTACACAGTAAATGGTGAAGTGTATACCTCAGGTACATGCCCTTTAGATTAAAATAATTCACCAACGATCTACACAGTAAATGGTGAAGTGTATACCTCAGGTACATACTCTTTAGATTAAAATAATTCACAAACTATCTACACAGTAAATGGTGAAGTGTATACTTCAGGTACATACTCCTTAGATTAAAATAATTCACAAACTATCTACACAGTAAATGGTGAAGTGTATACTTCAGGTACATACTTCTTAGATAAAAATAATTCACAAACTATCTACACAGTAAATGGTGAAGTGTATACTTCAGGTACATATTCCTTAGATTAAAATAATTCACAAACTATCTACACAGTAAATGGTGAAGTGTAAACCTCCGGTACATACTCCTTAGATTAAAATAATTCACAAACTATCCGCACAGTAAATGGTGAAATGTACACTTCAGGTACATACTCCTTAGATTAAAATAATTCACAAACTATCTGCACAGTAAATGGTGAAGTTTATACTTCAGGTACATACTCCTTAGATTAAAATAATTCACAAACTATCTACACAGTAAATGGTGAAATATACACTTCAGGTACAAACTCCTTAGATTAAAATAATTCACAAACTATCTACACAGTAAATGGTGAAATGTACACTTCAGGTACATACTCCTTAGATTAAAATAATTCACAAACTATCTGCACAGTAAATGGTGAAGTTTATACTTCAGGTACATACTCCTTAGGTTAAAATAATTCACAAACTATCTACACAGTAAATGGTGAAATATACACTTCAGGTACAAACTCCTTAGATTAAAATAATTCACAAACTATCTACACAGTAAATGGTGAAGTGTATACTTCAGGTACATACTCCTTATTTTAAAATAATTCACAAACTATCTACACAGTAAATGGTGAAGTGTATACCTCAGGTACATGCCCTTTAGATTAAAATAATTCACAAACTATCTACACAGTAAATGGTGAAGTGTATACCTCAGGTACATACTCTTTAGATTAAAATAATTCACAAACTATCTACACAGTAAATGGTGAAGTGTATACCTCAGGTACATACTCCTTAGATTAAAATAATTCACAAACTATCTACACAGTAAATGGTGAAGTGTATACTTCAGGTACATACTCCTTATTTTAAAATAATTCACAAACTATCTGCACAGTAAAAGGTGAAGTGTATACCTCAGGTACATACTCCTTAGATTAAAATAATTCACAAACTATCTACACAGTAAATGGTGAAGTGTATACTTCAGGTACATACTCCTTATTTTAAAATAATTCACAAACTATCTGCACAGTTAATGGTGAAGTGTATACCTCAGTTACATACTCCTTAGATTAAAATAATTCACAAACTATTTACACAGTAAATGGTAAAGTGTATATCTTCGGTACATACTCCTTATATTAAATAATTCACAAACTATCTACACAGTAAATGGTGAAGTGTATACTTCAGGTATATACTCCTTATTTTAAAATAATTCACAAACTATCTACACAGTAAATGGTGAAGTGTATATATCCAGTACATACTCCTTAGATTAAAATAATTCACAAACTATCTACACAGCAAATGGTGAAGTGTATACCTCCGGTACATACTCCTTACATTAAAATAATTCACAAACTATCTACACAGTAAATGCTGAAGTGTATACTTCAGGTACATACTCCTTAGATTAAAATAATTCACAAACTATCTACACAGTAAATGGTGAAGTGTATACTTCAGGTACATACTTATAAGATAAAAATAATTCACAAACTATCTACACAGTAAATGGTGAAGTGTATCCTTCAGGTACATATTCCTTAGATTAAAATAATTCACAAACTATCTACACAGTAAATGGTGAAGTGTATACCTCCGGTACATACTCCTTAGATTAAAATAATTCACAAACTATACGCACAGTAAATGGTGAAATGTACACTTCAGGTACATACTCCTTAGATTAAAATAATTCACAAACTATCTGCACAGTAAATGGTGAAGTTTATACTTCAGGTACATACTCCTTAGATTAAAATAATTCACAAACTATCTACACAGTAAATGGTGAAATATACACTTCAGGTACAAACTCCTTAGATTAAAATAATTCACAAACTATCTACACAGTAAATGGTGAAGTGTATACTTCAGGTACATACTCCTTAGATTAAAATAATTCACAAACTATCTACACAGGAAATTGTAAAGTGTATACCTCAGGTACATACTCCTTAGATTAAAATAATTCACAAACTATCCGCACAGTAAATGGTGAAATGTACACTTCAGGTACATACTCCTTAGATTAAAATAATTCACAAACTATCTGCACAGTAAATGGTGAAGTTTATACTTCAGGTACAAACTCCTTAGATTAAAATAATTCACAAACTATCTACACAGTAGATAGTGAAGTGTATACTTCAGGTACATCCTCCTTAGATTAAAAGAATTCACAAACTATCTACACAGTAAATGGTGAAGTGTATACCTCAGGTACATACTCTTTAGATTAAAATAATTCACAAACTATCTACACAGTAAATGGTGAAGTGTATACTTCAGGTACATACTCCTTAGATTAAAATAATTCACAAACTATCTACACAGTAAATGGTGAAGTGTATACTTCGGGTACATACTTCTTAGATAAAAATAATTCACAAACTATCTACACAGTAAATGGTGAAGTGTATACTTCAGGTACATATTCCTTAGATTAAAATAATTCACAAACTATCTACACAGTAAATGGTGAAGTGTATACCTCCGGTACATACTCCTTAGATTAAAATAATTCACAAACTATCCGCACAGTAAATGGTGAAATGTACACTTCAGGTACATACTCCTTAGATTAAAATAATTCACAAACTATCTGCACAGTAAATGGTGAAGTTTATACTTCAGGTACATACTCCTTAGATTAAAATAATTCACAAACTATCTACACAGTAAATGGTGAAATATACACTTCAGGTACAAACTCCTTAGATTAAAATAATTCACAAACTATCTACACAGTAAATGGTGAAGTGTATACTTCAGGTACATACTCCTTATTTTAAAATAATTCACAAACTATCTACACAGTAAATGGTGAAGTGTATACCTCAGGTACATGCCCTTTAGATTAAAATAATTCACAAACTATCTACACAGTAAATGGTGAAGTGTATACCTCAGGTACATACTCTTTAGATTAAAATAATTCACAAACTATCTACACAGTAAATGGTGAAGTGTATACTTCAGGTACATACTCCTTATTTTAAAATAATTCACAAAACTATCTACACAGTAAATGGTGAAGTGTATACTTCAGGTACATACTCCTTATTTTAAAATAATTCACAAACTATCTGCACAGTAAAAGGTGAAGTGTATACCTCAGGTACATACTCCTTAGATTAAAATAATTCACAAACTATCTACACAGTAAATGGTGAAGTGTATACTTCAGGTACATACTCCTTATTTTAAAATAATTCACAAACTATCTGCACAGTAAATGGTGAAGTGTATACCTCCGTTACATACTGCTTAGATTAAAATAATTCACAAACTATTTACACAGTAAATGGTGAAGTGTATATCTTCGGTACATACTCCTTATATTAAATAATTCACAAACTATCTACACAGTAAATGGTGAAGTGTATACTTCAGGTATATACTCCTTATTTTAAAATAATTCACAAACTATCTACACAGTAAATGGTGAAGTGTATATATCCAGTACATACTCCTTAGATTAAAATAATTCACAAACTGTCTACACAGTAAATGGTGAAGTGTATACCTCAGGTACATGCCCTTTAGATTAAAATAATTCACAAACTATCTACACAGTAAATGGTTAAGTGTATACTTCAGGTACATACTCCTTAGATTAAAATAATTCACAAACTATCTGCACAGTAAATGGTGAAGTTTATACTTCAGGTACATACTCCTTAGATTAAAATAATTCACAAACTATTTACACAGTAAATGGTGAAATATACACTTCAGGTAAAAACTCCTTAGATTAAAATAATTCACAAACTATCTACACAGTAAATGGTGAAGTGTATACTTCAGGTACATACTCCTTAGATTAAAATAATTCACAAACTATCTACACAGTAAATGGTGAAGTGTATACCTCCGGTACATACTCCTTAGATTAAAATAATTCACAAACTATCCGCACAGTAAATGGTGAAATGTACACTTCAGGTACATACTCCTAAGATTAAAATAATTCACAAACTATCTGCACAGTAAATGGTGAAGTTTATACTTCAGGTACATACTCCTTAGATTAAAATAATTCACAAACTATCTACACAGTAAATGGTGAAATATACACTTCACGTACAAACTCCTTAGATTAAAATAATTCACAATCTATCTACACAGTAAATGGTGAAGTGTATACTTCAGGTACATACTCCTTAGATTAAAATAATTCACAAACTATCTACACAGTAAATGGTGAAGTGTATACCTCAGGTACATACTCTTTAGATTAAAATAATTCACAAACTATCTACACAGTAAATGGTGAAGTGTATACTTCAGGTACATACTCCTTAGATTAAAATAATTCACAAACTATCTACACAGTAAATGGTGAAGTTTATACTTCAGGCACATACTCCTTATTTTAAAATAATTCACAAACTATCTGCACAGTAAAAGGTGAAGTGTATACCTTAGGTACATACTCCTTTGATTAGAATAATTCACAAACTATCTACACAGCAAATGGTGAAGTGTATACTTCAGGTACATACTCCTTATTTTAAAATAATTCACAAACTATCTGCACAGTAAATGGTGAAGTGTATACCTCCGTTATATACTCCTTAGATTAAAATACTTCACAAACTATTTACACAGTAAATGGTGAAGTGTATATCTCCGGTACATACTCCTTATATTAAAATAATTCACAAACTACCTGCACAGTAAATGGTGAAGTGTATACTTCAGGTATATACTCCTTATTTTAAAATAATTCACAAACTATCTACACAGTAAATGGTGAAGTGTATACCTCAGGCATATTCCCTTTAGATTAAAATAATTCACAAACTATCTACACAGTAAATGGTGAAGTGTATACCTCAGGTACATACTCCTTATATTAAAATAATTCACAAACTATCTACACAGTAAATGGTGAAGTGTATATCTCAGGCACATACTCCTTAGATTAGAATAATTCACAAACTATCTACACAGTAAATGGTGAAGTGTATACTTCAGGTACATACTCCTTAGATTAAAATAATTCACAATCTATCTACACAGCAAATGGTGAAGTGTATACCTCCGGTACATACTCCTTAGATTAAAATAATTCACAAACTATCTACACAGTAAATGGTGAAGTGTATACCTCCGGTACATACTCCTTAGATTAAAATAATTCACAAACTATACGCACAGTAAATGGTGAAATGTACACTTCAGGTACATACTCCTTAGATTAAAATAATTCACAAACTATCTGCACAGTAAATGGTGAAGTTTATACTTCAGGTACATACTCCTTAGATTAAAATAATTCACAAACTATCTACACAGTAAATGGTGAAATATACACTTCAGGTACAAACTCCTTAGATGAAAATAATTCACAATCTATCTACACAGTAAATGGTGAAGTGTATACTTCAGGTACATACTCCTTAGATTAAAATAATTCACAAACTATCTACACAGTAAATGGTGAAGTGTATACCTCAGGTACATATTCCTTAGATTAAAATAATTCACAAACTATCTACACAGTAAATGGTGAAGTGTATACTTCAGGTACATACTCCTTATTTTAAAATAATTCACAAACTATCTACACAGTAAATGGTGAAGTGTATACCTCAGGTACATGCCCTTTAGATTAAAATAATTCACAAACTATCTACACAGTAAATGGTGAAGTGTATACCTCAGGTACATACTCTTTAGATTAAAATAATTCACAAACTATCTACACAGTAAATGGTGAAGTGTATACCTCAGGTACATACTCCTTAGATTAAAATAATTCACAAACTATCTACACAGTAAATGGTGAAGTTTATACTTCAGGCACATACTCCTTATTTTAAAATAATTCACAAACTATCTGCACAGTAAAAGGTGAAGTGTATACCTTAGGTACATACTCCTTTGATTAGAATAATTCACAAACTATCTACACAGCAAATGGTGAAGTGTATACTTCAGGTACATACTCCTTATTTTAAAATAATTCACAAACTATCTGCACAGTAAATGGTGAAGTGTATACCTCCGTTACATACTCCTTAGATTAAAATACTTCACAAACTATTTACACAGTAAATGGTGAAGTGTATATCTCCGGTACATACTCCTTATATTAAAATAATTCACAAACTATCTACACAGTAAATGGTGAAGTGTATACTTCAGGTATATACTCCTTATTTTAAAATAATTCACAAACTATCTACACAGTAAATGGTGAAGTGTATACCTCAGGCACATTCCCTTTAGATTAAAATAATTCACAAACTATCTACACAGTAAATGGTGAAGTGTATACCTCAGGTACATACTCCTTATATTAAAATAATTCACAAACTATCTACACAGTAAATGGTGAAGTGTATATCTCAGGCACATACTCCTTAGATTAGAATAATTCACAAACTATCTACACAGTAAATGGTGAAGTGTATACATCCGGTACATACTCCTTAGATTAAAATAATTCACAAACTATCTACACAGCAAATGGTGAAGTGTATACCTCCGGTACATACTCCTTACATTAAAATAATTCACAAACTATCTACACAGTAAATGGTGAAATATACACTTGAGGTACATACTCCTTAGATTAAAATAATTCACAAACTATCTACACAGTAAATGGTGAAGTGTATACCTCCGGTACCTACTCCTTAGATTAAAATAATTCACAAACTATACGCACAGTAAATGGTGAAATGTACACTTCAGGTACATACTCCTTAGATTAAAATAATTCACAAACTATCTGCACAGTAAATGGTGAAGTTTATACTTCAGGTACATACTCCTTAGATTAAAATAATTCACAAACTATCTACACAGTAAATGGTGAAATATACACTTCAGGTACAAACTCCTTAGATTAAAATAATTCACAAACTATCTACACAGTAAATGGTGAAGTGTATACTTCAGGTACATACTCCTTAGATTAAAATAATTCACAAACTATCTACACAGGAAATGGTAAAGTGTATACCTCAGGTACATACTCCTCAGATTAAAATAATTCACAAACTATCTACACAGTAAATGGTGAAGTGTATACCTCAGGTACATATTCCTTAGATTAAAATAATTCACAAACTATCTACACAGTAAATGGTGAAGTATATACTTCAGATACATACTCCTTATTTTAAAATAATTCAAAAACTATCTACACAGTAAATGGTGAAGTGTATACCTCAGGTACATGCCCTTTAGATTAAAATAATTCACAAACTATCTACACAGTAAATGGTGAAGTGTATACCTCAGGTACACACTCTTTAGATTAAAATAATTCACAAACTATCTACACAGTAAATGGTGAAGTGTATACTTCAGGTACATACTCCTTATTTTAAAATAATTCACAAACTATCTGCACAGTAAAAGGTGAAGTGTATACCTCAGGTACATACTCCTTAGATTAAAATAATTCACAAACTATCTACACAGTAAATGGTGAAGTGTATATCTCCGGTACATCCTCCTTATATTAAAATAATTCACAAACTATCTACACAGTAAATGGTGAAGTGTATACTTCAGGTATATACTCCTTATTTTAAAATAATTCACAAACTATCTACAAAGTAAATGGTAAAGTGTATACATCCGGGACATACTCCTTAGATTAAAATAATTCACAAACTATCTACACAGCAAATGGTGAAGTGTATACCTCCGGTACATACTCCTTACATTAAAATAATTCACAAACTATCTACACAGTAAATGGTGAAGTGTATACTTCAGCTACATACTCCTTAGATTAAAATAATTCACAAACTGTCTACACAGTAAATGGTGAAGTGTATACCTCAGGTACATGCCCTTTAGATTAAAATAATTCACAAACTATCTACACAGTAAATGGTTAAGTGTATACTTCAGGTACATACTCCTTAGATTAAAATAATTCACAAACTATCTGCACAGTAAATGGTGAAGTTTATACTTCAGGTACATACTCCTTAGATTAAAATAATTCACAAACTATTTACACAGTAAATGGTGAAATATACACTTCAGGTAAAAACTCCTTAGATTAAAATAATTCACAAACTATCTACACAGTAAATGGTGAAGTGTATACTTCAGGTACATACTCCTTAGATTAAAATAATTCACAAACTATCTACACAGTAAATGGTGAAGTGTATACCTCCGGTACATACTCCTTAGATTAAAATAATTCACAAACTATCCGCACAGTAAATGGTGAAATGTACACTTCAGGTACATACTCCTAAGATTAAAATAATTCACAAACTATCTGCACAGTAAATGGTGAAGTTTATACTTCAGGTACATACTCCTTAGATTAAAATAATTCACAAACTATCTACACAGTAAATGGTGAAATATACACTTCACGTACAAACTCCTTAGATTAAAATAATTCACAATCTATCTACACAGTAAATGGTGAAGTGTATACTTCAGGTACATACTCCTTAGATTAAAATAATTCACAAACTATCTACACAGTAAATGGTGAAGTGTATACCTCAGGTACATACTCTTTAGATTAAAATAATTCACAAACTATCTACACAGTAAATGGTGAAGTGTATACTTCAGGTACATACTCCTTAGATTAAAATAATTCACAAACTATCTACACAGTAAATGGTGAAGTTTATACTTCAGGCACATACTCCTTATTTTAAAATAATTCACAAACTATCTGCACAGTAAAAGGTGAAGTGTATACCTTAGGTACATACTCCTTTGATTAGAATAATTCACAAACTATCTACACAGCAAATGGTGAAGTGTATACTTCAGGTACATACTCCTTATTTTAAAATAATTCACAAACTATCTGCACAGTAAATGGTGAAGTGTATACCTCCGTTACATACTCCTTAGACTAAAATACTTCACAAACTATTTACACAGTAAATGGTGAAGTGTATATCTCCGGTACATACTCCTTATATTAAAATAATTCACAAACTACCTGCACAGTAAATGGTGAAGTGTATACTTCAGGTATATACTCCTTATTTTAAAATAATTCACAAACTATCTACACAGTAAATGGTGAAGTGTATACCTCAGGCATATTCCCTTTAGATTAAAATAATTCACAAACTATCTACACAGTAAATGGTGAAGTGTATACCTCAGGTACATACTCCTTATATTAAAATAATTCACAAACTATCTACACAGTAAATGGTGAAGTGTATATCTCAGGCACATACTCCTTAGATTAGAATAATTCACAAACTATCTACACAGTAAATGGTGAAGTGTATACTTCAGGTACATACTCCTTAGATTAAAATAATTCACAATCTATCTACACAGCAAATGGTGAAGTGTATACCTCCGGTACATACTCCTTAGATTAAAATAATTCACAAACTATCTACACAGTAAATGGTGAAGTGTATACCTCCGGTACATACTCCTTAGATTAAAATAATTCACAAACTATACGCACAGTAAATGGTGAAATGTACACTTCAGGTACATACTCCTTAGATTAAAATAATTCACAAACTATCTGCACAGTAAATGGTGAAGTTTATACTTCAGGTACATACTCCTTAGATTAAAATAATTCACAAACTATCTACACAGTAAATGGTGAAATATACACTTCAGGTACAAACTCCTTAGATTAAAATAATTCACAAACTATCTACACAGTAAATGGTGAAGTGTATACTTCAGGTACATACTCCTTAGATTAAAATAATTCACAAACTATCTACACAGGAAATGGTAAAGTGTATACCTCAGGTACATACTCCTCAGATTAAAATAATTCACAAACTATCTACACAGTAAATGGTGAAGTGTATACCTCAGGTACATATTCCTTAGATTAAAATAATTCACAAACTATCTACACAGTAAATGGTGAAGTGTATACTTCAGATACACACTCCTTATTTTAAAATAATTCACAAACTATCTACACAGTAAATGGTGAAGTGTATACCTCAGGTACATGCCCTTTAGATTAAAATAATTCACAAACTATCTACACAGTAAATGGTGAAGTGTATACCTCAGGTACACACTCTTTAGATTAAAATAATTCACAAACTCTCTACACAGTAAATGGTGAAGTGTATACCTCAGGTATATACTCCTTAGATTAAAATAACTCACAAACTATCTACACAGTAAATGGTGAAGTGTATACTTCAGGTACATACTCCTTATTTTAAAATAATTCACAAACTATCTGCACAGTAAAAGGTGAAGTGTATACCTCAGGTACATACTCCTTAGATTAAAATAATTCACAAACTATCTACACAGTAAATGGTGAAGTGTATATCTCCGGTACATACTCCTTATATTAAAATAATTCACAAACTATCTACACAGTAAATGGTGAAGTGTATACTTCAGGTATATACTCCTTATTTTAAAATAATTCACAAACTATCTACAAAGTAAATGGTAAAGTGTATACATCCGGGACATACTCCTTAGATTAAAATAATTCACAAACTATCTACACAGCAAATGGTGAAGTGTATACCTCCGGTACATACTCCTTACATTAAAATAATTCACAAACTATCTACACAGTAAATGGTGAAGTGTATACTTCAGCTACATACTCCTTAGATTAAAATAATTCACAAACTGTCTACACAGTAAATGGTGAAGTGTATACCTCAGGTACATGCCCTTTAGATTAAAATATTTCACAAACTATCTACACAGTAAATGGTGAAGTGTATACCTCAGGTACATACTCTTTAGATTAAAATAATTCACAAACTATCCGCACATTAAATGGTGAAATGTACACTTCAGGTACATACTCCTTAGATTAAAATAATTCACAAACTATCTGCACAGTAAATGGTGAAGTTTATACTTCAGGTACAAACTCCTTAGATTAAAATAATTCACAAACTATCTACACAGTAGATGGTGAAGTGTATACTTCAGGTACATCCTCCTTAGATTAAAAGAAATCACAAACTATCTACACAGGAAATGGTGAAGTGTATACCTCAGGTACATACTCCTTAGATTAAGATAATTCACAAACTATCTACACAGTAAATGGTGAAGTGTATACCTCAGGTACATATTCCTTAGAATAAAATAATTCACAAGCTATCTACACAGTAAATGGTGAAGTGTATACTTCAGGTACATACTCCTTATTTTAAAATAATTCACAAACTATCTACACAGTAAATGGTGAAGTGTATACCTCAGGTACATGCCCTTTAGATTAAAATAATTCACCAACGATCTACACAGTAAATGGTGAAGTGTATACCTCAGGTACATACTCTTTAGATTAAAATAATTCACAAACTATCTACACAGTAAATGGTGAAGTGTATACTTCAGGTACATACTCCTTATTTTAAAATAATTCACAAACTATCTGCACAGTAAAAGGTGAAGTGTATACCTCAGGTACATACTCCTTAGATTAAAATAATTCACAAACTATCTACACAGTAAATGGTGAAGTGTATACTTCAGGTACATACTCCTTATTTTAAAATAATTCACAAACTATCTGCACAGTTAATGGTGAAGTGTATACCTCAGTTACATACTCCTTAGATTAAAATAATTCACAAACTATTTACACAGTAAATGGTAAAGTGTATATCTTCGGTACATACTCCTTATATTAAATAATTCACAAACTATCTACACAGTAAATGGTGAAGTGTATACTTCAGGTATATACTCCTTATTTTAAAATAATTCACAAACTATCTACACAGTAAATGGTGAAGTGTATATATCCAGTACATACTCCTTAGATTAAAATAATTCACAAACTATCTACACAGCAAATGGTGAAGTGTATACCTCCGGTACATACTCCTTACATTAAAATAATTCACAAACTATCTACACAGTAAATGCTGAAGTGTATACTTCAGGTACATACTCCTTAGATTAAAATAATTCACAAACTATCTACACAGTAAATGGTGAAGTGTATACTTCAGGTACATACTTATAAGATAAAAATAATTCACAAACTATCTACACAGTAAATGGTGAAGTGTATCCTTCAGGTACATATTCCTTAGATTAAAATAATTCACAAACTATCTACACAGTAAATGGTGAAGTGTATACCTCCGGTACATACTCCTTAGATTAAAATAATTCACAAACTATACGCACAGTAAATGGTGAAATGTACACTTCAGGTACATACTCCTTAGATTAAAATAATTCACAAACTATCTACACAGTAAATGGTGAAATATACACTTCAGGTACAATCTCCTTAGATTAAAATAATTCACAAACTATCTACACAGTAAACAAATTTACTTCAGTACAATAATTCACAAACTATCTACACAGGAAATGGTAAAGTGTATACCTCAGGTACATACTCCTTAGATTAAAATAATTCACTAACTATCTACACAGTAAATGGTGAAGTGTATACCTCAGGTACATATTCCTTAGATTAAAATAATTCACAAACTATCTACACAGTAAATGGTGAAGTGTATACTTCAGATACATACTCCTTATTTTAAAATAATTCACAAACTATCTACACAGTAAATGGTGAAGTGTATACCTCAGGTACATGCCCTTTAGATTAAAATAATTCACAAACTATCTACACAGTAAATGGTGAAGTGTATACCTCAGGTACACACTCTTTAGATTAAAATAATTCACAAACTCTCTACACAGTAAATGGTGAAGTGTATACCTCAGGTACATACTCCTTAGATTAAAATAATTCACAAACTATCTACACAGTAAATGGTGAAGTGTATACTTCAGGTACATACTCCTTATTTTAAAATATTTCACAAACTATCTGCACAGTAAAAGGTGAAGTGTATACCTCAGGTACATACTCCTTAGATTAAAATAATTCACAAACTATCTACACAGTAAATGGTGAAGTGTATACCTCAGGTACATACTCCTTAGATTAAAATAATTCACAAACTATCTACACAGTAAATGGTGAAGTGTATACTTCAGGTACATATTCCTTAGATTAAAATAATTCACAAACTATCTACACAGTAAATGGTGAACTGTATACCTCCGGTACATACTCCTTAGATTAAAATAATTCACAAACTATCTGCACAGTAAAAGGTGAAGTGTATACCTCAGGTACATACTCCTTAGATTAAAATAATTCACAAACTATCTACACAGTAAATGGTGAAGTGTATACCTCAGGTACATACTCCTTAGATTAAAATAATTCACAAACTATCTACACAGTAAATGGTGAAATGTATACTTCAGGTACATATTCCTTAGATTAAAATAATTCACAAACTATCTACACAGTAAATGGTGAAGTGTATACCTCCGGTACATACTCCTTAGATTAAAATAATTCACAAACAATCCGCACAGTAAATGGTGAAATGTACACTTCAGGTACATACTCCTAAGATTAAAATAATTCACAAACTATCTGCACAGTAAATGGTGATGTTTATACTTCAGATACATACTCCTTAGATTAAAATAATTCACAAACTATCTACACAGTAAATGGTGAAGTGTATACTTCAGGTACATACTCCTTAGATTAAAATAATTCACAAACTATCTACACAGTAAATGGTGAAGTGTATACCTCATGTATATATTCCTTAGATTAAAATAATTCACAAACTATCTACACAGTAAATGGTGAAGTGTATACCTCAGGTACATATTCCTTAGATTAAAATAATTCACAAACTATCTACACAGTAAATGGTGAAGTTTATACTTCAGGTACATACTCCTTAGATTAAAATAATTCACAAACTATCTACACAGTAAATGGTGAAGTGTATACTTCAGGTACATATTCCTTAGATTAAAATAATTCACAAACTATCTACACAGTAAATGGTGAAGTGTATACCTCAGGTACATGCCCTTTAGATTAAAATAATTCACAAACTATCTACACAGTAAATGGTGAAGTGTATACCTCAGGTACATACTCTTTAGATTAAAATAATTCACAAACTATCTACACAGTAAATGGTGAAGTGTATACCTCAGGTACATACTCCTTAGATTAAAATAATTCACAAACTATCTACACAGTAAATGGTGAAGTGTATACTTCAGGTACATACTCCTTATTTTAAAATAATTCACAAACTATCTGCACAGTAAAAGGTGAAGTGTATACCTCAGGTACATACTCCTTAGATTAAAATAATTCACAAACTATCTACACAGTAAATGGTGAAGTGTATACTTCAGGTACATACTCCTTATTTTAAAATAATTCACAAACTATCTGCACAGTTAATGGTGAAGTGTATACCTCAGTTACATACTCCTTAGATTAAAATAATTCACAAACTATTTACACAGTAAATGGTAAAGTGTATATCTTCGGTACATACTCCTTATATTAAATAATTCACAAACTATCTACACAGTAAATGGTGAAGTGTATACTTAAGGTATATGCTCCTTATTTTAAAATAATTCACAAACTATCTACACAGTAAATGGTGAAGTGTATATATCCAGTACATACTCCTTAGATTAAAATAATTCACAAACTATCTACACAGCAAATGGTGAAGTGTATACCTCCGGTACATACTCCTTACATTAAAATAATTCACAAACTATCTACACAGTAAATGCTGAAGTGTATACTTCAGGTACATACTCCTTAGATTAAAATAATTCACAAACTATCTACACAGTAAATGGTGAAGTGTATACTTCAGGTACATACTTATAAGATAAAAATAATTCACAAACTATCTACACAGTAAATGGTGAAGTGTATCCTTCAGGTACATATTCCTTAGATTAAAATAATTCACAAACTATCTACACAGTAAATGGTGAAGTGTATACCTCCGGTACATACTCCTTAGATTAAAATAATTCACAAACTATACGCACAGTAAATGGTGAAATGTACACTTCAGGTACATACTCCTTAGATTAAAATAATTCACAAACTATCTGCACAGTAAATGGTGAAGTTTATACTTCAGGTACATACTCCTTAGATTAAAATAATTCACAAACTATC